>CM039485.1:12900944-13066609 GCA_022433065.1 Begonia loranthoides
CAAGGGATGTTCATTATAAGTTGAAGGACGTCCGTGGAAGTTAAGAGATGTTTGTGGATCCTAAGGGACGTCCATTGATGTTGAGGGATGACATCATTTAATATTGAGGGAAGTCTGGTGTAAGTTGAGTGATGTTTGTGATAATGTTGGACGTCCCCCACTAGTAAATAACATCATCTCTCAATAATCATATCTCGAACATCCATTCCCAGTGACAGACATTGTAACGACCCAGTTTTTATTTACTTTAAAATCACGTGAAATTTAAAACTTTTTCTTTAATAAAATCAGAGTACGACTTTTCTTTTAAACCGAATGTTAAAACTCTTTACTTAAAACATTTATTAATTTCAGAAGAAGTAATAAAATCACTTTTATAAAGCGCAACGGAATTAAAACAAAGCATTAAAGAATAGTAAGTAATTTGCAAAACTCTTTTTACAAATAATTTCCATTTAAAACCTTAGCCCGGCCAGCCACAAGATCCACCCGTGCAAATCCTTCATCAACTGTGATGTGCTCCAAGTTGCAATGAGAGCACTAAGATAAATTGGCTAAAACAGATTCTGGAAATACTAACCAGATTCACTACAATCAATAATATCTCCCAACAACAAGCTTATAATGAACATATCAAAATTCCATCTCAAGAACCATTCGGAAACTCAAGATATAACAGAAACAAATCGGATCCAAATCTAGGGTTTGAACAGATCAGATTCGGCGACCAAAATAGAAAGAGCTAGTAACCAATATGCATACGGCCAATCAATGCCAATTTTTGTGGACAATATCTTGACTAATAGTAGAATAAATCAGCCAAAAATAGGATCAATAGAACATGCACAAGGGTTTCAAAATACAGTCACAATCACAATAATTCAAGGACAGATTTAGCACCCAAAAATCAAAAGGAGGGAACTTCACTTGAATACATCCTAATAATGTCAAACTTGGAGGTTTCTAGCTCAACAATATAAATAATAGCTCTGTCGAAAATCATCTCATAAAGACATCAAAAAGTTGCTCTTATACATTTCCAATCTGAAGATTCGAGCAGAAAATTATCCAAAATAGTTTATCGGCCAACAATAAATCTTCAACCAAAAGAACCTAAACACATACCATTCAATAAAATTACCATTCGAAAACAGGGAGCTCTGAATAGATGAATAATAAGCAGTAAAGATCAAGAATCCCTTGATGGAGCAACTCGAAATAACAAGAAACAACAAAGGAGTCTGCAAATCCTCCTAAAGTGAGAGGGGCGACTATCAAAAGCTTAACCGGTTAGGGAAGCTCTCTCCATGGGTTTGAAAACTTCTTCTATCACCACACCACAATCAACACCACGAAGGAGAAGTATTGGAGATGATAGAAACCCTTCCAACTCGGCCAAGAAGCTTTCAAGAGCGCCAAGTTCGGGCTATGGATGAATTGGCAATGGAGGGGGGGGTGCCGCAGTTTTCTCCTCTAAGGAAACACTAGGTTTTTTTTTTAATTCAACAAAAGTCCATTCTGCCTTCCACAAAGAGGGCTTTAAACCCTAAGTGTCTTACAATAAATGCCAAAGACTAAAATAACCCTGATTTAAGAAATTAGACATGACTAACACAAGATCAATAATCCCGAGTGGGATTTTTGACTCTGTAAAAGGGACATATGACATAGCAAAAGAAAACATAATAAAACATCCAATACGTTGTTGAAAACCTCTGGCTGTTGGCTACAATTTGTATGAAAGACCAAAGTTGAAAAGAAGTCGTCTTGATTGTCAAAAATGCATTTGAACAACCGGAGGTCAGATTATCGGCGGAAAAGAGAAGCCCACAATATTCTCCAAAGATTGCAAGACCTCCACTAGCCAAATGTGCCAACTCCTCTTGTTTAATTGATCCGAAAACTCTCCTCCAAGTTAGCTAGAGAAGAAATACCTACAAAATAAATAAAACGTTAGAAACCAAAGGAGCCCTTGCCTCGAGCTCAGGTGACGGGATCTTGGGGCACATCAAACTGTCTTTGACCTGTTCACCTGTTTCTCGGACGTACCTACATCACAAGACCTAAACTAATGAGCCTAACGCTCAGTAAGTGATAGAATGAAATACAATGCAGATGATATGCATGATCATACAATGCATTACAGAAGAGAACTATTTCTCTTCTGGAAGTTAAGGTGGAATACTCCCTAGAGTCATGTGGCCTAACCAGTCACTCCGACGAGGAGATATATCCATCGGGGGTGTTACCACAAGCAGGTATCCACACTTTTGTTGAAAACGTTGGGGGTTTCAGAACGGGGGAATTGTGAACCCTAGAATCCACTTAGCTAACTTCTAAACCTACCTCTCCCTATGTGGGAGGAATCTACAGTATGGAAAGTCACAATTCACCCGGACCCCCACACGCCTATTTACATATATTAATTATGTCATGCAACATGCTCGTGCATACATATAGTCCTATATGATAATAAAAATGTCTAATAAACATATCATTAAAAGAACCTAGTTCTAGTAAACAGACAACATATAATCTTAATTCTTGCTATGTAGGGTTCGAAGACCAAAACACAGTAAGTATCAACTTACCTGGAGTCTTCAATGCGATTATGTAATTCGTCTTAGCTCTTCGCAAAACCGAATAGTATTCCATCATAATAACCTATTTCCACAGCAGAGTAAAGAATCATTTAATTTTCATATTAATATGGAATTATCAAGTGAATAATTTACAAAGTCAACTTCATATACCCTTAATTATCCAAGCCTTAGACCCATTTAATAGCCCAACATAAAACCAATAGAATATGAAACCAAAGTTGCAACTAACAAGTTTATATCTAGCACTAACTCTCTCTACATTCCAAAACTATAACACTCACACTTCAACACTTGTTATCTTCCAACATAACAGATTCATCTCCAAATGTTCACATTCTACATTTATCACAATCTAATATTAAACAACATAGCACTTAACTCATCCAACCACAGATTACATTAATAGAGCTTAACGAGTTATATCCAGTAAATTCATGCTTCACCAAGGATTATTACTACAAAGAATAATCATCCAACATGCTGATCCAAAATATCAATTTAACATTTCCTTTTTATCTTCAAAGGCAGAACATAAACTCTCAATGATAGATTGAACATTTGACAACAAGTTAACACATTTTCTTTTAGCATTTCAAAAACCACAACAGAATCCAACTTAACAGTTTATTTCCCAGCAGCATAACCAAATCTAACATAGTTATGCATCAATTATTAACCAACAAGTGTAATTATATCCAGACATCCACATCACAAAATACCAATCCAACAATAGAGGCATTATTTCCCAAGCTCCGAAACATATCTCATATGAAATCCATAATAAACCGAGAGTATTCATTTACAGTGGCTAAATCCAAATTTTCCAGAACATGTTTATCCAAGGCATTCAAAACAGAGAACAACACATTATGGTCTTCATCAATTATTTCTAATAAACAGTAAGCATCAAGAAACCATCGGATTATATTCCATCAACATGTATCACCTTCTTTCTTCATGTTTTAGAAGCAACAATCAAAACAGGAAGCATTCATCATTCAGTGTCATCTATTCTTACAATTCATTTGACATATCCATAAATGATGAAGGAAAAGGAGCTTACCAGAAGGATCCAAGGCAGCAACACATCTCATCACAACCCTTTGTCATCAGTTCGGCCATCCACCAGCAGTCCTTTGTCCATTTATACAATTTGTAGCAACTCTCAAACAGAAAACACAACAATTTGTCACAACCCAATACCAACTAGCTCAACAGATCACCCAATAAAATTATCTAACAAAGGTGGTCAATCCTTCATTCAAGACTCCATACACGAATAGTAAGGAGAGGAAATCAAACTTACCTAAATATCACGGTAGTCAACACCAAAACCTCTAGCTGATTCCCCCACTATTGCCATCCAGAGTAGTTTCCAGTTCACTCTACACACCTCATTGCTATCCTCTTCACTCAGCCAACAACCCACTTCTCATTCTTCCTCATCCCACTGAACTCTTACAGGACACAGCAAACTCGAGAGGAAAATAGAACATAGAACACTTCATTGCATCCATTTATAGCCGAGGAGGAGACATACACTGCAAGCTAGGGGATAAATTGCACAATTCAAGGAAAGTGGCCCACTTACCAAGTTCCACGTGGAAAGTCTACCAGAGGAGGAGCAGTTGGAAGAACCAGCTCCGTTCTAGTCCAGCGTGAACAACGGCCCACGGTTCAACTTCCCGTGCCATCACGTTTGTCTGCCATTTCCAGCCAAAGTGATTCACCAATTTTGATTGCCAAAATGCCCAATTCGGAAATCCAGGGAGGAGAAATTGAAACACAAATTGTCGACATACCATGGCCAGGAGTTCGCAGCTCGTAGGATTTCCATTCCCGAGCCCTAGAAGCCACATCCGTTCGTCGCAGCCGTCGTTCACAGCACCAGATGTTGTTGTCCATCACTTCCCCCTTTGCCAAGCAGTGCCACGAGCCCGAGCCCTGCCGTCTGAGCTTGTCGCCTGAGATTGCCTGTCGCTCGATCTCACTCTCAGTCTCTCTCATTTTTACTCCCTCAAATGGCCGAAGGCCAAGTTTTCTTCTCCTTTGGACCGGTTCATCTTGAACCAGTTCAATCCATCCCCCTAATTTATTCTTTCATTTTATTTATCATTTATTTATAAATATTTTCCTTCTATTTATTTGATGTTTCACTTAAATCCCCCACTCTAATTATTTATTCAACCCACTCCTATAAATTCCCAATTGAACTTTCCATCATTTCCAAATTTATAATCCCACTTTATTTATTTTCTTCGTTTTTAATTAAGACCGAGTCACCTAATCATTTCGGATCGAGCCGAACCAAAACCGGTTCAGTTTGTATATAACAATTACGTCCTTAGTAATATCCCGATAATTTATTCGACTAATTCAAATATCCCCAATTATTTTCTAATTTATCATTTTTAAATTTTGATATAAAAATCAGAATATTACAGGCATCCCCTATCTCTGAAGAAAATTCCTTAGACGTTGATTGACCTCCAACTGGACGTCTCTCAAAACCAAACAACATCGTCTCTCAAAACTAAACAACAACGTCTCTCAATAATCATATCTCGAAGGTCCATTCCCAGTGATAGACGTCCCCCATTTCTGAAGAACATCCCTTAGACATTGAGTGACCTTTAACTCTATATATACAAGGGCAAAGGACATATGCTGTGAGATATGCCGCATGATGGACATAAAAACCATGTTAGCTTCATGAATCTCAATGTGATGGAGAATCTCTACAACGAGAAGAGATTCAACATTAGATACGTGATCATCAATCTAATGAAGGAAGTCTTAAAAAGACCTAGGAAGATGTAACATATCAATTCAAAAATCCCAATTTTATGAAAATTTTCCAATCCAAGGAATCAATCACATTAATTTTTCCCAATTGGAGCTCAATCAAAACCATTAATAAATGTTGATTTCTAATCTTCTACACAAGAATAATGCATTACTAGAAATCAATTCATTTCCTAAACCATCACTGAATATGGCAAGACAAATTAATGGCATTCTTTCTAAGGAAAAAATTCAGAGACCTCTCGTATAAATTGAGGGTCTCACCATGTAGGAAAACCCACAACAAAACACAAAACTCTCTCGAGCTCTATGAGAAGAAATTCGGAGACATACCTTTATCGCCGGAGTTGTTGCAATCAAACTACTACCACCACACACCATCCAGAACTGGGGGAAAACCACCAAGAAACTTCGTGGAGGTGGAGGCCGAGCCCTAGGCGAGAGCTCTCACACCGAGCTCTCTTCCCTCATGAAGTCTCTCCTCCGGTGAAGTACGAAGCTTCATTGGATAAACCCTCACTCGGAGACAAACTCTCATCCCTGTCACCAACGAAGCAGAGAGAAGGAACTCTCTGATTGTAGCGGCGTAGAAGAATGAAGATACTGAACCAGTCTTAATCAAACCAAACCAAACTGAACTGGTCTAACAAGCCGAACCGAATCGAATTGAACTGCTCTAGCTGAACAGAACCAAACCAGTCTAGTCGAACCAAATCAGGCTAGTTGAACCAACTATAGTTGAACCAACTAAACTAGTCTAGCCAAATCGAACCGACCTTATCTGAATTCAACTCCGATCTATCTAAGATTTTTATAATGAATTTATGCCCAAATTCTTCGAAGTTTTCTTTAGAATTGAAGTAGGATTTAAATCACAAAATTTATTCACACAAGAAAGATTATTCTAAAGCTAAAAAATTCCCAAAACCCATTCCCTCTCAGAATTTAGTTAAGTAAAACACAAGTTTTTCAATGTTTTGGTATAGGCCCTACATCACAAGATATATATTATTTTCTTTATACTTACTTTATTGTTTAATTCTGATATTTTACTTGGACATGCATGGTTAGGCATTGACTATAACATCCCGATTTTCATACAATTTAAAACATATAATTTTGAAAGATTTTTTCTTTTAAAAACACAACGGAAGACTTTTCTTACTAAAACATTTGGAAATTCCATGAATAAAATTCTTTTCATTTACAAATCAATATCTTTCCAAAACCTTTTACATTTTCACTTCAATCTTTAGCCTAACCAACCACAAGGTCCGTAGCGCTTAAATCCTACATCAACAGCTCCTATCCTTTATACTGTGCATACCTACATCACAAGACTTAAACTATGAACCTAACGCTCCATAAGAAGTGAAACGAAATATTAAACATGTAATGCATTTTCCTTCAAATCCTTTTCATGTTAGTTCCTTTTCTTTCTTTTCTGTGCACATCAGTGCACATTGTCCTGAAATCAATCAAAGACTCATTAACCGCTATACACATCAATGCATAACACCTCTTGATAAAGGCTCAACATCAATCCAACCACCTGTTAGCTGCTATGCAGATCCACGCACAACGACCCATCACCTCCTATATAAGCAGCTCCAACATCAATTAAAAGCTTTACTAGTGGTTGTACACATCAATGTACAACAATTCATTCTGACATCAATCGAAACACACTAGTGCCCATGCGCATCAACGCTTAAATGGCCTCACCAATCGTTAACCGGTCTGTCTCAACATCAATTGAGAACAAACTAACAAACTCAAGCTTATCTTTCCGTATTCTTTAACATGTAGCATTTAAAGTCTTGGAAACACTTATGCATGAGAAATCCGTTTACATTTTCTTGAAAACAATGATGCATGAATGCACACAACTTAGCATTACATTCTCGAACAACAATAGAATCATGACTTAGATCAAACGAATCCAATCATCAAACAAGCAACACTAAATAATAGCAAAACAATACATCTCTAAATAATGGCATGATCACAACCTAACATCTACTAAAAACACACCACAACATAATTAATTCACGTTAATAATTATCAACCACTGCAACACCACATGTTTCTACGAAACAACAATATCACAATCTAACATTTATCAAACACAACAGCAAAGCATCAACCATTACATCCTATTAATAATTTACATACACCTCAAGAACATAACATTTATGAACAACCCATTTGATGCACCAATGGAAGGGGATTAGAATATAACTTGAAAATATGTGTTGAAGATGTGTGATCAACCAAAGATGGCTATTTTTAAGAGCAGTGGTTGATAGAGCGATCAATGGAGAGGTTGAGTATGTCGACCAAAAAATATTACAGTGGCGTCTCTTGAAATCGGTCGATGGAGCGGTCGATGGATTGGTCGAGCTGATCGATCGGTTTATTGGTTTCCATATTTTGTCGCAAATTCACTTTAGGAAAGTCCAACTTTGGAAGCTTGTAACTCCTTTGTTTTAGAAGCATTTGAGCTGAAATTTGGACCACTCCAACCTAGATAAAATAAGAAAAGAACCCTTCAAGAATTATGTAAATATAAGCCACGAATTAGGAAATATGCTTGTTTAAAATTATGTCCCCAAAAATAGAAATAATTAAGATGAACACTCCCATATGGATGATTTGTTGATGAAGCGCCATTGGAAAGTTGGACACCACTTCACATCATCTTCCTCCAAGGAGTAAGAACGCAGATGCCAATAAGAAAGACTACCCAACTTACAAGTAACCTTAATCCCGTGATATTACACACACGAGGGAAACTTTGGTTATGACAGACCAAAAATATTAAAGAGGAATCTCTCCAATTTTGAAAATAAACAAAAGCTTTCTATTATCAAATTCAATTCCCTTAAACATATACATAAGGTGGCTTTATATATCCAATTAAAAACTATAAATTAATAGTAAACTAATTAAACAACAATAACCCTAATCAGCTCATAGAATAAATTGTCTGATTTTTTACTTATTAGAAACTAGATTAATTAACTAAAAAAATATTTATTTAATATCTTCCCTTCTTCTTCTCCAAGTCTAGACGTATTTGGCAGCTAATCCATGTTGGTGCTCGGCCACTTAGATGGTTTCCATGTAGAGATTTCCTTAGTCTCCAAGCTTGGACACTTGGACTTTTCTTAATCTTTGCTCTTGATTCAATGCACTTTTGACATAGTAAATGAACTCCAAATTTAGAGATCCAACCCATTCTAAAAAGCTTAGAAATTCAGCTACAATCATCATGAAGCACTCATTTTGAAATGATGTCGTGTTGAATGCCAAAATAGTCAAAAATGTGTTGGAGGTCAAGAAGTATGCAGTTTTGGAAAGTCCATCAAATATTACACAATTGTCCTTGGACTTCCACCTATGCTTGACCTTGAATCTCTTCATGCTAATTTTGGAAACTTGATTAATAATGGAATGGACCCGTAGTCCATGATCCTCTTGGGGTTGAAAAGAATTCGACCTCGAATCTTATTTTGTGTCATTATATTCTTTATTATCATAAAAAGAGGAATCATCTTGGGCCATCAACTTAGGAATATCTTCAATATCTCCATGGTTGTAATAAGAAAACAAATAATGATTGATATAGTAGGCTAATGATATTTCTATAAACCTCTACCCATGCTTGAACAATAACTCGGATATAAGATTTCCATTCTTTGCCTTTGAGTTAGAATTAATGTAGGCCACAATAAGGATTACCATAAATATAATCTTGAGAAATCCTTTAAGTATGTGTGGCAAAAGAATGATTTCTTCATAATATTCCTTAATCACATAAGGAGATGCGTCGTGGGCATTGAAATTTGCATTGGCTATGGAATCTTTGTGAATGAAAGAAGAAAATAACCCTTGTATGATGTGGTAGGCCAATAATAATAAGATATTCACAAACCATCTCCTATATTTGAATAATAGCTTAGGAATGTCATGGATGCCCCTTTGTAATTCAACGACTTCCATAAAAATAGTTTTGATAATACCTTTGAGTATATGTGGCCAAAGAACAATTTTTTTTGTAATTCCACAAGTTGTCATTTCTCCCATATAGCTTGATAGGCCTCCACCATGAACTTTCCTTTTTTGTCATTTCTTGGTAACTCTCTAATATGTCTCTCCTCCAATATGGCTTGTTAGGTCTCCACCAAGAACTTTCCTTGCTAGTGAATTTCGAACCCACACACAAATTTTGCCAATCTTGGAAACATGATCTTTGAATTGGAATATTGGCCACTAATTTCACCTTTCCCTTTTTGCATTTGATCATATATAGAATATATTCTAGCAATTCAATCTTGGTCAACGATGCAACATTAGACAAGTGGTATTTGAAAAACAAATCATTACTAAAGTTATCCTTGTTGCCATAAAAGTCTTGCCCAAGAATCCAATCAATGTCAACAAATAATAGAAACTTTCTCAAGATGTCGCATGTTCCACTACTTCCAAAATAGTAATTAAAATCAACAAAAGCTTTACCATTCTCATTGCCATAAGTGTTTTTCCATAGAATCAATGTAACGTCTTCATGCAATATTAAGGTTGTCCACGAAATGCAATAGGTTTCCATAATCCAAAAATAGTAGTTAACTTCAACACTAAGATTTATTAAGATCAAGAATATTCTACTATACATAACCATAAAAGAACTTCCACCAAATATCATGTCAATATAAAAAGTTGTTATCCATCCAACTTTAAAAATTCAAGCAATTAAGTTGTCCAATGGCACATATACCTCTTTGTCATAAGCAAAGAAATTTTCAACCTATTTTTCTTTAATACCTCATAACCCTTTGTAGCTTGCTTTGGTTGAGGTAGAAATTGTCATGACCCGGGGACGGGCCGGACAGAAACGCTGGGCCAAATGACCTGTTCTTCGTAGAAGACCCAGTCGCCTAGCCCAGGGCTTGTAAAATTATTACGGAAGACTTGTATAAAATACCCAACCATAGCCCACTTGTGATGGGCCACAGTCCATTTAGTGATTGCGAGAACAAAATTAATAATGCAGAAATAATGATCTTAAAAGTCCAAATAACTACTATGCATACATTTCAAAATATCCAACAACCAAGTTAAGTGTTTTTACAATCATCCAAATTTAAAAGCTATAGTCATCCATCGTTATGCTTACCGATAAATAGAAGTTCAACTAGGGGAATGAAATAAAATAAAATAGTAGTAGAGCCTTCAACCAAAACTCTAACCTTGGAAAAATAAGTCGATTGGGGTGAGTGACTAGCTCAGTATGAAATTTATACTAAATGTAATGTACATGTAAAACTTGTTTCCTTGAAAATCATGAGTTTTAGGAAATATGCATGTTTTTCAAAAAAACATTTGAAAACCATTTTCTCTTTTGGAAAATGTGGGCCCAAATGCCCCCGACGAGATATATAGAAAGCATGGCTGTATACATAAACAAAATAGTATTTCACCATGGGTTCGCCCATTTTGTTTTCAAAGTAGCATGATGGTTCGCTTCATCTATGTATTGATTATTAGAAATTGAATCATGTGGCAATCAAGAACCAGCATCTATTGTCGTGGATTAATGACTTATCTGATTGGCTTTGGATTTATGTACTTCTTGAATATTTATTTGAGATCATGTTATCATCAATTGAAATTACATGAAAAAGATTTTTCCAAAACATCTTTCAGATTTGTTATGGACATTTTGAATTTATGGTGCTTCTGTTTAATTTGACTAATGCACCTGCTGCTTTTATAAAACTCATGAATCTGGTCTTTCGACCATATCTTGACCAGTTTGTTGTGGCATTCATTAATGATGTTCTGATATATTCTAAAACTCTAGATGAACCTATGGAATATCTGATAATTTTTCTACTGACGCTGAAGAAGTATCAGCTATATGCAAAGCGTGAAAAGTGAAACTTTTGGATGACTGAAGTGAAATTTCTTAGCAATGTTGTTTCTCAAAATGTCATTTCTGTTGATCCAGCTGAGAATGAAGCCATGTTAGATTGGAAGCCACCCAAAAATGCCACTAGGTGCGTAACTTCTTAGGTCTGGCTGGTTATTATCATCAATTTGTGCAGAATTTTTCTTCTGTTGTTATATCGTTAATGTTGTTGACCAATAATAATGTGAAATTTATTTGTAATGAAAAGTGTCATGTTACTTTTGATGAATTCAAGTAAAGTTTGACTACTGCTTGGTTTAGTAGCACTTGATTAGTGTTTGCCCTATGCAGTTTATATTGATACAATAGAAGTTGGCTTGGTTTTTGCATTCTGATGTAGCAAGACAAAGTTATAGTTTATGCATCACGTCAGTTGAAGATGCATTAGCGGAATTACCCCCAATCACAACTTGAAACTTACGGCCATTGTTTTTTCCTTATTTTGCTGAGTTATTTGTATGGTCCCAAATTTGAAATATTTAATTATCACAAAGGTTTATAGTACCTTTTCTCACAGTGAGATTTGAATCTCTGACAATGCTATTAGATTAAGTTTAAGGAAGGCTACGACTTTCCTTTAGAATTTCATCTTGAAAAAGATAATGTTGTAGTTGATGCCTTGAGCCATTATCCCCAATGATCTCTTTCTTTTCTTGTTTTGGATGATTGGAAGAGATATCTTATTATTAGAGATTTTGAGCTACAGTACGAAGACAATGGTCATTTGGTTCAAGTTAATTTAATAGCGACCCCTATACTTTTGCAACATGAGAAAGACTTGCAATGTTTGACGATGTGTTGAAAGAAAGATTCAAGATGATTCAAGCTGGTGAACAGTTTGATGGTTGGGAGATCACTTCTAACGGACTCCTATTCTTTAAGAATCGAGTTGTTGTCTCTAGTGATTTGGATTAGAGGCGGGCAGTTTTGGCTGAGGGCCATGAGATCAAATTTGTTATTCATCCTGACAGTACGAAAATGCATCATGATCTGAAGCATCAGTATTTATGACTTGGAACAAAACGGGATGTAACTATGTATGCTTCAAGGTGATTGACTTGTTAGCATATTAAGGCTGAGCATCATAGAATAGTTGGGTTGTTGCGACCTTTGCCTATCCTTTAATGGAAATAAGATAAGATTATCTTGGATTTCATGACCAATTTTCCTTGGATGGTACCCAAAAAAACATTGACGTAATGTGGGTGATTGTTGATAGATTGACAAATCTGCACATTTTATCCCCATTAGAATGGATTTCTCTTTGACGAAGTTAAGTCAATTGTACATTGAGGGCATCCTTCGTTTTCACGATGTTTCCTCAAGTATTATTTATGTTTGAGATCTAAGATTTACATTGAAATTTTGGAGATTCCTTCAGAAAACTTTGCCCACAGAGCTTAATTGGTGTATACCATGTCATCCTCAGACAGATGGTTAGTCTGAGCTTGCGATCCAAATTTTTGAGGATATGTTGAGACATTGCACTTTGAATTTCGGAGATAGTTAGGTAAATGATTTTCCTTTAGTGGAGTTTGTTCATGACAACAGCTATTAGACCAGTATCGGTGTTTTTCCATATAAGCTTTGTATGAAAAACCGTGCAGATCACCTTTATGTTAGACTAAAACCAAGAGTGTGTTACTCTTGGGCTAATTTGATTCATGAAACAACTGAAAAAGTTCAAATGAGTTATGCAGACCTCCGTCGGAGGGAAGTTGAGTTTGAAGCTAATGATTTTGTGTTCTTAAATAGTGCAACGTCGTCGAGATATTAGTCGTTTTGGTGTGAAAGGGAAAGTTAGCCCCAATATATGTAGGTCCTTTTCAGATTATTGAGGGGATTGATTAAGTGACTTATCCATTGGAGTTATCGTCACAACTGCATTATATTCATAATGTTTTCCATGTTTCTTTGTCGATGAATTATATTCTAGATCCTTCACATGTTATTTCTTGGACTGAAGTTCCTATTCAGGAAAAAGTGTCTTATGAGGAAGAACCTGAAAGAATTTTGGGTTGTGAGATCAGAGTATCGCATCATCATGAAATACCCCTTGTTCATGTTTAGTGGAAGATTCATAGTGTAAGAGAAGCCACTTGGGAAATTGAATATGATATAATGGCGAAGTAACCTTACTTATTCTATGGTACTTTTGAGATTGTTCTAAATTTTGGGGACGAAATTTCATAAGTGGGAGAGAATGTAATATCTGTCAATTCAAAAAAAAAATTTAATTAATTTAATTTTAATTTATTGTTTAGGGAAAACGTTTTCAGAAAAATGTCTTCCTTATTACGGATATAGCCAACAGAATGAAAATCATCCCAAAAATCATTCTTCCCTTCCTCACCCTCTTTCCCCTTTTTGTTCATTTCTTTCGATCCCTCTCCCTCTCTCTCTTTACCTTTACCATTTCTTTCTGCAAACAGAGAAGACCCCTTCTGCAATCAGAGTGAAATTTTAGGCAACCAAATTTCAGACTTTGGTATGATGGATTTATCCCTTTATGTATTGATTGAGTTGCTGGGTAAAGTTTTGATTTTTGACTCAAACTTTGGAAAGGAAATTGTTTAGTTGTGAAGATCCTCCCTAGTAGAACCTCTCAATGGTTGGAAGTCGTTGGCTGCGGGTAAGCCCAACTCTTATCCTTTGTTTCAATTGAAACTTTAGACTGAAATTTTGGATTTTTATACAAATTTTGGTTCTCGATAATGAAGGGAAGGATCAAATTATTTTTAATTGTGGTTCGAAAGAGGAGATTGTCGATCTTCATAGAGTTAATCGGTGGTTTGGGTGATCAGAGAACCATCGCCAGAAGGTATTAAAAATACAAACTTTCCTTCAAAGAACTCACTTCTTATGGACGTTTTAATTTGGAAAATTGAACTACAAAAATTTGGATTTTTATTTTCACCTATTGATGAGTTGGTTTTGGACAAATGTTTGGTTATTCGGCGATTGATCCCTACGATCTTCATCTGCGTTTGATTGCCTAGATGCAGCTCAACAAAGGTTGAGCTGCGACATGAGATATCTTTGACTTCGGTTGAATGTGCGATTGGCCGAGACAGGGAGTCCTGGCTAGGGAAGGACTTGTTCTCGACGAGTGGGAAAGAGGGAGCCCCTCGCAATGGCCAGGTTGTGATCGTCCATATTGAAGGCGACGATCCACATGGGGCTTTGTATTTGGGCTGCATTTGAGTTCAGTGGGCTACAGGTTTGCGGACCATGGGCTAACATGTTTAATCTTGGGCTGGGTTGTAGTCCAGAGTAGTTTTGGACCTACTATGGGACTATTTGGACCATATTTTTTTAGTAAACTTTTACCTATTTAAATTGAATTAAATATAAATAAAAATTTGAGAATTTAAGGTATAACCATTTGACCCAAAAATTTATCCCTTAAATTTTGGATCGGTACCCCACCTTAAATTAAATCCATGAACAATTAGAATTAGGCTATTTAGACTTTTGGACCTTAATCGGTGTAAGCCCATTTGAGGTAGGAATTATTATGAATTGCATTTGCTTACTTTTTACAAAATAATTATTTTGAGACGAGTCTCATATTAAAAGGACGCGTCCATTTTTATGACCGTCTGATTTTTATATTATATTATATTTTCACTGTTCACGTTTCATTTAAGCATGCCTATAAATATTTGTTGATCAACTTGGTCGTGCGAATCAAGTTTGATCAACTCAATTTGGGGTCTATTTTGTTTTCACACATTTCGTAATAGGAGATTTTTCAAACTTCCTTAGGTTCAAATCCCTAAACTGCGAATAGATAATAGGACAGTTGTATGTGTCGTGTCCTTGGGTTGTGAATCCCTAAACATGATCAAGGTATTATTTGGCTTTTGCAATCGCTGAACATCGCCTTTATTCTATTATATGCCTATGACATAGTGTGCTCGTAGTCCGTGAGTGGCTCCATTTTCACTGTGATTTTTAATTTGTACAACAAGGACTTATTTTAATTATGTACCACATATTAGTGGGTGATTTCACACACATGCTCTTTTGTACATTTTTTTCTGAAAGGAATTTATAAAACTTGGGTTTCAAATTCTTGCATGCTTAAATATCTTTTTAATTAGATTCTTCTTTTAAAAATATAATCCCTATTGAGTGTAGTCAACTCACCCCAATGAGACCTTTCAAGATTTAATAAACCAGATTCTCAAATATCGAGTCTGGATTTGACAAGATGAGTTTATTTAATTCTCGTAGTATTAAAAATTCTCTTTGAGAGACATTTTGTGAGGTATCATTTTATTGGATGACTGTAATCCTATTTTTAGATTATGCATAGTTATTTCTTTTTGGATTATATTACTTGCTATCTGATATCACTTGTTGGACCTGTTATCCCTACATTTGTGGAGCCTTGGCTATTAATTAATATTTTAATTCTTCCACTATTAATTAAAAAAATTTTAGAGAAAAAGGGTCGGGCAATTCAGTTCTTCAGGCCGGGTCGTTCCCCTTTCTGTCTCAAGTCCCTTTTGGGTCATGACAAGGTATTGAAGCAGTAACCAAACAAACAGAGTAGATACATACCAGGAAGTGTACTTATGCAGTGATTATGAGCTTCACAGAGAACAATATCAACAAGCATACAAAGTGAGACATTAAATAGCTTGAACTTATTTGCACAGTATAATTGTTAATATTAAAAAGTTTAATGTACAGTATAAGAATTTTACTTACAGTGGGAGAAACATTCCATGATGAGTCTTGCGTTATCAACACTCTACAGGATTGAGTTATGCTCTGATACAATTTGTAACGCCCCGTTTATAAAAATCAATTTTCTTTATTTCAAAATTCATGGTAAATTAAAATTTTCTTTTAATCTTTTCAAAACATATTGTTTAGTAGGAAATCAGAGTAATTTAGCAGAATAAATGCAAAGCATAATTTTAAACAATTTAAAATGCAGTCTATTTTATACAAACCATTTATTGAATAAAATGATAAAATAACCATTGTTTCATGAGTCATAACTCATCATGTCTCCTTCAGTTGATAACCCAAGATTTCACTTGGCAATGCCTCTTTCTTCATTAATATTTACCTGCATCACAGGTAATACAAGGAGCTGAGGCTCAGCAAGAAATAGAATGTATGCATATGCTATGAAATGCTTATGCAGTCGTTATTAGGGAAGAACCTATCCCCTCTACATGCTATTTAGTTTCACTTAACAGTCCAGATGTATGAGATCTCATCAATCTAGGGAAGTTGGATCCATTATACCGTCTTGTGGCTTACCGTCACTCCGGCAAGGAGATATATCCATTAGGGGCGTCACCACCGATCTCATACACCTATTTACGTTTATTGGTTCATTTATAAACATGTTATGCATGTGTCAACAGTTTTATAAGCCATATCATGATGCATGTACAATTCATAACAACACAATAGAATTAACAGCAATACAACAGTCCATATATGAAATTAAGTTATTTTATATATTTTTATTCATTTTGACGTTCACGTATTTTTCTTTGTTATTTCGTGCATTAATTACAACAATAATTTCCGTAATTATATTGACATTATTTTAATGATAGTTCGCATAATATTTCTAATCATATTTTCAACGTTTATATAATTCCAACAAATATTTTCAACAATAATTTAAAGAAAGTGGAAACACAAAATCCTGTGATGCTGGGCCTCCACTTGCCACCGCATCTTATTTCTTACCTCTTGTAAAATTTTCCTACGGTTGAATTTCTCACGTGTAACGTCTCCCGATTTGGGAGTAACTCTTCCTCCACACTTTCACCTTCAAAAGTCTAAGACCTGACAACAATGCAGAATATTCACAAGGCGCCTTAGAGATTCAAACAGATTAAGAATTCAATCAGTTATCTATGGAGAGATAAGGATCGAACTATCAAAGAGAGGAGCATGACCCAAACCAAACGTGCTGGTTGAACCAAAGGTATCAAGTTTGATCTCTTCAAGCAAACAATTGAAGAAAATCAAGTCCTCAAAGAGAATTTAAGAAGAAAATCACTCTCTAAGGAAAATGTCCCTTCTTCAATCGATGGCCAGACCGAACCCAGCAACTCAACGCCGAACCGGCTTTGTTGCTGAACTAATTTTTGCCTCCAAAATTCAATAATCCAATTATTAAATCCTATTGTAAATTCCAATTAGTCTACTTTATCCAATTCAATTTTCCTCTTTATTAATTTAATTAAATCTTGCATTTAATTAAATTATTCTCAATCTAAATTCAAAATTCTCAATTTATTCCAAATGTCAGGGTATTACATTTCTCTTTCCAAAAATAAATTTCGTCCCATAATATCTTCCACCATTATACCTCATAATAACTCGTATAGGCACGAAATGAAATAATTTAATTATTCAAAATTGACTACATCGTAAAAACGGGAAAAATGATAACGGGGTGTTACATACTCTCCCCCTTACAAAATTTTGGTCCCCAAAATTTAGTTAAGCGGAAATTTGCCTATACTTGGCTCTCATGTCATCTTCTTTGTCCCAAGTGGCCTCATCGCTGGTATGATTTTGCCATAAGACTTTGACCAGTGGAATTTTCTTGAGTCGTAACTCCTTTACTCGAGAGTCAAGGATTTGAATAGGTCTTTCTCTATAGCTTAGATTGGGTTGAACATCAATGTCGTCAGGATGGTCCAATACAACGACATTTCCCAAACACTTCTTGAGCATTGACACGTGAAAGACATTATGTATGTTCTCCAAAGAAGCTGGTAATTGTAAGTGATAGGCAATAGGCCCGATTCTTTTTGTGACAACGAAAGGGCCCATAAGTCTTGGATTATGTTCTCCATCTCAATCCGAACTAGGTAACCAAGAACGTGATTGCACAACTGCATGGCAAAATACGGAGCCAATCAGTTGAATTTCTTCCGAAACAAATAATAGAAACATAAACGAAAACAAAAGCTGAAACAAGAATGGAAACAGTAACAGAGACAAAAACAGAAACGGAAACAGAAACGAAAACCGAAACAGAAACAGATACAGAAACGGAAACGGGAACAAAGTTTCCAGAAATAAATTTCTGGGAATGGAAATAGAAACGGATACAGAAATGGAAACAGAAACAGAAACGGCAACAGATACAGAAACAGATACGGAAGAGGTAACAGATATGGAAACGAAAACTGAAACAGAAACGGGAACGGTTATAGATACGAAAAGAGAACAAGACAGAACGCGTCTAACTCAGCCATGGAGTAGTGTAGTTCATAACTCGGGAAAGCTTGGATGGACGGATTTGATGGTGGAAAATACGTTCGAGCATGCCAAAGTTGTGGAGAAAAAGAGGAAGGTGTTGTAGATTTAGGAGTTGAGTGGCAATGGTAAAGTGTTTATTGGATTAAGGCAGTATTTTGATATAAGGAGGTTGCCTTTAGCCTCTTAATGTTGAAGAATGATAGCGATTAAGGCACTTTTTTTTCTGGAACAGATGTAATCAGAGTGGTGCAGCAGAAGTATGGTGAGTGAGTGCGAGAGTTGATAGACTTTTGGGTACAAGAGGATGCATTTTGGATGAAGTCAAGTTGATCAAGTAGCGGTAGTGGAGCAGTTTAGTGGTGAGAGGAGTAGATAGTCTAAGATACAATGAAATGTTAGGACTGCTGAGGGGAAAAACTACGTCATCTAATCGGGTAGCTAAGAAGAGATTCAATGCATAGGTTAACGTTAGTGAGAGTATGATGTAGGGCAAATTTCGAGGACGAAATTTATATAAGGAGGGAGGTATGTAACACCCCGACCTTTTTTTAACTTGGATAATTATTGGAGTATTACCAAGGATGCAACCGTTAGGTTATAATTTAAGAGAATTTATTGGAAGTTAATTGATGAAAATCAATTAAGGAAATGGAATCGAAAATTTTAAATTTAACCTGTAATAATTTTTAAACAATATTTGGAATAAGTTGGGAGTTAGAAATTTGGGTTAGCTAATATTTGATACCAATAATTAACACAAATATATTTTAATATTAATTAATTAGGATTATAAATGGGGAAATTAAAAGAGAAATTAAGTAAAGAGGAGAGGGAGAGCTGAACTGGTTCAGCCAAACCAGATCAGTTTGACAACCTGGTTCGGTTCAAGAAGTAAATTAAAACGAAGGAAATTAGGTTATTTGGTTTTTAGTCTTCTGTAGAAATGAGAAAAAGAGGGAGAGAGAGGCTGCGAGAAAGAGAGAGCCAAGAGATGGAGAAAGAGGCGACAGATCGAGGGTGAGCGAAAGGTGATGGCGACGGCTAGGGCTCAGGCGGCGATATCCAACTCTGCGACAAAGCAGGTGGAACGCTTGGACAGTCTATATGAGGGTCGGTTGAACGTGGGACCAATTGGAGTTGCGATTTCTCTCTGCGATTGATCGACGTAAGGGTCTCGACTAATTGTGTTCTGTAATTTGATTCCTTGATTGGGGATTCGGGTTATCACTAGCAGCTGTGGGGTGAGTTTTGGAGAGCTCCCGATTCTTCCTGCGTGCTGGCATGATTGGTAGAAGGTAGGCTCTAAGGAGTGCTGGAGGATGGAGATCAAGCTGTAGAGCTCTCTGGAGGAATCAAATGTCTCAATTCCTCCACTAGGTAACTCAGCCTTCCCTGCTATTCACTAAAATGAAGTATAATGAGGATTTATTTTGAGATTGGACATAGAAATGATAAGTTGATGATAGAATTGTGTATGAAATGCTCTAATAGTGGAAGATTTCTCTCTGCCGATTGTGGTAGTCGTTGGTTGTTAGCAGGAAATGGAATTTCCTTGTTGTAAGGTTAATGAGTGAATGTCTTTGTTTAATGGTTAATGAATTCATCTATTAAGGTTTAATGATGATATACATGGATTGTCTTTTGTCTGGTTAAGATTTGGAATAAGTTGTTAAATCGGATTAAATTGGATTGAATTGTTTATAACCTCCATGTGATTAGTATAACGTGAATGTGCTCTTTCTCCATGGAATAAGCTGTTAAATTGGAATGAGAAAGTTTGTTGGAATTTTGTTAAGTGTTAAAGTATAAAATTCGATGAGAAGTTGTCAATGATAAATGTGTTAATCGTGAAGGTATCAGAAAGAGCACAAGGGACAACAATTAAGTGCTAGCGCACAATAAAGAATTGAGGTAAGGAATTGGGTGTGTCTTGGCCATGTGGAGACCCTGTACCACAAGTATGTGTGCGTGAGTTTAGGCTTAGTCTTTGTTCTGATTAGTTCCTGTGAATTCCTCTACTGTTATTAGTTGATAATTCCTAAATGAATTTGCTGTTATTTCCTTGAATGATATCCTATGATTTTCCTTTGATAGCCCTCTGTACAGTATTGTAGAATTTTTTTATTGTTAAATTTATTGATTAACTTTGTGATTGATTAAGTGGTAGACATCCCTTGATTGATAAATTGCTGTGAAATATAGAATGGTTGATGAACTGAAGCGAAATGTGTGAGAATGAGATAAGCTTGAATGACCTATGACTTCCCTTAATGATGATAACTTTATTTTTACTGCTCATTTCCTTACTTGTTGTTTATGGTTCGAGTGTGTTAATTAACTAGATTAACTATTGTTAAATAATGAACCCGAAGATGTTTAACCTAACTAATCATTGTTAACTAATTAACTTCATTAGGATAATTAATTAACATGTTTAATTATTAATTAGTATACTAGCATGTTTAATTAACTAACTAACTTGTTTAATTAGCATGTGTAAACCAATTAGCAACATGTTAATTAGCTAAGATAATTAACTGGAAATTTGACTTGAGCATGCTAATTAACTAGCAAAATTAACTTAATGAGATTAGACTTGAACATGTACAATTAACTAGTTTAATTAATTAGCATGTTAATTGAATGATGCATGACACCTTAACTAATTAGCATGTCTAAATTAGGTAGCTAGCATGTTTAATTAGCAAGTGTAAACCAAATTGTAGTTTGTTAATCAACTAGAATAAGAATTACTAATTTACAAGTATGATTTCACCATTTGTTGTGTAAAACACGTTTTCATGTTTAGTTTAGCTTAGTTTAATAAGCACGTTTAGCTTATTGTAATTCGTTGCATATTACTTTATCATCTTACATTTTTCATTCATTGCTTTCAATTCGATATCGTAGTTATTACCTGTTATGCTTTGTTATACGCTTTCAATTCCTGTTATTTAATTTATGTCATTTACTTTCCTTGTATGTGCAATTTAATTTAATGTACGTTATAAGCATCATGCATCATGCTAGGTTGATAATGTACGGTCATGCATCATGTTAATAGAAACAAGTAGGGAGTGCCCTCGGTGTAACGACCCGGATTTCTTAACCATTTTAAAAGCTCATTAACCTTACTATCACGAAAAATTAAAATCATTTCCAAAGAAAAAGGGATTATCAGAGTGCATACAAATCCGATCGTTAATAAAAATTCTTTCGTTCTTTATTAGAAAACTGTTTATTTAAAAAGTTATTCATAAAAGTTGCGGAAGCATAATTAAACGAGAAAATCTACCTTCACCAAATAATAAAGTAATGAGAATACTAGTTATTAGAAAACGACATTTAAAACATAATTCAAAATCCAAGGTTTTAAGTTTCCAAATAAGACTTACATGATATTCTGAATTATCCAAGTAAAGGCAAATAAAGGAAAATGTAACGTTTGTGAAAATTAACCATTAATCATTAGCTCTTATTGATTTTCCTTTTCTTTCTTTTCTCCGTGCCGTACTAGTACTCCGTTGGCGTCTTCATCGAACCTACCGTAGGCTCCACTGGAATGACCTCTTCCTTAACCTCTGGCATAATCCCCTCGTTACCTACACCACAAGTAAGCACGTGAGCTTACGCCCAGTAAGGAGATGGGGGAAAACAATTTACGCATTTCTCTCTTTTAGTTCTTCTTGGAATTGGGGCCACCCAAACCAAACTCTTTCATTACGTTCGTTTTCATTGTTCGTTCTTAACTCGTACATCGAGTTGGAGATTGGGGGTTGTCTTTTGCGATGGCCTAGTTTGTCGACTTCTAACCTTCTGTGTGCATACTAGTCCCTTTCTCGACTTGGTGAGGGTGTATCTTAGTAGCTAGGATAGATCCGGACTACCCATCTACCCCAACTCCCTATTCGTTCCCTTTTTCAAGCATATCCCGCCTTCTGGGTTCTTTCTTTTTCCGGCGTATCCCACCTTCTGAGTTCTTTCTCCTTCCGGTGTATCCCACCTTTGGAGTTCTTCCTCTTTCCAGTGTATCCCGCCTTTGGAGTTCTTCCTCTTTCCGGCGTATCCCGTTAGGGTTTCTTCAGTGATGAACGTTTCCCGCTCATCCCGAACATACTTGTCTTTACCATTTTTCCTCACTCATGCATGTGGGTACCATCCTGAAGGTTAACCCCCCTACTTGGTTTCTATTAACATGAACTCAACTTACCTTATTCCTAACAAACAAACCATATACGAGATCAACACTGTAAGGAATCCACAGTAAACAACGAATTAAATGACTATCATTGCATACTTTCACATAATGAAAATATTGACAGCGTTTAACTAACCGTGTTATTAACGTTCATTATCACAAAATAGAACATTCTTCGTAACTTAAGTTTAACAGCAGTGGATCACACAATATAAGATATCATAACATGTTCTAATCTATTGTGCATCAGAAATTACAAATCATCGAAAAGCATTTCTATTCGACTAATCAGCAGAATTACGTTCAATCAAACATACTTTTAATTTAACCCTAACCTCGGATAACCATGTGCTAATCATGCTCTTTTAACTTCTCATATACAACACGGAAATATCAACAATATGACATGAAACGTGCTTATAAATCGATTAACATATGGCAGGAAAATCATATGGCCAAACATGCTTTAATTATCTAGAGACAACAACGAAACATGCAAACCATACGTCAACCGTTCAGACATGTTCCGAGTCAACTATCAGCATGGAAATACAACCCCACAGGTATACTTATAATCGACTACGTAAAGGGACTGATTATGCTTTTTAACAAAAAATGTAACATACAACTACAACCTCTAACGTACTTTCAGGTTGACTATACAAGAGAACTAACATGCTAATGACTAATAGAAGTAGCAGAAAAGGTAAGCGCTTAAGCATATTTATAACGATGACATAATGGACTTATAAACATGTATTTATCCTAGCGATATAGTAGCGAATCAGAGCGTTTATCATGCTTTCTAAACTGTAAAAGTATGCAGCAGAATTTTGATGACTAAATATACTTTTGAACGGTTAAAATAACGGACAAAACAATCAATGAAATATACTCATATAATCAAGGAATATTGTGAAGGAAATCATGGAGTATTTTCCTAACATCACAACCTATTCTTCTTCAAAAGAAATCTGTAAAGGATCATGGAATCATTTTCTATCATCATATGGAAATCACTTTCTAGCATCACAATATCTTTAACAACATTAGAAATCTGTAAAGAGCTCATTCATGCTTCTCTTTCATACTTCTCTTTAGACATTTTAGGATCATTCCTCTGGTTTATTCAAGCTTAACCAACACTTTCCAACTTACACAAAAGAAATATGCAACATATAACATAACATTTACAGAGAAATCAGAGAGTTTAAAGCAAAGCAGACAACTATATAGTAACGGGAAATAAGTACAATGACAGAATTTCTACAGCAAAACCATCACTCACACACACAATACTTGGGTGTATGGCCTCCAAATGGCCAAGACAACCCATTCTTTACCCTTGAAGTTGAACCTCCTCTCGTACAGTAGCTCTTCCCTTTCAAGCAGAACCTCCCCCAGCAGAAAACGAAGGAGAAGATGAAGAATGCTGGAGAAGAGTTTGAAATGGAAGAAATAGAAGGGAGAGTTACCTATGAGACAAATAGGAGACAAGGTGTGCACGTAGGGTGAGCTACTGCCAAGAGGAGATACCTATCTCGCCAAATTTGCGAGTATTAACTCACTAAATGTCGAGTTACGTCAATTTTTCAGAATTTTATCTCCTGATTTTTCATAGATCTGCTACTGTCATTCGCATGCATCCACAAGACCAAAAATCACACAGCAAATACATGGCTTCAGATGGAAAAATGGAGTCTCCACTGTGTCCATACCGTCTGCAGCCCTGTTTTGGATGTCGTGCCGTCATCCGCATCGTCCACATGTGTCATCTGAATTGTCCCAAAAATTGGACAGATTCATTCGGACGCTGAATCTAGTCATCCGCCATCATCCGCAGTCGTCTGCAAAGCTCCAGTTTTTAAACAGATTCATTCGAACGTTGCCTTGAGGAGTCCGCATCGTCCACACCTTCCATAGCCAGCATCTGCATCCTCACTGAACAGTGAGTTTAGGACGCCATTCAGCGTCCCGAGTCATCCCCACTTTTGGGAGACACTCTAGACGTGTTGCGGACGACACGTCGCATCTGCATCACCGTCCGCAGGCGTCTTAAAGTACTTAAATCCATCTTTTTCATATTTTCGTCTAAGTCTTACCCGAATTAAATGCCTACGAGGTTATACATCACAACTTAACGTCCATAGAATGATGTAATATATAAATATTAAACCTATTTTACTTCCAAAGTTTTTATTACATCGTTTATCCAAAAAAACTTAGGATAAGGTTGTTGCACTCGGAGTGATACTCACATGCATGAGTGAGGAAAATGAAATGAATGAATGAATGCAATGAACGATGATGAATGATACGTGGTTGATGGGCGGATGGGTAGTTCGGATCTAGTCCACTTAGGTCTAGAAGCTGATCAAACTATTTCATCTAATACGTGTTACCTTCAACTTCCAGCTCTATGTACGAGTTATGAATGAACGAATGAATGAAACATAATGAAAATATTGGTTTGGGGCGGACCCATTCCAAGTGAACTAAAGAGAGGCATGTCATATGCATTTTCCCTTTCCTTACTAAGCCTTTAGGCTTACAGTTTACTTCTGGTGTAGGTAAATGTGTATGCACGAGAAGAACAATGAACAAAATACAAAGCAGTCGATGAAAGATTTACATGGGCAGAGCATGTGGCAGGTCAAATTAAAGATGAGTAAAATGTTTTATAAAAGTAGCGATTTACTTAGTATGTTTTACTTAGCGTACTTTAATTAAAATGTTTTCACTTCCGCTATGTATTAATAAATGATTTTTATAATGAATGTAATGAATGAGTTTTGACGCTCAGTGTAGCACTCTAATTATGAAAGATTTTAACTGTCTTGCAAAAGTTTTAAATTTCACATATTTTAAAAAGGTTATGAAAAATCGGGTCGTCACAGTAGACCTCGTAGCAGTGGCTGTGGCAGGGATAGGTTATGGAGTGCCTCTCTAGAAGACGTAGAGGGGCAGATGGGTGTGGAGCTGAAATGACAGAATTGATGTGTTTTGTCAATTTCCACCTTGTGCAGCCGAGTGCAGAAAGATGAAGTTGGAGCTCACTAGAAGACAGAGCTTAACTGTGGCACTCTGATGGTGATGAATGTCGAGGAGGAAAGAAGAGGAAGGAGAGAAACAGAGAGGTAGCCATTGGAGGACAGAGCTCGGGTGTGACTCTCGGGTGTCTGCTGGTAAGGGAGTTCCTCCTTTGTCTTTATGGATTTTGTGAAGGATATATTGTGGACAATATTGATGTTATACACTACTGGATGTGTTGGGTTCTGCATCTTGGGTTTTATTTGGATAATAACTAGATATTGCTTTGTTGTCTATTGGTTGTGGGAAATATAATAATGAAGAGTGGATAGTGGTGTTGTTGGATAAATTATTGACCGTAGGCAATGTTAAATGTTGATGTTAGTATGAAAGGGATTAATCTTGCTATATGGTTAATGAATGATGTCACTGTTCAATGGTTAATGATTGCCTCTATTAATGGTTAATGATGATATGCATGGATTGTCCTCTATCTGATTAAGATTTGGAATAAGCAGTTAAATTGGATTGAATTGTTTATAATCTCTAGGTGATTAGTATGAAGTGAATGTGCTCTTTGCTATTGATCGTGACAAGTTATGAACTATTAGTTATGTACGTTAGAATGATCTGTCTGCTGCCATTATATTGGATAAAAAGAAAAATGAGCATGTTTGTTGGAATTTGTTAAGTGTTAAAGTGTGTAGAATTCTACGAGAAGTTATTAATGGATAAATGTGTTAATTGTGAAGGTATCAGAAAGAGAAAGAGGATAAAGATTTAGCGATAACCCACATTAATGAGTTGAGGTAAGGAATTTGGGTGTGTCTTGGCCATTTGGAGACTTACACCACAAGTAGAGTGTGTGCGTGGCAGATTATTAATGCTCTGTAGTATTTCCTTGAGTATAGTGTTGTTATTATTGTGATAGGATCCAAGAATCACCTAGAACACAATATTCAAATCTTTCTAGAAAACTGTGAAACCCGGACAAGTAATACTAAAATAGAAATAACTCATAATCCCACCTTGAACTTTAGCTGGATTTTGGTGACCACCACTTCAACACATTCATGAATATTGTATCAAAATTACAGCTCATTATCCACTCAGAAACGAAAGTTATAGCAGAAACAATATAGCCCAGAAATCTGGAATTCTCCTAGACAGATCCGACAACCCAGATTAAAACGAACAGAACTTCTTTTGCATACAGAATATTAATGTCAATTTTGGACGTTAGCTACTTAACTCAATACTGAATAAATGTCTAGAAGAACTCAAATTCATATGGTCGTCGTAAGGGCGTCAAACAGACTCCTCAATCTGGTATAAATAACTGTCCAATGAGAAAACATATTTCCGCAGCAAAAAGATAATCCAATAAGAAAGTCCTCCAATCAATAAACCACAAACGAGCACTTCAGCAAGAGATAGGCAACCAATCACCAGAACATTCAAGTAGCAAAGAACTCAAAAGAACAAGGAAAACCTTCAAGAAACCAGAGCAGCGCCGAGGAGTCCGCGAATCCACCTAAGGAGTGGGGCGACTTGTGGTTGGCCGAATGGACACACTCTCCACGGGTGGAAGCCAACTTCTATCTCCACACCACAATCCTTACCTCAAAGACAAGGGATTGGAAGAGACAATATTCCATATTTGCAAGGCTAAGTGGCTTCGAGAACACCTTGCACGGATGATGGGAGGAATGGCGCTAGGGAGGAGGAGGCCGAAGGTTTGTTCTTCAAGAGAGACAACTTCGATTCAATCAAAAACTCCTTTCTTTCTTCCAAACGAGGGTACATAAACCCTATTGTTTACAAAATAGGTCAAAAGACCAAAATTTCCTAGTAGCAAAATGACTAAAATAACCCTTAATTAAAGCAACAACAAGAAGTCCGAGTTTGAGTTTTCTCTCTGAAACAAAGACATTTGACATACCAAATGGAGCTCAAATACAACGTTCAATAGCTTGTTCGAAACCTTTGGATGTTGGCTACATTTGGTATGAAGGAACAAAATTGAAAAGATGTCATCCCAATTGTCAAAATAGCCCTTGAACGTCCACAGCTCCGGTTTAGGCGGAAATGGAAAACCCATAATTTCCTCCCAAAGATTACAAGATCTCCATTAGCCCAAATGCCAACTCCTCTTTGTTTATTTGATTCAAAAACCTACAAAATAAATAAAAAGTTAGAAAATAAAAGAGCCCTTGGCTCGGGCTCAAGTGATAGGGATTTGAGGCACATCATATTGCCTTTGTAGATTTCCTTGCTGTGATTGTTCTCTTTACTTGCATTAATATCCTTTGACGATAGTATAGATTTCCTGTACTAATAGTTGTTTTCTTTACTACACTTGTTGGTTTTGTGATGAATGGTCAATGTCTAAATGTGATGAGAATAGAATGATGAATGCGTGAGTGATGAGTAGCATGAATGGATTGAAAGTTCCCTTAAATGCTCTATTAATTATTATTTATTTGCCATCTAGTTACATTTTCTATGATAATGCAACTGTCATTCCCTTTAATTCAATATATGTAACGTTCTGCCATTTCCTTTGGTTGATATCTATGTTAAATTTTAACCAAATTAGATAATCTAAGCATGAAAATAATTTAGTTAGACTTAAACATGTTAATTTACTTGAGCATGTTAACTATTACTCAAGCATATTAATTTACTTAACTAATTGTTTAATTAATAACAAATCCCTAATTGCTAGTTGAGTATGCTAACTAATTTGCCTTAAGCATGTTTAACATGTTAATTAACTCAACTAGGGTAATTGATTAGACTTGAATGTGTTTCATTAACGAAGTTAATGAAATTTCTAATTGTTCAGTTAATAATTATCTGGACATGTTTAAATAGTTGTTTAATTAACTATTGTTGATCACTTCGTCGAGCATGACAATCAACTAGAGCATATAAATTAATGTTATTAACTAGTTGTAAAGTAATTAGTATATTTAACTAGTTGAACATGTTTGCATGTTAATCAACTCAAACATGTTAATTATAACCTAAGTGTGTTGATCGACTTAAGCATATTAATCAATTCAAGCTTGTTTAATCAATAACTAATCTTTGAGCATGTAATTAACTAACTAGTTGGGTATGTAAATTAACTAATTAAGCATGTTTAATTAACTAACTAGGCTAATATTAATATGTTAAGCAATTGAAGCATGTTAATTAACTAGTTGTTTAATCAATAACTAAACCTTGAGTATGTTAACCAATTAGCCGAGCATGTAATTAACTAGGATAATAAATTAGACTATTAATTGTAGTGTGTTTAATTAATTAGAATAAAAGCATGCATAATCATTTGGAATAAGATTTACGAATTTATGAGCACCTTTCCTGTTTTTAGTTATTTAATCTTGCTAAGTGTCAGATCATTTTGGTTTTGTTTAGTTTAACGAGCATGTTAGTTAATTGTAATTCATCGCACGTTAAACTTATTGTCTCTTAGTATTCATTCGCCGTTTCAATTTGATACAATTGTTCCTTGTTGTGGGCTTTTAATTTCTGTTATTCTTTATATGCGCCTTCAATTTCAGCTGCTTACTTTCAATGCAACTGTTGTTTACTTTCTTATATGCGCAATTATTGTTATTTACATTCTTTATAGCATCATGCATCACGTTAGGTCGAGGATGTATGGTCATGCATCATGCTAATAGAAATGAATAGGGAGTACTGCCGGGGGTAGTACTCACGCATGTATTGAGTGAGGAAAATGTTAAAAACGAATGATAAAATGAATGGGTAATCGGGTCTAGTTTGGCAACTAGTATGCACCCAGGTGGCTATAGTAGCCTGGCAACTAGTATGCACCCAAGAGGCTAGTCCATAATGGAATGAATGGGGAGTTGGTGGCTGGTGGGTAGTCTAGTCTAGTCTGGCAGCTAGGCAGAACCCCTACCATGACGGGAAAGGGACCTAGTCTGCACCCAGGAGGCTAGTCCGATCAACTATACCACCCCATATGGGTCCTCCAATCTTTTGTTTGACGTACGAGTAAAGAATGAATGAAAGAACAAACGTAATGAAAGGATTGGTTTGGGTAGCCCCCATTCCACAAGAACTAAAAAGAGTCATAAGCATTATTACATTAAACCATTTTTCTTACTGGGCCATTAGGCTTACGTATTACTTGTAGTGTAGGTACAAACAACAAACAAATAGTAATAGGTACATGTACGAGGAACAATGAACAGATAATAACGCAAGGATGAAGGGTTTGCAGGCGCGCGAGTTTGTGGCTGGCCAGGCATAGAGACAGTAAACGGGAGTGAGGTTGTAATCGATTGTATTTAATTGTTTAGTCTTCATTTCATTGAATTTATTTTGCTTCCACAATGTTTTAGATAAACGCTTTTTATAACGCTTCCGCATTTTATTAATTGGATTTTCATAACGAGTTTAAAGAATGGGTTAGTAGGAGTTCGGTTTAGGGTCGCACTCTGGTATGTTTTGTTTTAAAAAGAAATTTCAAATTTTTACACGTTTTAAAGGATTTACAAAAAACTAGGTCGTTACACCTTCTCCCAATCTTCCTCGCTGTATTTATACACAGACTATAAAATACCATGATTCTAGGTGATGGATGCCAATTTCTCGGCGTTATCCTCGTCGCCCGATTCTTCCTCGCTCTCTCAAATCATTCTTCTCTAGCAGCAAAATCCTCCCCCAATTCGCGCTCTCTCTCTGTTCATTCTGTAACAACTGGGCTTTTTAGCCCAGCCCAAAAAAAAAAAAAATCAGATTTTAAACTCCCCATTTCAGGGGAGTTGCTGCGGGAGTTGGCTGAAAATTAGGGAGGAACTTCCCTATTCCAGCGACAGATGAGGGGATTTATCCCCATTCTCTTCCAAATTCAAAATTTCTTCTCTCTCTCTATCCGATTTCTTATCTTCATCGTTTCTCTGTCAAAGGGCTCGGGTGAAGGACACATTCCTATTCCGATTTGGAAAAATCCAGATTCAAGGTAAACCATTGTTTTTAAGTCTTTGATTTCCTCTCTTCAGTGTAATCTACTGATGAGAAATTCTTCTCAAAGTTGAGGACGTAGGTCAGCGAGCGAAAGACTCCAGATTTCAACAATTTGGGTCTGCATTCTTAGTTCGGTAAGATGAAGTTTCCTTCCTCAAATTTCTTGTCTGTTCTTCTATTTTCGTAAAACCCATTCTAATGACTGTAATTGTTCAATAAAGGTTGTTCTCTATGAGGAATGTTGTGTACTCAGTTCTCAAAATTTTTCCATTCGGTGAAAGACTTGAAATTGGATTTATTTTGGCTGATTAAGTTTCAGATAATTACGGGTAAATCATCTTGGGTGAGTTGATATCGGCAAACAAATTCTCCAAGTAAGAAATATAACTCACTCTCAACGTCTTCAGATCTTGGAATTTACTGGGTTATGGTGAATTTGGACACTTGGTAAATCTGTTGAATATATTCTATGAATTGGGTAAAACTTTTTTTTTAAAGTTTGGCAAGGATTATCGATCAAGCTTCGGCTTTTTAGTCATATAGCAATCTGTTAAGTGCCTTGGCTTGAGAAAATTTAGGAGAGTTCCAATCGGAACTCTTGGTGTCATATTCTGTTGTCCTCTGTTAAACATGAAAATTTTTAGAAGTTCTTTGGAAATTGTTGAGTGATGATAATCGTTGGATTCGTTTCTTTCAGGGCCTAGTGTAATTTAGCTGATTATACCTATGATTTAGGCGAGTTTTTGACAGGAAGTAATTCTCAGGTAATGGAGATCAAGTTGAAATTTTGATTATGGAAATTCGTTTGTGAGCCATTGTTTTGTCGTATTGATTATCCCTACTGGTTAGAACATTTTGAACTAGCCCAACCCATTAATCTCTATAAAAGTCATTGGGCCAAATTGGTAAAAAGGTTTTGGGCCACATGTCAGTTTAGAGTAAATTTTATATAATAAAGTTTACATCTTAAATCCTAATTATAAATAAAATTATCATGATTAGGTCTCAGTGGATTATTTTGGTTGGGCTTTAACATTGTTGACCCAGTTTCGAGGTAGGGGTTATTTTATATTTAACTTACCTTAATTCCTAAAATGTAAGTATTCAATTAAATTCGAGCATGTCACTTATACTTTTCAGTTCATTTATATTTATTTATTTTTATTATTAACTAGAGTAATGGGACAGCTGTATGTGCCGTGTCCCTGGGCGCAAAACCCTAAACCTGATCAGGGTCTTTTTGGCTTGCGATCGCCTGAGTATCGTTTTTGTTAATTTTTGTTACTCAATTTATTGCTCATCAGCACCTCTTTATATGTTAATCTGTTAATTTAATTAACTGAAAAACCTGTTAAATTCATATGACATATAAGTTGAAAATAAAATAATTCCCTACTGAGTTTTGTCAACTCACCCCAAATATGACTACATTTTTCAGGAAATGATCACAGTAGTTCCCCGTTGCCACCTCAAGAGAAAAATTGGAGTTTCCCTAATTTTAATTATTTTTAGATTAAAGATATTTTAGTGAGGTTTGTAACCTAGTTATATTTTATGTTATTTCTATTAAATTTTAGACTTTGTTAAATTGGATTACATTATTGTCACTTCTGGACCTTTATTTTTGGCCCTAATCTGTAACGTGAATATTTAAGTCTTCCGCTGCTATTTATTGGATTTAAGTGAGGGTTGGATGATTTGGTTTCTTTTTGGGCCGATTCGTTCCCCGTTCTGTCTCGGGTCCCCTTTGGGGCGTGACACATTCACTCTTAGTTCTTCAGCAAACACGGACCACTCTTCTATCTTCTTCCCCTTTCTTCTCAAAACCAGACCGATTAAGCTAAGCCGGTTCAACTCCTTCCCCCCTTTAATCCAAATTTTCTTTTATATTAATCCCATTTCATTTACTTTAATTTCTCCTTTAAATTTAATTCCATTTATCCTTTATTCAACAAACTCTTTTATTTAATTAATCCCCCATCGAATAATTCCTCAATTATCCAATTAATCCAATCACACCCAAATAATTTTCCAATTATTCTCACTTTCTTTTCTCCCTTAATTTAATAACTTAATGTAATACCCTACTAACTTAACCCTAATTATAATCCAAATAAATTCTCTTAAATTATAATATACTAATTACGTCCTTGGTAATACCCCGATACTTATCTAATTAATCTTATTAACCCCAATTACTTTCCAATTATCCTTATTAAATTTCATCACGAAAAGTCGGGGTAGTACATTCCTCTCTCCTTATATAAATTTCGTTCTCAAAATTTTCTCAACATAAATGCTTTCCTTAGCTCAAGGATCAAATCACAACCATGTCCAAATGAAACTTTCATAAATAACACTTACATTACATTCTTAATGTTGCAAACACCAAACTTTGATCCAAAATTCGATACAACAACACAAAATACAGACACTGTACACCTCGCCTTACACTTATATGACCCCACATACCCACTTTTCACTCGCATTCACAGAGATCGAAGTTACTTTCTCCTAACTTTCACTGGTTTTCTTCCCAACATCGGATAGTTCCTAACCAAATGTCTTATCTCGCCACACTTAAAACACTATTTGATACTGACTTTGCACTCCCCAAAATGCTTTTTCTAATAATTAGAGTACGATCCAGCATGAAGAACTTTAATCAAAGTAGTGTCTGACTCATTTCGCGCATGCTTGCCCTTTGCATACAGGTCTTCATCGTCACGCGTCCTTTTAATTCCACCTAATGTACCCGCTTCGTTCCATTTGTGTAACTGAATTCTTGCAACAAAGTCATCCTGCTTCGAAATTTGATCCTTAATTTTTTTAATATCCAAAGCTTTTGATACTACATCTAAAATAATCTGCATCTTGAGTTCCTGATATCACAACACCTTTAAAATTTTTTGTCTTAAGTCCTTGGTTATCTTGACTGAGTCCCACCAAAATCTCGCATCTTTATCCATCATAAACACGACACATTCTACTTTCCTTACTTGCTTAATCATAATTACTCATCTCTTCTTGTCGAACAAAGTGCTGCAACGCTTGGAAATATATCCTCAAAATTCAACTTAGTCTATATCCTTCAAGTGCTCTTCCTTTCTATGATAATTCTACCCTCTATCTAGTATTTTGTAATTTAGGCAACCTCGCTTAATCATCTACTTGATTTAGTATATGCATGACTTAATTTTCACTTATCTACTACCCAATTTATAAAAATTTAGGCAGAGTCTCTCCTGTTTCTACGCTCCCTTAAAGCTACATTTCGTACATAGCACAAAAATCTCAAGTAGTTTCAGTAGTTTCTATCTTCTATGACAAACAAAATTAAACTTAATCCTCAACGATATTGTAAAATCCGCCAAAAATTTTAATGAGAAATTTCACGTGTAAATTTTTCGCATTAAAGTTGGTCATAACGTTAAAAAGTTGACCCGAAGTGTCGCGGAGCAACCACATGTAAAATTTTGGTCAATTAATCAAATCGGTGAAATTAGATATTACCGAGCGATCAAATAAATTAAGAAAGAAAGTTGAAAAATTAAAAGATCGTTGTCGATTTACGTTTGGAGTGAATCAAGATTTAAGTCAGGGATTGAAAATTTTTCACAAAAAGTTAATTTAAGAAACGAAATTGAAAAGAACTAAATTGGAGATATAATGTCGTTGGATAATGCTCGGAATAAGTTGGAAGTGAAAAATGAGATAAGTCAATATGTGATATGTCTATTTTGATAAAAATGGATTTGTTTATTAATTGGAAAAATAAAAGAGTAAAGTGGAGAGAGAAAGAAGTTGGCGGCAAGGAAAAATGTGAGGTGAAATAATGGTGGGAAATAAAAGAAGCAAGGGGAAAAAGTCAATTTGAGGGGGAAATGAATATATGAGAAATGATTAAATAAAAGAAGAAAAAAAAAAGAGGTAAGAATAAGAAAGGGAACAGTAGCTACGGACGAGTAAGAGGAAAAAAAAAGGGTTTCTTCTTTTTTGTTCTCCTCATTCTTCCTTCAATTGGGAGCTTCGCGAGAGAGGCGGCTGGATATCTAGAGAAGGATTGTCTTCGTAAGAGAGGAAGGCCGAGAAGGAGCTCAGCGTTCCGAGCAGACGAAGAGCAAGCGCTCAATCTTCGGTGGAGTTCTAGAAAAGTGGAGAGAAAGCGAAGTGGAGATGTTTCTTCTAAGAGATCCGCTGAAGTCATGGCTACTGGGCATAGGATTTCCGTGGACCACTCACAGGTTTCCTTTTGTTATGTTCTATTCTTTTCGAAATTGGTTCTATAATTTTAAGGGGTTGAAGCCCTGTTTAATAGGAAGAGTTGAGCGCCATTTTCATATCATTTGGATTTAAATTCAAGAGTTTATGCCTGTTTCTTTGAAAGACACCGATTCTGTTTAGTGAAAATTGTTTTGGAGCTGATTCTGGTTTAGTGCTTAACTTACGTTTCATGACGAATTTGAGGGAGAGTTTTGAACTAGACTATCACCTCTGATACTTCTTGGATCCCTAAAATTTTGGTAATGTTTCGTTGTATGCAATTGAAGTTATGTTTGGTTGAAGTCACTGTCCATATTTTTAAGCTAGCCGATTAAGCCTAATTTGTTGAATTGGTTTTCTTGCAATTGGAATTTCATCATTTGGTATCAGAGTCTTGCTCCTATTTTTGTACTTTGAATTTGGTGAACTTAAACTCCTATGATGGTGAGAGGCTATAGAAATGATAAGACTTATGGTGAAGAAGAAAATGAGTTTCTATTTCTATTTCTACTTTCAGTGTGTTAGATTATTGGCTTGAAGTTTACATAGATTAGGAAGATGAGTTGGAAGAATTTTTTTTAACTCACTAGTTTTCTGATTGGAGAAAAATTAAAATTGCTTCGTCGAAACTTAAAGGAAAAGCTTCCCTTTTGGTGGAGAAGAATAAATTCTGAGAGAAGAGAAGAGGAAGAAGACCCCATAAATTCGTGGAAATTGATGAAGAGAATTTTGAGAAGTAAATATGCTCCGAAGCTTACAAGGGTAGTCTCTTCTTCTCCACATCAAATCCGACCCAAGAAGAGAGTTTCGAAAAGGCAACAGCCCCAAGTGTTAGACATCAAGGATGTAATACACCGACTTTTTATATCATGAAGTAATAAGGATAATTGGAAAGTACTTAAGGGTATTCGGATTTATTGGATAATTATCGGGGTATTACCAAGGACGTATTCGTAAGATTTAATTTAAGGAATTTATTGGAATTAAATTGGAAAATGTATTTTGGAGTTTTCAGACGCACGCGAACGTGGTGTCACGTCTGAAAACGTATTGCACATCGTCCCTAGCGTTTGGGATGATGCAGGATGAGACTTCGCGTCCTAATTCGTCGGTAGCTTGACTTTGCAGATGAATGCGGACGAATGTGGATGCGGTGATTTTGAATCTGTCCAATTTCTGGATAGTTTCGGACGCACGCGAACGTTGGCCTCGGACGCCTTCCTTCGTTCGAATGGTAGATTCGGACGAACGAAGACAAACGCGCAGACATCTTCCTTCGTCCGAAAACACAATTATGTAGGAAATAATGGATTGAACTGGGTTGATTCGGCTTGGTCCGAAAGGTTAGGAATGGCTCAGTTTTCTTTTAATTAAAAGAGGAAGGAGAAGTGCAATTATTTGTATTTGTTTTAAATTAAGGGAATAATTAGAGTAGAATTAAAATGGGATTAGAAATTAAGTGGGTTAAAATAAAAGGAGGAATTAGGAGAAGGGGGAGGAGTGAACCGGTTCACTTTGTGAACCAATTCGAGTGGAATCAAAAGAATGGCCTCTGGCTGTTCTGTGTGGGGCGAGAACCAGAAGAGAGAGGGAGATCAGGAAGCGTGAGATCGCGGCTGGAGAATGCAAGGTTGGCGACGACAGTGAACTTCAGCTCGGTGGGGGTTCCTAATGACTTGTGCATCGTCTTGGTGAGCGACTGCATGGCGTCGCGGGTTGTTTTTTGGATCGCGAATCGGGACTCCCTCGGGCGATGTTTTTCGGCGATAATTGTGCTATGTTTGGTTCATTCCTTCCTTCTTCTTGGCATTCTGGTGTTCATGTGATAGCAGGTTTCGTTGCAGTCGTTCGGCGATTCTATCAATGGACAGGGGATTCGGTTGGGGTGCAGCTGGTTACCCGCGACCCGGGTGCAACTGAATCCGGTTTGACCCAGTTTGGGTTGAACCGTTGTCTGCTACGCAGACAACCCCCTCGTTCCTTCCAACCTTGAACCGCACTTTGCATTATAGGATGAAAATGCGGAGTGCATAACACTCTATAAAACTGGAATGGACAGATTGGTGAACGGGTTTTCTGGGTGGAGAATAGTTTATACTCTTTGCCCTCCTATTTGGTAGAGAGTATTTCCTTCGTGTGCTGCGAATCATAAGTCTGGTGAAGGTTGGTTCGAGTCTTCTCTGCAAGGTGAGGTTTTGCATTTTGATTCTCAAATTCCCTATTGTACATGGTTGATTTCCTTGGTTCAGTTTGGATGTTGAGTTTTGTTTAGTTTTATGGTTCCTTTCTGTCAAATCTGTCCATGGTTAATTGTTGTGAATCGGTTGGCATTGTCATGTGGGCATGGGATGCTTGTTGATGGGCTGTGGCCGAGTGTGCTGCTAGGGTGGAGAGCTCGGGTAATTGGAATCTGCAACTGTTCTCGGCTATTCTGTTGGTATCGAAAAGAGAAGAATGACAACGATTAAGTACTAATGCATGTTAAAGCTTCAAGGTAAGAAATTTAGTAGAGTCGTTGGCTAGTGGAGGCCCTTCACCATTAGACCATGTCTTTACTTTAATTGTTTGTTTACATTTCCATCATGTTGCTTTAATTATCATGCCTATGCAAATCGCACGTTATTAGTTTAATTTTTTAGCATGTTTAGGATATTAGCATATGATTATTGTTTCGCTTAAATTGTCAAGCATGTCTGTATTGTTACGCTTTCCTTAAATTGTCAACCATGCTTACTTAGTTTAGTAGCTCGTTGGCATTTGCCATTTAATCTCAGTTCAATAGCATGCTCAATTTGTTGTTTCTTTTATTGTTACGTTCTATATATTCCAGCTATTCGTTGTTTCAATTTGTTGTTATAAGTGTTCTCTTTTATTCGTTTTAATTACTGTTATTCACTTATATACGTTATTTAATTATTGTTATTTTTATACTGTAACGACATGCATCATGTTAATAGAAACAAGTAAGAATTGTCATCTTTGGGGTGAGTACTCATATGTATTATGTGAGGAAAAAGAAATGAAATGAATGAAAGGAAAAGAAATGGGGAGTTAGGGGACGGATGGGTAGTGCAGATCTAATCAGGTAGACTGGATAAGTCTCCTCCCTAGTCAAGAATGGGACCAGCAACCATAGGTGGTTAGTATCCGATAGGTGAATCCCTCTCAACAAGGTTCCTCTAATCTCCCGCTCAACGTACGAGTAATGAATGAAAGGATGAAATGTAAAGAAAAGATTGGTTTGGGGCGGTACCCATTCCAAACGAATTAAAGAGAGACATGATCATACTGCATAGCTCATTTCTTACTGGGTCTCGGGCTCACAGTTGCTAATGGTGTAGGTACATGCACGAGGAAATGATGAAACAGATCAAAGAGCAGTTGATGAAGGATTTGCACGAGCGGGACTTATGGTTGGCTAATCTAAGGAAAGAAAAAGGAAAAAGGTTTTGTAAATGTAAAGTAATAATCTATTTATTGTTTTGTAACTGTACGACTTATGCTTCCGCTATGTTTTAAGAAAATATTTTTATAACTATGGTTTTCCACTATTTGGAACAATTTTCATAACTAGTATAACTAAAAGGTTTAGACGGTCTACTTTTCAGAAAAGAACTCTTATTATATTTTAAAGAGGTTTTCCTAAAGATTTTAGTTGTTTTATAAAAGTTTTAAATTTAATGCATTTTTAAAAGGTAATAAAAAATCGGTTCGATACAAAGGACACATTGCAACATATAGCTCCACAACTTGACAATCTCTCGGCTTCAATAAGGTGTGCAAACTATCAACCTATGCAATCAATTGATCTTGGTGAAATAGTTGAAAAATATGAAAAGGGTGAAGAAAGGAGTGATAATGACTCCTTGGCAGCAATTATCAAAGAAGAAGAAATTATCTTTCCACAAGAAGGTCCACTATTTACCACGGATTCCGAGTCTATAACTTTCCAAGAGGAAATTTGTTCCCGAATAGATGAGAAAGAGTGTCTATAAGAAGAAATTCTTGAAGATGAAAATATAGAGAGTGAGACTAGTTTAATGGCAGCAACTAATGAGGGAGAAAAAAAATATGAAGAAGTGTTTTATGCTCAAGGGGAATCTTCCCATATGGTGCTTCACAAGGCTCTAGATCTCCACACCCGAGGAGAAATTTTTCAAATGGAGCAAATTTGTCACATCCGATGCTTGAGCAACTATCAAATTTGCTCTATGATCATTAGTGGAGGAAGTTGTGTCAATAAGTCTTCAATGGATATAGTTGAAAATTTTGATTTGGAAACAATGGTGGACCCTAGTTTCTACGAGTTATGTTGGCTCAATTGTGGGAAGGATATCATAAAAGCTAAACAAGATATTTTTGCATTTTTCGATTTCAAATGCCGAGTACCCTTGGAGATATGCATAAAAAGAGAGACTCTAGTGCTTGCAAACTTTGAGGGTGAAGAAAAACTCTATAAAAGGATACCACGGTGTAAGGATGTCTTTGAAGCATTTCTTAAATTCTTAAAATGCAAGAAGAGGAAGACAACATTGTTGACCAGGACACCAAAACAAAGGTACTCCCTCTTGTCCGAATTGAATGCTAAGCTTTTTAGATTTTGTTGGATTAAAGGGATGTATATTGATAATAATGGCTCTGGTCCTTGGAATGATTTATACACTAAGGAGCTCAAGGATGGGTATGACCCCATGGAAGACGTTTTCTTGAAAGATGGGAATCCTAGTGTAGTAACGAACGGGTTCCTAAACTCCACTGTATTTGTAGTTCAAGGTGGGGACCTAACTCTCTACTCTAGAGAAAAGAAGATATGTGAGACTTGGTGGAAAGTTTTCTTTTGGTCTCACAAGCATGAAGAAAGTGCATGGGAACAAAGTCTTAATGACTGACAAGGAAGGATAAACTATCTTGATATGGTCATTGAAGACTTTATTATTGTTCTTTTATATGGACAATCTAATATGAATGAGTTGACTCATGATGTCAACAAATGCTTTCAATTTGACCCAGGTGGACGATGTATTGGTGAACCTATGAAAGAGTTGTTCTCGAGGAGCACATGTATAAAGTTATTCCAAGATTGTGGAAAGGTGAACGCGCTAGTATGTTTGCTGCAATTTTCTAATATTTGTAATGCAAATTCTGCTATTGGAATTTGAGATTTTGTTCTTTATTCGATTGAAGCAGAGTGTGTGAAATTTAAGCTTAATCGGATATGGATTGGTGAGTGTGTGCCATTTTCAAGATAGTATCTGAAACTGTAATATTACTTGCACCATTTCGGGCAGTTGGAGGTTTCTTTCAGCGTAACTTCTGTGTTGGTGAGAATCTAATTGTGATTTTTGGAGGAGAGTTTTCTCACTTATGAAGGTTTGTTTTGTCCAAATTTCATGTAAGAAATCATTGAATTGCCCAAGATATGGCTACTACAAGTTCGCTCTGAAAACTTCCATTTCGAGAAATTAGTCTTGCCAATCCAAACAGGTTTAATTGTTTCTATCACAACTTTTTATTCCCTTGGAGTTTGACCTTGAACTTTTGTGAGCTTGTTTTAAACCTATACAGTGGTGGGCTGTCCAAAATTCATGCCTAAATTCCACCAATTAGCCTATATTTATTTCTGTCAAAATTGCACCATTTTCTGCCCCCTAGTTTCTGTCATGTGCAATTATGTGTTTCATGGTGCTTTGTTTGGTTGATGGAAACAAAAATACAGTTGCAAAATGGAATTGGATTTATACTCAAACATCAAAACAAAGGTGTAATGGGTTATTGAAGAAGTCAAAGGAAAAGTGGGCTAAGCCTTGGATTTGAGGTCAAATCCTTAATCACCTAGGGAGGATGATGCACCATTGATTCCCTCAATTCTCAATCAAACTTGGGAATTTTCAAACACCAATTTTAGTGTTTATTTTGTAGATGTTCCAAGAGGAAAGAGAATGAATTACATTCATCAAGCATCCAAGAATATGATGGAGTTATTTAAGATAAGGCGTTCTTGGAAATTCAAGCACAAGAATAGGAGAATTATGAAGTTGTCTCAATCCCGCCTATAATCTGACCTCCGAACATTTATTGGCAATGTTGACATTCTAGAAAATTTTACGTCAAAATTTGTTCTTCATGAAGATGGTAGCCAACATCCCAAGTTTTCCAGAATGTATTTTTGTGTTAGATTTGGAGTTTGTTTGCTATGCCAAATATTCCATTTACAGAGACCACAATTCCAGCCACTAACCTTTTTTGTGTGTTTTATTATTTTAAGGTTACTTTTGTAATTTGTTTTGAGGACATTTTTGTAATAATCATTAGGGTACCTTTTAGGGGGATACTTAAGGCCTCGTTAAGGTCAACTGAACGGAGTTTAGAATCCATTTTGAAGCTGAAGCTTAATTGTTTTTAGAGCTCCCTCCAAAAACACCCCACCGGATTTTCAGCCAAGGAGTTTCGTGGCCTGAATTCTAAGAACTTCTTTCCCCACATTTATCTACTTTTTGGGATTAGATTTTATACTGTGAATTCCCAGTAGCTTGCTCTAGCCATTAACCCAGGGTGGAGTTCCAGAAAAATGGAGAGAAAGAGAAGTGGAGAGGTTTCTTCCAATAGATCCGCTAAAGTCATGGCTACTGAGCATAGGATTTCCGTGGACCACTCTTAGGTTTCCCTTTGTTACGTTCTGTTCTTTTCAAAATTGGTTCTGTAATTTTAAGGGGTTGAAGCCCTCTTTAATAGGAAGAGTTGAGCACCATTTTCATATCATTTGGATTTAAATTCAAGAGTTTATGCCTGTTTCTTTGAAAGACACCGATTTTGTTTGGTGAAAAACTGTTTTGGAGCTTATTCTTGTTCTATGCTTAACTTACATTTCACGATGAATTTGAGAGAGATTTTTGAACTGGACTATCACCTCTGATACTTTTTGGATCCCTGAAATTTTGGTAATGTTTCGTTGTATGAAATTGAAGTTATGTTTGGTTGAAGTCACTGTCCAGATTTTTGAGCTAGCCGACTAAGCTTAATTTGTTGAATTGGTTTTCTTGCAATTGGAATTTGCATCAAACACGGACCACTCTTCTATCTTATCAAAAACGGACACAGACCACTCTTCTATCTTCTCAAAAACGGACCGGTTCAGCTAAACTGGTTCAACTCCTTCCCCCCTTTAATCCAATTTTTCTTTTATATTAATCCCATTTAATTTACTTTAATTTTTCCTTTAAATTTAATTCCATTTATCTTTTATTCAACTAACTCTTTATTTAATTAATCCTCCATCGAATAATTCCTCAATTATCTAATTAATCCAATCACATCAAAATAAATTTTCAATTATTCTCACTTTCTTTTCTCCCTTAATTTAATAACTCAATATAATATCCTACTAACTTAACCATAATTTTAATCCAATAAATTTTCTTAAATTATAATATACCGATTACGTCCTTGGTAACAACTCGATACTTATCTAATTAATCTGATTACCACAAATTACTTTTTAATTATCCTTATTAAATTTCATTATAAAAAGTTGGGGTATTACATCAACTCCCATCCAAACATATAAGTACGTACCTCTAATGGCTGGGTGGATAGTTCCAAATTTGCATAAAACAGCTTCATAATTCTCTCACAGTAACTTCTACCCAATCACCACAAACCGGCTAAGCTAACTCCCTCAAACAATTATTTAATTTCCAATTCAGCTAAGGACTCGAAGTCTACTCTTCTAGAAACAATAATTGAACGGTGTTTAACATCAGCTTCATATTGTTCCTTTGTGTAGGCTGTCCTGAAGAGTGGGGAGTGGAAACCCACTGTAACGGGTTGGAAACGGACCAATGTATCTCCTGCTGGTCGTTGTTGAGGCTGCGGTTGAAGTTGAGGTTGAGGTTGAGGTTGTAATACCCCGATTTTCCGTAACGGAATTAAGTAAAAATAATTGAAAAATTATTTGGATATAATTGGATAATTGAAGATTTATTTGATGATGAGAATTTAATTGAGAATATTTGGATAATCAATAAGGATTTATTTTATGGAAAAAATTATTGGAAAATCGAATTGAAGGATTTAAATTGGAATGATAATCATCGTCTAAAAATATTTGGAATAAATCAAAAATTAAAATTGGGTTGAAAATAATTCAATTAAGTAAGGGTGATTTATTAAAATTAAGAGGAAGTAAAATAAAAATAAATTGAAATAATTAAATTAAAATAAATGGAAATGTAATTAAATGGGGAAGAATGCTGGCCGGTTTAAAAGCGGTTCGGCCTAGCCGGTCGTGGTTTTGTTTGAAAAATAAAAGGATGGTTTGGTTTGTTTGAAGGAATGAGAATATGTTTGCAGAAATGAAATAAGAAATTGAGAGAGAGAGAGAGAGAGAGGCGAAGAGAGCCGAGAAGGAGAACCGAAAGGGAGGGGGGGGGGAGTCGGGCGATCGAGCGAGCGAGGAGGAAGACGACGACGTGCGGCGCGGGCTGGAGTCGGACGGCGACGGCGAGGGAGGTCCGGTGGTCTGGCGTCGTTTGCGGGAACTAGGGCACGCCGAGCCGCGAGATTTGGACGAATGAACCGCTAAGGTTCGCGGGCGTCGATCGAACCCGTGCGTTCGATGAGGTATGTCGCAAATGCTCTGTCATGGGTTGTTCTGTCATTGCTGCAATTGGATTGTTCGAAATTGTTGGGAGATTTGTAGGGACGGACTGGACAGGGGATCGCGAACCGTGCGATCGGCAGGGGCTTGGTGTGCAACCGGTTTGTCAATTGGTCCCTTTGGTTCACTGAAGTGTTGAACCGATTTACTCCATTCATTATGGCAGACACAATAATGCAAGTGGTGCCCTTTATTGATGGGAGGCACACTTTTGTTGACCAATTGGGAGAAGAATGCAGCAAATGACTCAACTCTGGATAAGGAGGATAAGGGAGGGAGAGCTGTCGGGTGAGATGAGTTAATGAGTCTGGAAAAGCAGGAGAAAATGTGGAGTTGTTGTCGGCTGAGTTAAATAAAATGGACAGGAGAAATGGAGATGCTCGGGTGAGATTGAGCTGAAGGTCGAGAGATGAAGGAGAAATAAATGAAAGATTGGAGGAGAAGATTGAGAGATGGTAGGAAGGAAGCGTGAGTTCTCCATGGAAGAAGAAAGGAAGTTGAAGCTGCTTCTCTTGTGTAATTAGGTAATACAGCTTTTCATCCTTCGATGAATTTATGAATTGTAAATGAAATTATGTTAGAAATTGATGATGAATATTTGAAGGAGGTTGTGGGTATTGCTCTATTTAATTACGACTTTCATAAGTAAGCACTGAACATTGGATATAATTCTTTGTTGTGATACTTGTTGTGATTTAGTTCTATGTGATTATCACGTATGGAAGGTTGATTATTGATGGCTCTGATGGTTGGAATTAGTCCTCTGTATTAGTCATTCTGTTGGTGATTATTGTTAAGGATAAGGAGACTAGTTCACTAATGGTCATGTGGATTATTTGAATATGTCCTCTAAAAATAAATAAAACTTTGTTATTTAGCTTATGTCGCTTGAATTATTAGTTAAGATTGAAACTATCTTATGATGGTGGTGGTTGAGGCCGAAATTGTTGAGATTATTATGTTGTTTTGACCAAGGAAATACTAGAGGGATTTTGGGATTTGAATTCAGCGATTTTATATAGTCACTCTACTTTCTATATTAGAGCTTGTGTAGCAGGATTACCATGAAGTATTATTATTTCTGTGATATGTTAAGGTATAGAGCACTCTTGAATGGTTATTGGAAAAATGTTGTTGATTATATATATTACTTATTTGGAAGGTATTAACGGGAATTATCGGGAAAAATGAATAAACAAATACCGATATCAAAGTTAGAATTTATTATTGATAAATATATTAATAAATAAATTATAACTATTTTGAAGGTATTAACTGAAAAAAGGACAAAGATCTAAATGTGCTAAGGACTATAGGTAAGTTGATGCCTACTATGTTTTGGTCGTTGGATCCTACACCACAAGAATTAGGATTTTGTTTCTTAATTGTTATCGCTTTCATAGAATATTTAAATTGTTTATAGCTTTACCATAAATTGAGCATGTTCCGTATATTGTCCTATTGTTTGATGGATGTTTACTAGATTTAGGTTCTTTTGATGACATATTTATTAGTTAAAGATAATGATAATAAGATTAAGCATATGACCTCATAGAGGAGATTGATATTGTATGTATCCATGCGCATCATGATTTTAAAATGATATGAAAAAATGGTTTTCAGACATGCTTTTGAAAAGAAAATGAATGACATAAGAAAGAGAAAAGTAAATGAAATGAAAAAATGAATGAAAGATAAAAGTAAGAATGTGAGTTGTTGGTTGGTCCTCGATTGATGTCGAGGCTGGCCAAACGCAACGGTGTATATGAGGTTGTTTAAGCGTTGATGCGCACGGCTGCTAGTGTGCTACAATTGATGTCGGAGCCGATTGTTGTGCGTTGATGCGTACAACCGCTAGCAAAGCTTACGGTTGATGCCGGAGTTGTTATACCGGGTATGTGGGGTCACTGTGTATTGAGGTATACAGTAGTTAACATGCGGGTCGATCGATGTCGAGCCCTTATCACATAGCGGTTATCGATTGACATCGGAACCGAGTGCATTGATGTGCACGGTTATGACGGTTTGCCGATTGATGTCGGAACAAGTGTATTGAGGTACACAAAGATTGAAAAAGAAAAGAAAAAGAAATGTCAAGAAAAATGGAAAAAAGAAAAGGTAACGAAAATGAAAAGAAATGGAAAAATAAAATATAAAGAAAATGAGAAAATTGAAATGGAAAACGAAAAAAGTTTCAAAGATACAAATCATGTTTACGTTTTTATTTTATATCACTTACTAAGCGTTAGACTCATTAGTTAAGTCTTGTTGGTGTAGGTATACGTACGAGAACAGATTTGGAGTAGTTGATGAAGGATTTGCACGCGCAAATCTTGTGGCTGATTGGGCTAAAAGAATTTAAATGGAAACAAATTGTAAAAGGTTTTGTAATATAATTAATTTATATTCTTAAATTTTTGTTTAATTAATAAGTCTTTCGTAGTATTTTCTAAAAGGTAATTATTGTTTTAATAATGCAAGGTAGTAATTCAAACGAAAAATATTTTATTTATTTCCGCTGCAATTGGTATAAATGTTTTAAGTAAAGAGTTTTAATAACGGGTTTTATAAAGGAAAAATTTTCCGAGGTTTTTATAAAAAAATAAAGTTTTAAATTTTACGCGTTCCAAACAAATAACAAAAAATCAGGTTGTTACAGAGGTTGTGTTTCAACCTTGGCTTCAGCTTCAATTTCGCCAACACGGCCCGCCGCGCCTCCTCCATCTTCACCTGCCGTGGATGCTCTAGCTTGCACCTCGATGGGTGCTGCTTTCAGCACGGGTGCTCCATCTTGCACTGCAGCGGTTGTTACTTTTGCCGCGGGTGCTCCATCTTGCACTGTGGTGGGTATAGTGCTGTGAAACTGACTGATGAGGTCAATTGCAAGCCAACAGTGTTCACGAGCAGAGTTCATCATTTCTTCCTATGGTTGCGAGTGAGTCTGCAACGAATCACCCTTTCGCTTGAGCATTATTTTCTTTGCGCGAGAATCCATTAGTATTGATTACACTGTGTGGAACGAAGGTTTGAGAGTACGAATGTTCACCGAGGATATTATGGTTTATGGTGAACTTGCTTAAGAGCATGATCGAGTCTTATATAGTAGGGCAGAGGAATAAAGAATGAGGCACGATGATCTACAGTGAATCAGTATTCATCAGCTGCAGATTATTGTCAACCTGCGGCAAACCAGTATTAATCTACCGCGGTTATTGTCAACCCGTAGTAGGTCGTATATGATCCGTGGTGGACTATCAATATTATAAGGTTATTTAAAAAAATATTGATATGTGACGGATTGGTAGATGATTCACCGCATATCAAAATTAAAGCGTTTAACGACAAACGTGATAACGATGTTAGCGGTGACTATTTTTTTATAGTTCATTGGTTAAATTTGTAGGAACAAGAAAAGGTCATCGTCGCTTGTATTAAATTCTTGATTTTAAACGAGATCAAGAATTTATTTATTTAAAGAGTAGAAAAATGCATGATTTCAAACTATTCATAAATCACTTGAAATCTTATTTTTAAATTTATGAATTTCTAAGAAAAAAACATGGGATTTGAAATCTTACTTTAGCTTGACAATGAATTTGCTATATTACTTATCGTTTTTTAAAAATTAAATAATTTATTCTTCTATTTTGAAGCATATCATTGTCTTTACATCGAGCCTATACGAGTTGAAAGAATGTGAAAATTAAAAAAAAAAAAAACATATGAGAAAAAGAAATTTAGTTCATAAACTTAAAATATTAGGTAGCAGTGCTTAATTGATTTTTATTAATCCAATAGTCTATTTTGTAGGCTAAGGTTAAAAATTTTGAATATAGGGAGGAGGGAATCTCGTATATTCTAATAATTCGATATCATTGGAACAGGGTGGAAAGAGAGAGTTCCGAAGTCTTAAAAATGAAGAAAAGATGATGTGGTGAGGAGGAAATGGAGTTCAAAAGCGAATGGTAAAACAAGCCAGCTAAGAATGTTTGGTAGATAGGAGCTGGCGTCGGAACCCTGTCCCATGATGCTTCACTTCTTGACAACTAAAACAAACAATTATTGCAAACAATTCCCACCAAAATCCCGTTTTCTTTTTCACTTTTCACCCAAAAATTTCAATTTTTTTTAATGTTTTTGAGTTTGAAAAGAACATGTAGAAAGACAAAGTTAAATGGGTGCTTGAAAATTCGAATAAAATCATTGCTTTATGCTCCCATCCCACTTTAATCACCTGCACCTCTCACTGCAACTCTCTCTCTCTCTCTCCCTCTCTCTTCCTCTCTTCTTTTCTTTTTTCTTCCTTCCTCCAACCATTTATTTTTGCAGATAAGGTGGGTTTCCAGTGCAACAATGGCATTTGCAGGAACAAACCAGAAGTGTATGGCATGTGAGAAGACAGTTTATCTGGTTGATAAATTGACTGCAGATAATCGGGTCTACCACAAAGCCTGCTTTCGATGCCATCACTGTAATGGAACTCTCAAGGTATGCAATTTTTCTGTTTTTATGAGAAAAGCTTCAGAATTTCAATGGCAGTTGTTGACTTTCTTTCAGATCCAGTTTTTCGCTTAGTTTTCTTGCTCTGATCTTTGATTCTGTCCACTTGATTCAAGTTCTTAGATCTCTGAAAATTTAAAAAAAAAAAAAAAAAGATGATAGTTTCTGGATCTGATTTCAGCTCAGTAATTACAATTCATTTGAGGGAGTGCTCTATTGTAGACCCCACTTCGATCAACTCTTCAAAAGAACTGGAAGTCTGGACAAGAGCTTTGAAGGTGGAAAATGAGAATTTCAAATCTAGTTTTTCTGCCTAATCTCCATTTCTAAATCCAATTTGAATTTCTTCCTCGTATTTTCAGGCACCCCAAAGATTGTAAAACCAGAAAAACCATTAGACGGCGAGGTAAACCCATTATCATAATAGTTAATCACTGTCGTGTAAGATCTTACAGAGAAGTGCTATTGCAGAAACCTACGGCAACTAAGGTGGCAAGCATGTTTGGGGGTACAAGAGATAAATGTCTTGGCTGTAAGAACACTGTCTATCCAACTGAAAAGGTAACTCATTTATAATCCATTTAAAAAACTAATCTTCACCCATCAAAACCCAGAAAGTATTCTTTTGAAAAGCTGAGAATTGAAATGAATAGGTTACCGTGAATGGGACTGCCTACCATAAAAGCTGCTTCAAATGCTCCCACGGAGGTTGTACGATCAGCCCATCAAACTATATTGCTCATGAAGGGCGGCTCTACTGCAAGCATCACCATACCCAACTCATAAAGGAGAAAGGAAACTTGAGCCAGCTGGAGGGAGATCACAGCCGAGTAGTTGCTTAGGTGTCGTAAAAATGGCAAATCAGAGACTGTTTTCTGACGGTTTCATCTGAATTTTCTGCGTCTGCAACAAAATTCCATTCTATCCCATAAAGACGATTCAATAACATTTTCCAGTTAAAAGTGTGTTGGCTTTTGTTTGTTTCCAGAATTCTCTGTAAAACAGTGGATGTTAAGAAAAGCTACAGAACAGAAATGCATGTAATTCTATTTCTCACCACCTTCAGTGGTGATATCATGGGTTGGTCTATTCTATGAACTCTTTGTTGTGTTTTCAGTTGATTTTGAATAATTCAAGCATATAGCAGATTTGAGCTTCAAGCAGTTGCTTTTCCTTTCTTTTCTGATCCCCTGAAAAATGATTAAATGGAAAAATCAAGTTCCTCAGAACACCCTTTACCCCGAAGACAAGAAACAAAGAAGAAATTAATTGAACTGTCAAAAGATAAGGGAATTGCAGAAACATATTCTTATTTTTTTGAGCTAAACCATCAATCTGTACATGAACAACCATCCCAAACTAAAAAACTTCTGACTAAATCAATCACTACACAGCGTCAAGAACACAGCCATTTTTGGCTATGTGCCTCAAATCTATGATGAAATTATCGCGAAGAAAACCAAACCCAAAAGATCCATCCTCGTACTGCCAGATCCTTCCCTCTACTTGCCGAGGATTCGGGCTGTTTTCAGCCAGATCTAGAATGACCAAATCATAGCTTGAGTTGATGTAAAGCATGCAAGAGACAGCTCCGATCTCCGTAGGTAATACATTGAGTAGATGAGGACGAATATGGACACGAGTTTCGTATAAAAACTCTTCCTCCAACGAAAAAGGAGATTCTAAAAATGTAGTATCTGATGTCCAAAACACAGGTACATAGTTGGAGTATCGCTTGGAGGAATCTCCAACTCTTCGACAGGCAATGCCTCCAATGTCATCATAGACCACAAGGTAGAAATCCAAGCTCATATCATCACAAATTCCCTACAGAATGAATAGCGAAACAATCGATGCTTTAAGTTTATCTTCTTCCTAGATTCAAAGGTAAACAGATAGAAAAACAAAAAAAAACAATTATATTTCCAGCCGAGTAGGAGTAGCCATGGACGAATTAAATTATGAACAATAGTGCAACAGGCTTGCTAAAAAAGGCTTGTATGAAAATTTTTGAAATTTCTTGAAATGAAGACTATCAGATATCCTTGACATTGGCAACAATGGAGGTAGAGTAGAACCAAATAACAACTTATAAAGAAGGTATGATATGGAAACAAGTTCATGCCTCAGACAAACAAGAAAATCTCTTCCGACCCTATAATTACACAGCGAAGTAGAAAATGGCTCATCAAAATTGAAGGGAAGTTACTAAAAGTAGACAGGACGACTGCCATTGCTAGCTGATCAAAGAGCGTGAAAAAACATCGAAAGTTAATGTTCTCTTCCGGCATATCATAACAGATATATTTGCACAATAAAGCAAAGAGAGTGTTTGGCAAAACCTTCCATAAGCCCTGCAATGGCCGAGAAGGCGTTGGGAAGCAATTAACAATCTTCACAAAATGCTCTGGCTCCCACTTCCTCCTCCATCGTTTTTCCTTTTCTCTCTTCCTTTGCCTCCTCCAAGCTCTTTCCCCACCAGGGCTAGTTCTATTAGCAAAATGCTGATAAATATCTGACATTAATCTATCTGGCAAGCTTCCCGGTGACCCACCCTCCTCTCCGACCCCACCATCTTCTCCCAGCAAATTCGTAGAGCTCGAACTTCTCCGGAACCCATTTTTCCTTTGCTCCGGCGAATTTGCATACACAGAGCTCGTGTTTTCCTCCACGAAAAAATGGGTTTTCCCCATAAAGCTAACATCTACGGGAATCAAGTCGCTATCCAAGAAATCGAACAGTTCCCAATCTAGAAAATTTTCAAAGATTTTTCCTCGACCATCTAAGTCGAGAAAATTCACAATTTGACCATCCGGCGAGAGACTCATCCACAGAAACGGAGCCTTTGTCACATTATACGTACCGTCTTTCGAAGGAGAAACTCTGGAACCGGTCAGAAATGATGGGCCCCACTCGAAGAACACCAACGGGGGCGAAGAAATGCTGGCGGTGGAGGGGCCACTCCGCCTCCAGAAACCGATCAGATTCTCCCACTGATTTAGGGTCTGATAGAGCTGCCTGAAAGTGATTTTTCCATTCCCCCAAGTCTTGATCTGAGTGTCGGATCCCCACCGCCGGTCGCACATGGTGAACCATAGCTTCCGGTCGTTTCTGCAGAGCAAAGCGTACCGCCTTGACGTGCAAGAGAAGGTAGAGATGTCGGAGGGTGAGAGGAAGGACAAGATGCAGAGCTGGACATCTTCAGGGAAATTATCGAAGGAAAATGGACTCATTACATCGACCTCCGGCTGAAGATTCAACATCTTCTCTGACACCGAATGGGGTTCGCGAATTCGTATTCAGAGAAAATACTGATTATAAAATATAGGGGAATTGAGCGTCATACAAGCAAAGTAAAAACCATAAAAAAAAAAAAGGGGGTTGATTCTTTGGAGGGTAAAGAATAATTCTTTCAATTTGCTCACTTGACGGCGACGACTTTGGGCAAAGAATACATTGGAAAACTCTGAACTGTGCCACAACTCGGCGTTTGTACTGAGGAAACTGGCGGTGGAGGATTGGGTATGGTGCCGTGTGTCTTTTATTTTTTTGAACATCATAGTACATACTTGCACCGAAATTAGGAGGGTTGAATACATTCCACTTTCGAAGCCATGAATGAAAAAGGGTGGGAGGGGTTGAATCTATCGAAATTTCTTGATTGGATTTAGTTCTGAACACTAAATGTGTGTGTGATTGAGATTTGGAATTATAAGTGAGGGTGAAAATCAAATGGGTAATGTAACTAAGCCCAACACAAATGGCTTGTCACCAGGCATTGGGCCTTGATGAATGCAGACCTCCAGCGAGATAACAACAATAACCTCTCTCCCACGATTGACACGGGTGTGGGCATATGGTGACAAAGAGTTGAACGCTAACTGAAGATCTCCAACAACAAGACAGATCCCCTACAACGCATCTGAAGAGCTAAAGAAGAAATGGGTCAGGCGGATAATAATATCCATTTCTTAGGTTAGATCGTTTTAAGTTTTCACCCTCAAGGACCTAAGAACTCAAACAAGAGTTTGTTCCAACAAAAACAATCTTTGAATTCATTATACTCCACAATGGAACTGATTCAAACCCACTTGAACCAATCCAAATCAAACCATGATTAGGTTTTCTTGAGTTGGCTGGATTTTGAGCTCTTTTAGCTCGATTGCATAATGGTGGTCCACTCCTATTTCCGGTCCATCTCTTTGTTGGTCCACCTTCACAAGGAAACATTGCCCCTCACAAAAAACCAGTAAAGATTCAGTAATTAAAAGATTCATATGATTCAACAGAGAAATAGACGAATCACTAACATCCAGAGGCAAGTGTGAGAGAAACCAAGCGGAGGAGACCCAAGGGTGAAGTGAAAACATATTTAGAACCAAGGCCATACCCGTAGACAAGAACCAGAGCTAGAGGATGAATCTCCAACTTTTGATGTTTTTCTCTGTAACGCCGCCGTGATGTTAGCTCTTTTCATGCAATGTTTTTTTAACAATATATCTCACATAAAAAAAATAGTGCATTTAAATCATAGTAGAAGTCTTTTAAACAAATCTTTTTAAAATCCATCACACGATAAAACCCATCATAAATATACATAATTGTAAAATATTTAAACTAAAATCAATTAATCAAAAACATAATAAAAATACTTTTCTCTTTTTTGTTTTTTTCAAATTCTCACTCACGGTCCAGCTTTATTTCGACAATACTTTAGCTTTGCCTCTAAGAATTCCTCTTCAACCGTGCTATTAAATGCCTCTATTATCATATTTTTCAATATTTCCATCATTACTTACATCACAAAGTTTAAATTACGAGTCTAACGCTCAGTAAGAGATGCACTATATAATATGTACATGGAATGCAATTTATAAAAAAAATAATACATTTTTAGTTAACACTCTTTCTTTTTCTTTCACTTTACAGTCCAATTGTTATGGCTAATTTAGTCTAGGGGGAGAGTGACACCATTAGGTCCACCTCATGCGGGACAACCAGCTCAAATCCTACCCACAACGACCATTTATGTTTATTATTATTTTTGTCTTTCTTAAATGAATGCATAAAACGTACACATAACATGTGTCACGACTCGGAGGCGAGCCTAACCGAAACTGTAATACTCGGGGTATTCAGTTTCGTGTTAACATTTGGATTAAGTGAAAATATAGTATGTTGGTCATTGTCAATTTGTCATACTTTATTGTTGGTATTTTTATTATGAAGAATAAAGTGTTGAAGTGTGTTGGAATTATAAAGATATTATTATTTATTGTTAGGAAATAAGGATTTAAAAATAAAATTAAGGATTCAACATATAAGACAAGAATTGAAGGAAAATTCTGGCGGTCGATTGGCCACTTCATTGATCGACTGACGCGATCATCCGATGATATCGAAGGCAGAAATTGGCAGTCATTCTAGATACGGGCGGTCAATCGTCCAAGCATTAAATCGATCGACTACCACCCGAAACGTTGTTTGGAAACAATAATTAATCGCCAGAAATAGAAACCTTCAACTCTTGATGCTTCAGTGGATGTCCGAACATCCTCCTTCTCGAATTTTCACCTTCAAAGGGAGGCTGAAGGGTCGACTGGAAAGTAGTATAAATTGAACGTACATGTTAGAGGTTTTTCCTTCTGAAAAAACTAGAGAGAGCTATCTATGTGGTGTTGAGGTTCTGTCGACGGTGGGGTGAAACACTGCTGAAGGAAAAGAAGAGTTATGCGAGGTAAGGAATAATGCGTGTGGTTTGTTCGCAATGACCTACATTACAGGTGTAGAATGTTTGGCATGTGTTTTGCTGTGTTATGCGCTGTTATTTTCATTGTTTGCTCTCTAGAGATTTGGTTTCTATGATAAGTCATTATTAAAGGTTTCCTCTGCATGTTCTCTTTAGAAGCACTATGTAAAATCCATGCCTGTGATAGTGGTTCTTCTTCTTGTTGTTCTTTGAAGGATTTTGTCACTGTGATAGGTTGTCACTCATAGTTCTTTGCCTATTTTCCTTACGAGTACTCTACAATATTCATGTTTTCTTTTATGGTGGTTCTTTGTTTGTTGCTCTTTGTTTATTGTTTGCCAACAATTGTGAAGAGAATGGTTTGTATGTTGATGGTATGTGGAAAGGATGAAACGAATTGCATGTTGGTTTTCATTGTAGTGATTTTTCTACTACCTCCTTAGTTGTCCTCTGCACGTTGATAATTAGGGATGATCTTGCAGTTATTATGACATTTGTTTACCTTAGTTTAGTAAACCAAACAATAGGAGAAGGTCTATAAAAAGTTAATTAGTGATGTAGGCGTAGGTTTACACATGAATAAAATAGTTTTCATGACTAACTTCTTTGTTATTGGCTGTTAAATTGTAGTAATATTTTGAGATAATTCTAGAAGTGAAATAGGTTAGTTCTTTTGTTGATAAATTGTCAATATATATTTTTCTTAGGTGGATGACCCCAATCATGAAGTAGAACAAATGGGAATTTAATTAGTTATGTTAGACTATGAATATTGATGTCCAAATATATAAAATGAATATAGAAATTTTAGGATAATAACATGATAAAGAATCCTTTAATAGTATGTGTCCTAAATAAATTGTTAGTAGAAATACGTTTAGTGTTAAAGTTGAAGCATGATTGTATTCATTATTTGTAACATTGTTTGCGATATATGAATTGCTGCATGACATTCATATAGGCATGTTAATAGGATTGTACATAATGCATTGCATGAATTAATAATAAAGATAATAAATGGTGTTTTCTATGTGGGTTCGGAGACTTAAGAGGTTGCTCACACATAGAAAATAGCTTGTTTGGGTAAGTTCAAAACTGAAGAGGTTGCTCTTACTCAACGGGTGGGTGAGTTCGGAGACTAAAGATATTGCTCTCACCCCAAATGGTAAATAAATGTAAATGTAAGTGGGTTCATTTTTAGTGAGCTCGGAGACTTAAGAGGTTGCTCTCACGTAAAAACGAATCCAAGTAGTGGGTTCAGAGACTGAAGAGGTTGCTCTTACCCAGCTTACGAATATATCAAACTAATGCATGTAGAGTTGTCATAGAGATTGCATTTACATTTCATTTATATTCCTTACTGAGCAATTAGGCTAATTATTCCTCCTGTAATTTAGGTATTGATTGTGACCCAATTGAGCTGAACGTGAAAGAAGTGTGATGCGACGCGAGCTTGTGTTACCATGCATGGATCGACCTCGGGGTTCTGACTCTAATAAATAAAAGTTGTTTAAACAGCATAAAGACCTTATTATGGATTTTAAATATTTTAATTATGTTATTTCTGTAAGACAGTTAAATGTTTTTATTCTGCGTAACGTACTCGGATGTTTTTCAATTAAGTATATTTTAAATGAATTTTAAAATGTCCAAAATTTTATGAAAAATGCATAAACGGAAATGAGATATTACAGAAATGTCGGGTCAAGCGACTTGATTCTCATAGAGAACCTAATCACCTATGCTAAAGCTATGAAGTCAGCGGAAATCATAATACAAAATTAAACCCAAAAACCCAAAACCAATGGGTCAGGGTCCACAAAATGATAAATAAGAATCAAGATAGCATAATAACAATGAAGAAAAACATTGCGCAAGAAATGAAACCAAACAACAAACCCTTATGTACTGAAGACAAAAGGATAGGGCCCACCGACCTCCACCCATCAAAGGGAAAATCGAGATACCCAAAAGAAAGGCACAAGCAACCACCTCACAAAAGAACCTATACATCCACCTGGGAAAAAATATAGTCTAAGGGGTGAGTGACAAACTCAGTAGGGAACTTATACTAAATGCAATACTTATGAAAACAAGTTTTATCTTTTTTTTTTTTTATTAAAACCATGATCAAACAATATAGTAACTGTACCTGTACTCGTACCTATACCTATACCCGTATTTATACTCGTATCTGTACTCATTATCAAAGTCGTGCATGAATTTGTAAAATAATTTCTCAAAACATGCTTTACCACAAAAACAGACTCCACGAGCCACCGATGAGGCAATCATCAAAACATTATTAGATAGCTAGCTATAAGAAAATAAGCATCCATCGTTTTTCATCAATCAAAATGAGAGTCTGTGAAAAAGGAGGATTGCACAAGGACACTTCCTCAAAAAATCACAAAAAGGTGGCCTAGAATGACCATACCTCATGAGCCCGAAGGAAGGAACTGTGAGTGCAATCCGAAGATCCAGTGTAACACCCGGATTTTCCATACGACAATTTGTAATTTAATAAATTAATTGGAGATTTTTAATGAAGAAAAATTAAAATGGTGGAATCATTAGAATTATAGAAATGAGGATAGATTTAAAGAAAAGAATTCTATTTTATAGGTAATAAAATAAAACATAAATTATTAAGAAATTTTGGAGGATTAAGTAAATAATTATTAAGGAATTAGGGAAAGGAAATATACTAGAATTATTAAAGAAACAATGGTAATTCATGGTTAATAATTTATGCGGAAGAAAGTTTAAGTTTGGGTTAGTCTAATACGCTGTGGAATTAAGGAAACAATGATTGGGATGATCGGACACAGCTGGAGCCATTGGATTAAGTCTTGAATGGTTGTGATATAACCGATTTGGGTTGAGGGTTTCCGCGGAAGTGTTGGGAGCTGCGAGAACATGGTAAGGAAATGAGAACCATCGGGTTAGACTTGGTGATGGATTGTGGAGCATTCGATCCGAAGGAAGATACTTCCGCATAAGCCAAAGATTCTTTCTGGGAGTGTTTTCAACCATTGGATTTAAAAGGGAAAATAGGGTGGAGTGTCAGCCATTGGATGATTTACGCGAATAGAAGATTTAAGTTAAATGGTGTTGTTTTGGTGTGGGACGTGTTTTTGTAAAAGTGTTCATGTTCGCGATGAATAGTTGAAACATGTGAAACGCTGTCGTTTCATTTAAGGAGAGTGATGTTAGAAGCTTGGAACGTCGTCGTTTTGGAGGAATAGTCTGCGAAGAATAGAAGGATGACTTGTTAGTTTGGGTTATGCAATAGGTTTTGTGGCAACGTTTACTTCCGCGGAAGTCTAGACGTCTGTGAACTCAATGAAATGGGTTGACATGGCTTGCTACCATTGGCCGAAATTGGTTTTGCAAATATTTTCTAGAATCTTTTTCTAGCTAGGTTCTCGTCTCTTTGGACGATTTGATCACGGTTTTCACGGAATTCTTATCTCATGAAACCCTTCAATCGACCTCTATTTAAACTAAATTTTAGGATGGGGAAGCCTATTCTACCCTTGGCCGCTTGAACAAAGAAAAGGAACTTTGTCTTCTCGGTCTTTTCTCTTCAAATTCTAAAGGTAAGTGTAATGTTCCGATTTTCCAAAACGAAAATTAAATAAGGAAAAAGAGAAATTAATTGGAAGAAAATTTGGATGTTAGACTATTTGAATAATAAGTAAAATATGTGGTTAATAATTAATTGGATTTTCATTGATGAAGAATTAAATTGAAGATCGGATCAAATAAATTAAATTGAACGAGTAATTATTTTGAAACATATTCGGAATAAATCGAGAATCAAAATTGGGTTAAGATTAATTTAAATAAACAAAGGATTTAGTTAAATTATTAAAGATGAATTTAATTGAGTGAAAAAAAAGGATTTAAAATTTAATGGAAAAAATTAAATGAAGATTAAGTGGCCCGGTTCGGTTGAGGAATGGCTTGGTTCGGTTTGGTCCATTAATTTAAGAGAAAGGGGGATTAGGGCTGAAATTTGGCATTGGAGAAATGAGAGAGAGAGAGAGAGAGAGAGAGCCGAGAGGGAGAAGACCCGCGACTGGAGAACCCGTGTCGCCGACGATGGAGCTGGGCTTTGCGACGCAAGGTGCAGTCAGGCGAGCAGCAAGTGTTGGTGCAGCGGACGGTGGGAACCACGAGCTAGGGCTCGGAAATACCCGAGCTGCGTGGGTGAAGAACTAACCGCGAGGCATCGGTTCGCGGGTGTCGATCGAACACGTGCATTCGATGAGGTAAGTCATGGCTAATTCTCTGTCGTTGGTGGCTGCTGCGTTTGGAATTCTGGGATTGGCAGCTGTGAATTTCAGGGACGATTGGATGAATTGGACAAGGGATCTGTGACGAACAATGGTTGCGGCTGGAGCGTTGGACCGGTCCTGCTGGTTCCGCCGGTTCGCGAATTGAATCCTGGCGACAGTTCTTCATCAAACATTTTGGCGTATTACCCAATTATTTCATGTAATTACTCCACATTTGGTGACCGCCGCTGCTCTTTATCGCCAAGGCAGCTGTGGATGTAAGGGGAAAGGACGCGGGTCCTTTTGGAGGAAGCTGGGAATTAAATTCCCTATCTTCGGCTATGGTGATTAAATGGAAGAAAAATTCTTCTGTGTAATGAGTATGACCGTGGAGAATTGAGAGGAAAAGAGAGCCAGGAAACTCTCTGGAAAATTGTGAAGGAGGTGCAGGGTCTTCTCGGCTGCTTTAGGTAATGCTCTTCTCCTTATGACTTATGGAATTATGAGCTTAATGATATTAATGGTTGGAGTAGAAGATAATTCAGTAAGGAATGTGAATAATCTGTACTTCGGATTGCCACTGTTAGTGATTCAATTATAGTTGATTTAATGTGCTGAATGTTGTTGTATAATTCATCAGAGTGGTTGATTTAATGGAGTAATCGTGGACTCTGTTATAAGTTGTTGAATGAAATCTGTTTTCCTGCTCGTAATGGTGCACTGAATGGAATTAGGGAAGTTTTGTATTGGATTTTATGGCCTTGTGATTATTTGAAACAACCTGTGATGAATACTTCAAACCACTGCCACGAGAGTTGTTGAAACGGTTTTGGTTGCCTGCATGGTTGAACCATGAAAAGATATACTCTTTATGTGGAAATTATGGAAATAGAAGTAGAATATAAATGACTTATGTTGAAGAAAGCATGATTGGTTATGCTCTTTGATTAGTGGGAAATTGGGTACGCGCAGTATGTTGCATTTGTTAATGAAAAATGTATAACTTGCATACTTGTGAATTAAGAGAAAAATGTATAAATTATGATTACTCTTTTAATTGGTTATAAAATAAATTAATGGAAAATCATTGAGTGATAATTAAATAATAAACGAGAATAATGGTATCAAAGTTAAGTTTATGATAGATAAAAATATTAATAAATAAATGATAATTATTTTGAAGGCATGAACGGGAAAAATGATAATGAGCTAAACATACTAAGGACCGCAAGGAAGTTCTTCAAAGGTAAGAATTAAAGTGTAGTTGACCAGAGGAGGTCCTACATCATGAGTTGGTTGTTTATTTTCTGTTCTTTTAAATATTGTTGTGAAACTTGTCTGGTCACTAAAATCTAATTAAAAAGGATTGTTGTTAAATAATTAATCAAATATCCTTGTATTTCTCTTGATATTCTGTGAAGTATGAACTGACATCCATGCATCATATATAGGAATTATGAAACTGTCATCATATTGTAAGTCATAATTAAAATATGTAAATAGACGGACGGGGGTTCGAGAGATTTGGTGATGGTTCATCGGTGGAGACACCATAGGATGTATTTCCCTATCAGAGTGACGGTTAACTACATAAATCATAGGATGTATCCTCTTCTCTTGTACTAAATCCCCAATGACTTTCACAAAAGAGTGCGGTGACGATCATATGAGTGATACCATAGGATGTACCTCCATATAGGAGTGATGGGTAGCTTCATGACCATAGGACGTATCTTGGGTCTCGGTATAACAGAAAAGATACAGTCTTTTTCTGTAATGCATTGCATGACATGCATAGCGTTGGCATTCATTCTAATTCTTGCTAAGCATTAGGCTTATTGTTTGTTCCCATGATGTAGGTGAAGACGATCTTAATACCATAGTAGAGGAGGAGTTATTTCAGGATGACTTGAGTTATCAGCCTGGTTCGACCTGATGGTTGTGTTGCACCTTATATTTTGGGATTTTTAATAAATGGTTGTGATTTATTTGTAAAACTAAAATGTATTTTATTTCATGTTTCGCATTAACTCTGGTATGCTTTTAAATAAATCTACATGTTTTAAATAAATTAAACAAAAATTTTTAAATCACAATTTTTAAACAAGAAAAACATGATTTTAAATAAACGAGATGTTACAGTAAGTCTTGCGTTAAAGCTGAGTATTGCCATAATTGATGCTTGGGAAATTGATGTAACAACCTGGTTTTCGTAAATCCTTTAAAATGCATAAAATTTAAAACTTTTTATAAAACCATTGAAATCGCTTTTAGAACAAATCAGAGTGCGACGCTAAACTGGACCGCTACTAACCTTTCGTTAAACTCGTACTGAAAAGTCAAATTAATGAAATGTAGAAGCATTACAAAATCTTTTATGAAGACATAACAGGTTTATTAAAGCATAACGGAAGCGTAAATTACTTTTTCTTTTGAAAAAGTGACGAAACTGTAAATATTTCATTTAAAGACAATTAATTAAAATGTTACTTTATGTTTTACAATTGCTCTTTTCAGTTACTCTTTACATTATTTAGCTTGACCCGCCGCAAGTCTTGCCCGTGCAAATCCTTCATCAGCTGCTCCTAGACCTGTTCGTCATATTTCCTACATCGCAAGTCGTAAGCTATAAGTGTAATGCTCAGTAAATGATAATACATATCATGCTATAATACTACATGCAGTTTCAATTTTCATCTTTTTCTTATCTTCTTATCTTTTACATTTTAAGTATCGTTTTTGTCGTTTTCTGTTTATCTTTTTATCCTTTGCATTTTAAATCATCGTTTTCGTATTTTTCTCCTTATCTTTTGTCTATTGTGTTTTAAATATTATCTTTCATCAGTCATTCTTTTCATCGTCTACCTTCGATATAGCAGCAATGACATAATCTGAAAGACTGCTAATCATTGGCCATTAGGTCCCGACATAATCTAGGGACATTGCAATACATACGAGCAGCAATGACATAATCCGAATGCTTGCTAGCGACAATGGCATAATCCGAAAGTTGCTAGCGACCGTGCCACAAAGGCTTAAACGGTCTCATGTCGTATCGTTGCCTTTTTCTCTTCTTTACTCTATTATAGCTTGTTATTCGTTTGTTATTTGTTTCTTCGTTCGTGATTTGTTTCTTTGTTAGCTATTTGTCTCTTCGTTTGCTATTTGTTTCTTCATTCGTTTATTACGTTTTATGGCTTATGATTCATCCGTTATTTGTATCTTTTTTCATATGATGCTCGTGAATGCATACAGTTTCTACAAGCATAAATATACAATGAAACGTGCCTTAAAAGCAGTAAACAATGAAGCGTTCAATTAATGACTGTAGGCATGTTGTAAAAGCAGTAAACAATGAAACGTGCAATTAATAACTATAAGCATGCTATAAAAGCAGTAAGCAACGAAACGTGCGATTAATAACTGTAAGCATGTTGTAAAAGCAGTAAGCAATGAAACGTGTGATTAATAAACTGTAAACATGCTGTAAAGCAGTAAACAACGAAACGTGCGATTAATAACTATAAGCATGCTGTAAAGCAGTAAACAACGAAACATGCGAGTTAATAATTATAAGCATGCTATAAAGTAGTAAATAACGAAACGTGAGATTAATAACTATAAGCATGTTGTAAAGTAGTAAACAAAGAAACGTGCGATTAATAACTGTAAGCATGCTGTATAGTAGTAAACAACGAAACATGCGATTAATAACTGTAGGCATGTTGTAAAGCAGTAAACAACGAAACATGCGATTAATAACTATAGGCATGCATTAATACGGTAAACAACGAAACATACTAGTTAAGCGGTAAACAACGAAATGTACATTTAAAGCTGTAGACATGCTTGGAAAGCGGTAAGCAACGAAACATGCATCTCCTATTCTTGCGATGTAGGGTCCGAAGACCAAGACACATGCATATCATTTACCTCGTTTCTTACAGCACTCAACGCTTAATGCTAATATTTCTTCTTCTTAGTACCTTCACAATTTAGAAACATTTATTCATTAATAAAATTATTTAATCTACTTATCAAATCTCAGTGTCCTTTCTATCCTCGTTACTTAATAAAATCTCCTAATTAGAACCATTTTCTTTAATTACTACTTAGTTTAATTATTAATCCCAATAACCATGCTTAACAAATTAACAACTCCTCCTCTAACAACATAACACTTCCAACATCCAATTTCCAACAATATATTAACAATTCCTTTTAACATTTAAGATAACTACAACAGGGAACAAATCCAACTTAACATTACCCACTTCTAGTTAACAGGTTATTCTATCCAATAATCCAATAGCATAAAGCAATGGAGGAGAAAACCTGGCAAAACGTACCCTGAATCGACATTGGAAATCGCCGCCTTATGGAGCCCGAACATGAGCCCTAGCCACGACTCGCCGCTCCGCCTCTCCTAGGCGTCGCACACGCAGTCGGATAGCGTCGCTCGTTCCCTAGATGTCGCCCTTTCGTCGTCTCCCGCTCATCATCGCAATCTCCCTCTCCGTCGGTCTCTCCGTTCTTGGTCCCTCTCAATTAGCAGCAATGGCCGAAGGCCAACTGGTTTTTCTTCCCCCTTTTCTTCTTTCTTCTTTAAATTAAAAACTTTAAATTAAGAACCAATCCTCACTTATCTCCACCAGAACCGAACTAGCAAACCGGCCATCTAGCATGAACCGAACCGGGTCAGTTTCCCTTTTTCTATTTAATTTTTATTTTAATTCCAATTAAGCCATTCAAATTACTTTTTAATTTAAATAATCTTTTTACCCAATTAAATTTCTCTTTAATAATTTAATTAAATCTTTCATTTAATTAAATTATTCTCAACCCAAATCCAATTCCTGATTTATTCCAAATATCGTTTGATGATAATTGACGATTACGTCTTTGGTAATATCTCGATAATTATCTAATAAATTATTTCTTCCAAATAAATCTTTATTTATCATCCGATAAATTTTCATAAACTATAATCTTATGAAGACGTCATTAGTAATACCCGATAATTATCCAATTAATCCAAATATTCCAAATTACTTTTCAATTATTCTTATTAAATTCTGATATAAAAAGTCTGGATATTATATTCCTCCCTCCTTATATAAATTTCGTCCTCGAAATTTTCCTAATGTAAATATCTCCTTCACTTATTATCCAAAGGATTCCTTTACTTAATCCAAAAATGTTACTAATCACCGTAACTTATTCATCTTAATCACACCAGAATTCCATCATAATTACATCATCCTCACAAGAAAATATCTTTGATGCAATCACTTTCCTATTCCTTAAGCTAGATTCACTTCATCCAACTGTTAACTCCTTACTCAAATCATCACTCATCCAACAGCTAAAGATATCGAAATTTCTACACTATATACCTTATCATTCAACCTTAATTCCAAAACTAGATGCTTGCCAATTGTTGCTTCCTCATGACATTATCTTATTCTTGTCCTTAGTATACGCAAAATTCTTATAACCGATTGCACAAAAACAACTTTTTTTTCAATTACATCCTCCAAAGCTTGTTGATCCTAATTGTCTGCTTCAAACTACGACGACCTGAGTCATCATTTAAACTTTAAATTCTTAGAAACCATTATCCGTTAGTTTTCCAAACCAAAACTGGGTAGTTCTCAACCAAATGACCACTCAAATTGCTACGTTGAATCATCAAGTTACCTTCCAAGATGATTCTCTTTGCTCCAAATCCTAAGTACCACTTAAGTAAAGAAACATTCCAATGATTTTGCAGTAATTTAAACACAACCAAAACAAGTTTGCATTCATTTCCCAAATGAATACATTACACGTCACATATGAACAAAATCTAAGACACTTCGAAATCCAACACTTCTACATCCTAACTTAAACTTATCTTGTTCTCCAAAGATCATCCTAACGATCATTCAGATATCCCCGTGAACAGGTTGCAATATCACTCATTAGACCCTCGTTTCAGTTTCAGTTTTGATTTCTGTTTCGATATCTGTTTTGGTATCTGTGATTGTACGCGTTTTCGTATCTATTTCTATTTCTGTATCTATTTCCATTTCTAGAAACTTGTTTCCATTTCTGTTTCTGTTTCAGTTTTTGTGCTCATACCATTTCGATATCCGTTTCAGTCTTCATTTTTGTTCCGTATCTATTTCTGTTTCCAGGTCTGTATCTGAGTGAGTTTCGCCACACTTCTGGGTCCTTCCGAACAGTCTCAGAACGATTCATCCATTTATCACACCCATTAAATAACGTAATTAAAGGAACACCATGCTCATATCAAGTACAATCGTTCAAATACAATATTAGCTAATTGGCATTACATTTCACCTTCCTTACACTTACTACTAACCAAACGCAAATATTACAATAAAGGAGTACATCATTCTTTCATCCTTTACATCCTTGGACAGTTTCTAGCAAAATGATCAGTCTCCACACATTTAAAGCACTGACATGACTTAATCAAGCATTCTCCTTCATGATTTTGCCTACACCTTGGGCACTGAATCACCTGTTGGTTTTCTCCTTCTTCAAAGGGCCACTTTATTCCCTTGGATGTACACCCTTCTTCTTGTGAATACAACTGAAACTTTACCATAGACTTGTTTTGTTTTGAGATCCGATTCTTTAATTTTTCAAGGTCAAGAGCTCTCAATACAATCTCTAAGTAGGCTACATCTTGTATTCTCGCTCCCACTACACCTTCCTGAATCTCCGTCTTAAGTCCTTGTTTAAAGTGGTGTACCTTGTGCTCATTACTACTCACCATGTGCGGGCAAACCGCAACAATGCCTCAAACTTGCGCACGTACTTAGAAACGGATCCTTCATGCCGTAGCTAAACAAATTCAACCAACTTCTTTGTCATTGTTATGTGGTTGAAATACTTCCCATAGAAGATCTTCTTGAATTCTGTCCACATCATCGCAGTCACATCCTTTGTTCTTGACCGAATCCCACCAAAATCTTGCATCCCTGACCAGCATAAATGTGGCTGATGCTACCCTTTCCTCTTCTTTTATCTTAGCATAAGCCAACATGTCTTCCATGGTCCGAATCCATTCCTCAACACTATCTGGATCAGTAATATTCCCGTCAAATTGAGGTGGCCATAACCGCTAAAGCTTCTCCCAATTTACATCTGATTGCTCAGTCACACACTGTTCCGCAACTCGTTCATTTCCACTCGCAATAATTTCCATTAATTTCTCCAAATTTTTAGACTGTCGTTCCAATTGACGCGATTGTCGTTCCACTAACATAGTCAAACGAGTTATCGTTTCATCTGCACCACTCGTATCTCCTGCTTGCCCAACCTTTCGTCGTCCTCTAACCATGGTACCTTAAATCGCAGAATAAAATAATTATACATTAGGAAAATTAAATTTAGTGACTTACTTGAAGTTGAAGGAGTATTTCCACGTCGACGTTTGTGCTGGTAGGCATTTATAAAATCAGTTTAGTTTTTTTTTTAAAATCACCATTAACCGCATTAGAGCAATTTACAAAAATCATCTTTAAAACACAGTTAAGTTTTAAGACACAGTAGGGTAAAGAAAAATTTGCTCTTATACCAACTGTATCCTTACAGTTGGTTTTGAAAATAGGCAAGCTATTGACTTAGTTTTAAAAACGATTATCAAAGCAGTTTAGAAAAATAATTTTTAAAACCACTTGCTTTGATAAAAACTGTAACGACCCGATTTTTCGTAAATCCTTTAAAATGCGTAAAATTTAAAACTTTTATAAAACCATTGAAATCGCTTTTAGAACAAATCAGAGCGCGATGCTAAATGAAACCGCTACTAACCTTTGGTTAAACTCGTACTGAAAAGTCAAATTAATGAAATGCAGAAGCGTTACAAAATCTTTTATGAAGACATAACAGGTTTATTAAAGCATAGCGAAAGCGTAAATTACTTTTTCTTTTGAAAACGTGGCGGAAGTGTAAATATTTCATTTAAAGAAAATTAATTAAAATGTTACTTTATGTTTTACAATTGCTCTTCTCAGTTACTCTTTACATTAGTTAGTCTGACCAGCCGCAAGTCTCGCCCATGCAAATCCTTCATCAGCTGCTCCTAGACCTGTTCGTCATTTTTCCTACATCGCAAGTCGTAAGCTATGAGCCTAATGCTCAATAAGTGATAATACATATATCATGCTATAATATTACATGCAGTTTCAGTTTTCGTCTTTTTCTTATCTTCTTATCTTTTACGTTTTAATTATCGTTTTCGTCATTTTCTTCTTATCTCTTTATCCTCTGCATTTTAAATCATCATTTTCATCTTTTTCTCCTTATCTTTTGTCTGTTGCGTTTTACATATTATCTTTCATTGGTCATTCTTTTCATCGTCTACCTTCGATAGCAATGACATAATTTGAAAGACTGCTAATCATTGGCCATTAGGTCCCGACATAATCAAGGGACATTGCAACAGATATGAGCAACAATGACATAATTCGAAAGCTTGCTAGCGACAATGGCATAATCCGAAATCCTCTAGCGACCGTGCCACAAAGGCTTAAACGGTCTCATGTCGTATCGTTGCCTTTTTCTCTTCTTTACTCTATTATAGCTTATTATTTGTTTGTTATCGGTTTCTTCATCCGTGATTTGTTTCTTTGTTAGCTATTTGTCTCTTCATTCGCTATTTGTTTCTTCGTTCGTTTATTACGTTTTATGGCTTATGATTCCTTAGTTATTTGTATCTGATTCGTATGATGCTTGTGAATGTATACAGTTTCTGAAAGCATAAATAAACAACAAAACGTGCCGTAAAAGCAGTAAACAATGAAGCGTGCAATTAATGACTGTAGGCATGCTGTAAAAGCAGTAAACAACAAAACGTGCGATTAATAACTGTAACCATGCTGTAAAAGTAGTAAGCAACGAAACGTGCGATTAATAACTGTAAGCATGCTGTAAAAGCAGTAAGCAACAAAACATGCGATTAATAATTGTAAGCATGCTGCAAAAGTAGTAAGCAACGAAACGTTCGATTAATAAATTGTAAACATGCTGTAAAGCGGTAAACAACGAAACATGTGATTAATAACTATAAGCATGCTGTAAAGCAATAAACAACGAAACGTGCGATTAATAACTATAAGCATGCTGTAAAGCAATAAACAATGAAACGTGCGATTAATAACTGTAAGCATGCTATAAAGTAGTAAACAAAAAAATGTGCAGTTAATAACTATAAGCATGCTGTAAAGTAGTAAACAACAAAACATGCAATTAATAACTGTAAGCATGCTGTATAGTAGTAAACAACGAAACATGCTATTAATAACTTTAGGCATGCTGTAAAGCAGTAAACAATGAAACGTGCGATTAATAACAATAGGCATGCTTTAATATGGTAAACAATGAAACATACTAGTAAAGCGGTAAACAACGAAACGTGCAATTAAAGCTGTAGACATGCTTGGAAAGCGGTAAGCAACGAAACATGCATCTCTTATTGTAACGCCCCATTAATTTAAATACATTTTTATTGTTTTGAAAATACGTCATATAAAATTTTTCTCTTATTTATTTAACATTTGTATACAAAATTTTTCTCTTATTTATTTAACATTTGAAAACCCATTTGTTTAAAGAAAACGAAATCAGAGTAAATAATGCGAAATTTAAAACGTAGTTCCCAAATGTTTTTAGCGAAATACCAAAGTCCCTAATACAACGTTCATAATATTCAAAATAGTAAATTACCAAAATATCCCTCTTTCCTCAAAACACAAATATCAAGTACCAATAACTTTCAGATTACGCTAGCAACTCCCAACAGGTCAATTCGGTTGATAATACGAGGGGTCATCCTAGAACGCCTCCTCCTCCACTGGTAAAAATTCTTCATTGTAATAGTCACCTACATTACGGAGAAAACAATGAGCCTAATGCCCAACAAGAATCAGAATATAAATACAATACAGAGGAAATCCGTATCTCATCTGTTATTTGGGACGATGGATTAGTCAATTGCTCTCGTAGCTTAACCTATGTTTCCTATGGGGAAAACACGCCAATAGGGGTGTCATTACGAGCCATACCCAGTCATTTTGTTGAAGATATTGAGGATTTCAGTACAAGAGACTCGAGAATCTTACGATTCTTGTGACTTAACCTATGCCTTCGTGCCCCCTAAGTGGGGGTAGACACTCCAATAGGGGTGTCATCATGACAACCATTCCAAATTCTCCCGAACCCCCACATGCCTATTTACATAATTTTTAGGATGACATACAACATGCGAACAAGTTCATAAGCCTTAAGATGGTGCATGAATGCTGTAAAGTAAAACAAAGAATTATCACATAACAAAACACAAACAATTTGATCACAATTGTAGATGAACTTTGAATTAAAGACACTGCACTAACTTATTGTAAATATAGGATGTTATATTTTGGGGGTAAGAATTTGGTATAGGGAAGTAATAAGTGTCAGACCAATTCGAGGAGAGGGTTCGGTTTCGTTTTCATTTCAAGTATCCTATTCAGATTCATCCAGCCTTTAAAAAAAAAACATGTGCAAGTCCTTACAGATTAAATTCAACCAAGTAACTTACTAAGCATGCTCAAATCAGTAATGCCAGAGATAAACACAAGGGCAACCGTGCAAGGTTCCAAAATTTGACATTAGTATAACCTTCTCTAATCATGCTTTAACCGATTCACTATGATTGCAATAATAAACTGCTTTAACTAATCCACTATGATTGCATTAATAAACATAACCATTTCCCTCATCATTCATCAAGACCGAAATTTCGAGTAAACTGATGTTAACACCAACAACTACTCACCTTAGTAGTTAACATTCACGCAGTTCAGTTTTCAATAGTTCAACAGAAATTTCCTAATTGTCCAAGTTTCCAGCAGTTCAACCTCATATTGTCACTATAACTTCTACACATTAGACTATACCTACTTTCAACCATTCAAAAATCATGCTTTTCAACAAGCCAACAATTTCACACACAAAACCCGTAATGTAGGGCCATTTATTGGCCAAAACAATACTCCAATTCTTACCTTATTGTTCAGCAGCAAAACCAACAGTCAAGACAAGGCCTCTATTATGAAATCTCCCAACAGTTCCTAGGCAAGACAATATCATCATTCAATTCTTAAAGATTAACATAACCCAACTCAGAGGTCTAAAATCAATTTAACATTCCTTACCTTTGCTCCTTCCACGGTGCCTCAATCAATAACCAGTAATACTTTTCACAACAACACTTCACTTTATAACACTCTTCACTGCACACACCAACATTTCTTCACAACAGAGCACTCTCCCTCAACTCTTTCACGTTCCCAGACTCCAAATGGAACATAGAGGAAATAAAATACCTAATATAGACGATGGAGAGGAGAAAAGGCTGCAACCTGGAAGAAGATATGCTGCCAATTGTCCAAACCAAGAAAAGTTGGTCCAATGGAGGTATCCCACGTGGATAGCCCTCCATCATGATGGGATGAGCTGGGTGTCACAGGGAATAGGCTGGAGAGAAAAGACGTCGTTGATTTCTGCAAGAAATCGAAGAGAGAGGTGATTTTAAAATGGGTTTCTCGGAATTTCCCGACATTGCGGACGAGTTGAGTCATCCGCAGTACTCGTCTGCACCGTCCGAAAGTCGATTTGGGACGAAAAAATGCGTCCCCAGCCTTTGTCCGTACGTCTGCAAGTGCCTTGCGGACGCAAAATGACGTCCGCATGTATCGTCCGCATTGTCCGAATTGTCCCAGATTTGTACAGATTCATTGCGGACGCGAATCGCTTCGTCCGCAAGTTGTCCGAATTGTCCTAGATCTGTACAGATTCATTGCGGATGCGAATATCTTCATCCGCTTCGTCTGCAAGAGTCCGAAACTCCGCAGCACACAATTTTTCTAAGTTTTTCATACTTAGGTTAAATTTTCCAATATCAACCTTCTACTTTTCATGCATAACTTACGCTCATCGGTGCCTAATATGACGCAATATTCATATATTAAAATTATCCAAAATTATTACATCATCAAAAAGGGAAGTACATTTTCGGGTTATTATGTAACACCCCGATATATTAAGTTGGATAATTATCTGGGTATTAGCAATAACGTACTCATTAGATTATATATTATTGAAATTAACGTAATCAAAATAAAATAAACATTTATTTAATGAAGTAAAATATATAATAATTAGATTTGGTTAAAATAAATGGACAGGTATCTTCAATTAACTGGACCGATTTTGATAAGGGACCTGTTCAACATTTCTCATTTAGTCTGGCTTCAGCAAAAATGAGAAAGGAAAAATAACTAATTAAAGATAAAACGAAAATTTATGTAATTAACATAAATATTAATTTAATTAATTAAATTATAGCGTGGAGATTAATTATAATTGTTTTGAATTAATTAAATAATTGGTATAATGTGGGGAATAAAAATTAGGGTATGTTTTAGTGTTGAAGGAATGAGAGAGAGAAGACTTGGTTTGGTTCAGATTTGTTCAAGGTCCGAATTGGAATTAAAAAAAAAAAAAAAAAGAGAAATAGAGAGGGAGATGGAACTGGAGAAATGGAGATGGCGCGACGGAGGAAGAGAAGAGGGAGATCGGCGACGCAGGCGAACGGCAAGCGAGGAGGCGTCGAAGTCGGCTCAGGCGGCGCTGTCAGGCGCTCTTGGTGACGTGGAGCGGCGACTTGGTCGCGGGTGCGAACCTAGGGCACAAATTTGTCGATTTGCGGGATGAATCGAGTTACTGCAATGCTGCAATTTCCGCGATTGACCAAGGTAACCCAGTCGATTTCTTCTTCTCCTTCACGTTCTGTTGACCGGTTGTTGGCTGGCGACGACCGACAGGGACGGCGAGACATCACTGTGCAGCTCGTTAGACGACTGGAGCAGGGGTATCGTTCATTCGTGGACGACTTGTCGTTTGGTCGTAGTTTAGTCCAATTTGGTCAATTCATTTTATTGTTGCCTGGCAGTTTAATTGGATGCTGAGGGACAGAGGCGAAGGATTCAGCTCCGAAAAATCAGCTTCCATCGCTGATTTTGTGGGATAAGCTGTTGCGGATTTCAAACTGCCGAATGTGTTTATAAACAGCGAGAGATTGAGATTTTGAGGAGGATGGCGATTGAGGAGCAAGAAAGGAGATAGAGAGGTGAACTGGATTCGGGTGTTCTTCGGGTATGAACTTCCTTCCCATTTGTTCTGGATTTTTATGGACGCTATGCTCTGTTAATTTACGAAGAAGATAAGTGATGAGTTTCTGTTGATTTAATTGCCTCTTGGTTGTGGAGAAAGTTTGCTCTATTGATTTAGTTCGGTCCCTTATTTAGTTTTGCCCGATGGACATTGTGAGCCCTGCTAATTTATGCTCTGTTCTTGTTTAAAGTTTTCAATGACAGTGTGTTAGTGGGAATGAGTTATGCTTCAATGTTTAATTTACGGTGGGTTAAGTTCCTAATAACTATTCCAAGTGGGTTAAGCTATTAAGTTGAGATAGATGTTGATAGTACGAGTGACTTAGAAATCCGAAGAATATGCTTTGATTAGATTGGAGCGATGGTTAAAGAGTTGTTATTAATAAATAAATGTTCTAATTGTGAAGGTATCAGAAAGAAAAGGATGACAACACTTAGGTGCGAATGTGCGACAAGTTTCGAGGTAAAGATTAAGGATGTTTTGGTCATTGAGACCCTACACCACAAGTATGGGTGCGTGAGTTTGTGTTAGAGCTCTTGAATGCTTGATATATAATTAATTGTCTTAAAATGCTCCTGGTTAGTTGTTGGTAGATGATAATTTTATGAATTGGTTCTGATTATTGTTGTTAGCTAGTTTAGGTGATAACTTTCCCCTGTGCTTATATGCCTTATCTTATAGGCCTTAGATAAATTGTTGTGAAGTATTGAGTTGTTTGTTACGAAGTAAAGAATGTTTAATAGAAAAGTAAGCTAAGATAAGAGGAATAACGATGAATAAGAATGAACTGTGATTTCCTTTGCTTATGTTAATCTTATTCTTGCTGTTATTTTCCTAATTGCTGTAAGTTGATTTCCCCTCTGATAGTTAGTTACCCACATGTAAATTAAATGATCAAGTAGTGTTGGTTTTCCTTGTGTGCATTTCTGTTGTGAATCCCTTCGTTGATTTCATTGTTGTTAGATAATTGTTTGGTCCATAGTGTAAATTAATTGATAGTATAGGTTCCCCTTAAAGTTAGCTTATTTTCTTATCGTAAGTGTTGGTTTTCCTAATGAGCATGTTAGTCAATAACTAAGTGATTAACTAGTCGTAAAATAATCACACGAGCATGTTAATAATTAGATTAACATGTTAATAAATTGTTGAGCACGTTTAATTCATTTGATTATTTTCGGATGCATGTCAATTAGTTAAAGTAATTAACAAACCATTTGAGCATGAAATTAACTATGTAACTTGAAAAGGTAATTAATTAGGAAGAACATGCTTAGTCATTAATTGGTTTAAGGAATTAGATTAATCAAGTTTAATTAATTATTTGCTTAATCAAGCATGTAATTTGCATGTAAATTGACAAAACAAGTGAATCGGCTAATAAGTGAGTTGACTAATAAATCGTAATTCCACTTAATTAACTAAACATGTTTACCTAATTTGCTAAGTATGAAATTAAACCAGCATATCAACGTAATTGATTGTAATTGAATTGGTAATCGAATCATGTAATGAAATAATTAGACGTGGAGCATGTTAAATTTAATTATTTGATGAGCATGTTAAGTGATTAATTAACTAATCAAACTTGAGCATTCAATTAATTAGAATATACAGCAGGATTAACTGATTTACTTGACTAAATAAGCAGGTACCCTAATTAAGATAATTAGTTAGTTTAAGCATGTGTAATTAGTGTGTAATGGGTGTTCAAAACATGTTTAAATCAGTTAGATAATAAAGGTAAGAAGCATGTAAATGGACTAAGAAATTAACTAGAAGAATAAACATCTTAATTGATAATATTGTACCCTATTAATTCAAGTATGACTTCTTGGTTAAGTTCATTGTATATTGTTTTAATTGAGTGTGCAAGGGATATTATTTACCTTGGGTGTGCTTTCAATCCCTATTATCCTTTTATATGTGCTTTTAAATTCAGTTACTTATATTGAATGCGCACTTCAAATTTATAATCAATGCTTTACTTTACTAAAGAATAGAATGATAAAGAAGGAGAAAAGAGAATGAAGTAACGTGAATGAGTTAAGGGTCTCAAAGATTTCAATTATTATACGAATGAATGTTTTGTAATTGCTTTTGTTATTGTTGTCTTAGTATTGCCTAAGATCTCGATTATGATCACATGTCTTTCGTATGTATTTTCTGCTAAACCAAGTATAGTTAGTTAAGTAGAATAAAAACATCAAATCGACGTTGGAGCTTGTTAATAACTGAATAGAATAATAGCTTAGAAATATCAGAGCAGGAAAATGAGTTAGGAAATTAACTAGAAGAATTAACATATCGATTTATAGTATTGTGTTCTAATAGTTCAAGCATGCCTTGTTTAAATTCATTATATATATGTTGAGCGTGCTATTCCATTGGGTTGGTTATTTCTCATGTTAAACGTGATTTCAATTCCAGTTACTTTTATTTTATGTGCACGTTCAATTACTGTTATTCTTATATATATGTTTTCAGTTACCGTTACATTCTTTTATATGCGCACTTCATTTTCTATGAATGTTATACTGTGAAGCATCATGCATCATGTTAGGTTGAGAATGTATGTTCATGCATCATGTAATAGAAATCAAGTAGGAAGTACTCAAAAGGGGTAGTACTCACATGCATGGTGAGAAAGTAAAATAATAATGAAAAGACAAAGGAAATGAATGAAAAGAAAAAGGAGTTAGGAGGCGGATGGGTAGCGGTCCTAGTCTGACAATTAGGAAATGCCCTTACCATATCGGGAACGGGACCTAGTTGTCCATAGGAGGTTAGGTCCGACCCACTATACCATCCCATACGGGTCTTCTAATCTCCAGCTCGAAGTACGAGTAAAGAAAGAAATGAAAGGAAGAAAGAAAGCAAAGAAAGAAAGAAATGAAAGAAAGAAAGCAAAGAAAGAAAGAAAGCAAAGAAAGAAAGAAAGAAAACGTAAATGAAAGAATTGGTTTGGGTGGCCCCCATTCCAAATGAACTAAAGAGAGGTATTTCATAATTGCATTTCCCTTTTTCCTTACTAAGTCTTTTTAGACTTGCAGTTGCTTGTGGTGTAGATGTAGGTACTGTACGTAGAGGAATGCTTGAACTAGAAGTAGCAAAAGATAAAGAACAAACAATAGCAAGCAGGGATGATGGGTTTGCACGCTCGAAGGATGCTTACGGTTGGCTAGACATAAATAGGGTAAAAGAAAAACTGTTTTAATTAAGTTAAGTTGTAATAAAGCGTATTTAAATGATTTGGTTTCTTTAATTGAATTGTATTCATGCTTCCACAACGTTTTACATTAATGGTTTTGATTTCACGCTTCCGCATAAGTTTTAATAAATGTGATTTTATATTGAGTTTTACGAAAGAGTTAGTAGCGATTCGGTTAGACGCACTCTGATTTACTTTCAAAAAGAAAATTCAAATTTTTACGTATTTTAAAGGATTTACGAAAATCCGGGTCGTTACATATTACACCTATTCTTGCGTTGTAGGGTTCGAAGACCAAGACACATGCATATCACTTACCTCGTTTCTTATAGCGCTCAACGCTTAGTGCTAATCTTTCTTCTTCTTAGTACCTTCACAATTTAGAAACATTTATTCATTAATAAAATTATTTAATCTACTTATTAAATCTTAGCGTCCTTTCTATCCTCGTTACTTAATAAAATCTCCTAATTAGAACCATTTTCTTTAATTACTAAGTTTAATTATTAATCCCAATAGGCTTAACAAATTAACAACTCCTCCTCCAACAACATAACACTTCCAACATCCAATTTCCAACAACATATTAACAATTCATTTTAACATTTATGATAACTACAACAGAGAACAAATCCAACTTAACATTACCCATTTATAGTTAACAAATTATTCCATCCAATAACTTCATTCAAAAATCCAACAAAGTATATTATCAAAGCTGCAATGAAACAGGTTTATATCCAAAATAGACTTTTATCCGATCAGTGAACATTCAAGAACAACAGAGGCATTTCATTATTTTCATCCATTTATTTTCTACTTTAATGATCCATATAGCAGCTTAACCATTCCCATCACAAAGTCCAGAAACATAAATCCAACAGAGAATAATTTATGTATATGGCAACCTACGTCTAATAAATGATTCTTGCATGGTTCACATTTATAACAAGCAACCAATATCTAACTAACATATCCCAAATCCAGCATATTCTTCACCACTATATTTTTCACAACCAACAAAGTGCTTATATTCATCCATAAACTTTACAAAATATTAATCCAAAACATATTTCTTGAATGAATCGAACAAAAACATTCCCAGATTCACTAACAGAGAGAAAATCACTAAAATCTTTAGACAGAACCTCAAGTCTAGAAGGCACACATGATGTCCAACATCAATAGAGAGCATTTTTAACACATGTCTAAGATTACAGAACTACAATCCAAGCTAAGATTACAGAACTACAAACCAAGCCAGCAACATCCAAAACAACACCCAAATAGAATCCAAATAATTAATCAGCAGAGGAGAAATCTCACCAACAGGATAGGGCAAACCCGAGAGCAGACCCGAGCAGCTCCAACCTTCCCCGCACAAAGCTCTTCGTCTCGGCTTCTAGGAAAAACTCGACATACCAACTCCTCATTTTCTCCCTGTCTCTGTTTTATATATCCACACCAGCATGGAACACTCTCTGCCAGAATGTTCTCCAGCATGCCCGACAGCCCGCCTCCCTCTGTCCATCTCCAAACAAGTCTCCAACAATATCCCTTTCTCTATGCAGCTTTCCAGAGGATGTCCACCATGCGGGGTGGGATTCCAGGTTGGAAAGGAGGCAAGCAACGTGGAAGATTCGATCTTGCAATGGACAGCTCAACCCAAACTGGGTTAAATCCGATTCGGTGCACTCGGGTCAGAGCACCTGGGTCGCAGGTTGCACCCGTCAAAAATCAACCCCCAGCCCGACGGGAAGATTGCCCCCTGCAACAAGCCTCCAGCCAACAATCCAATAGCAGAAAGCAATGGAGGAGAAAACCTGGCGAAATGTACCCCTAATCGACGTCAAAAATTGCCGCCTGATGGAGCCCGAACACGAGCCCTAGCTACGACTCGCCGCTTTGCCTCGCCCAGACTTTGCGCACGTCGTTGGACAGCATCGCCCGTTCGCTAGACGTTGCCCTTCCGTCGTCTCCTGCTCATCGTCGCTCTCTCCGTTCTTGGTCCCTCTCGATTAGCAGCAATGGCCGAAGGCCAACTGGTTTTCCTTCCCCCTTTTATTCTTTCTTCTTTAAATTAAAAACTTTAAATTAAGAACCAATCCTCACTTATCTCCACCCGAACCGAACCAGCGAACTGACCATCCAGCGTGAATCGAACTGGTTCAGTTTCCCTTTTTCTATTTAATTCCAATTAATCCATTCAAATTACTTTTTAATTTAAATCATCTTTTTACCCAATTAAATTTCTCTTTAATAATTTAATTAAATCTTTCAATTAATTAAATTATTCTCAACCCAATTCTAATTCTCGATTTATTCCAAATATCGCTTGATGATAATTGACGATTACATCTTTGGTAATATCCCGATAATTATCCAATAAATTATTTCTTCCAAATAAATCTTTATTTATCATCCAATAAATTTCCATAAACTATAATCTTACGAAGACGTTATTGGTAATACCCGATAATTATCCAATTAATCCAAATATTCCAAATTACTTTCCAATTATCCTTATTAAATTTTGATATAAAAAGTCAGGGTATTACAATTGAGTATACTACTTTATTGATTTATGCCGCGAATAGAAATAAGAGGATCTATTTTGTTATTGATAGAGTTGATTTGGAAAATTGTATGATCTGGGGAGTTGCAATCGAAGTTCTGAATAAGGGATCTGTATATGTTTTAAGTTAATTACTGCTTCTAAGGTTTGGGTTGGAAGTCAGTATATGTTGTGAGTGAATTATTGCCTCTAAAGTTTATACATTACTCTATTTTCGATGGATATTTGGATTTAGAGGCTGTTTAAAATTTGGAAGTTGGAAATTGAGTCAAGGAATTTCATTAAACCTAAATTTGGAAATTGTGTAAATTGCTAAGTTGCTTGCTGCCACTAACTTGTATTGGAAAGTTGGATGATTAAGAGGAAGTTTTCATAAGTTAAGTAATGTCAGAATACTTGGTTAGATGGAAGAGAGGAAGGATGTTAGAAGAAGTTAACGATGAGAATCCTTTTGGATTTAGACATCGAGATGGAGAAATAAAATAAAACGGAGAACTTGTACTCTAAGCTCGGGTGAATATGGATTGTTGGTTATAGTTTAGGTCTATATGCTAATAATGATGAGTATCGCTCTGCGGTTGAATTATTGAAGTCCTATTTTAGATGTTGCTGTTGGTTGATTGGTTGAGAAAATCGTTGTCTATAAGTGGCTAAACGGATTTTCTATCATTAAGTTTAGACAGTTGATTGAGCATTGCCTTCAAGTGTAAGTTGGGAATGTGTAGTATGATACTAAATTGGTTTTTACTTCCTGAGTTGGATTGGGGATCTCTCTTGGAAGAGAGGATTGTGGTCCACGTGTTGATAAGTCTGATTCTTGCTTTTAAGTTGAAGAGTAAAGATGTTGTGTTGTATTGCATAATCTAGTGGAATGGATTGAAGTGTGAATTTTGAAAACTGTTAAGCCAAAGATTTTAATTTATGGTCCAAGGGTTCTCTTAAAATGGAAAGAGAATATGATGTGTGTTAGAAAATGAAAAGAGTTGTTTTGGACTTAGAAGATGAGGGGACTATGTTGTTTGGATTTGAAAAGCTTAAAGTGATTAATGATAGTTATTTTTGGGTTGAAAAATGAGATGACATGGAGTGTATGATGAAGAAAATTTCGTGGACGAAATTTTATTAAGAAGGGTGGAATGTAATACCCGGAATTAAGCTTTGGCTAAAGATAATAATAATTGTGAATTTTGGAGATTTTGAGATAATTTTATTATGGATTATAATGCCTCAAAAATAAGTTTTGAAAACGTAATAAGTTTGGTTATAATTAGTGCCGATTATTGAAATGAGAATTGAAGATTTATTATATGATTATGGAGATAATTAGGAGATTATTGTTTAAGAATTATTGGATTAGTAAAGGGAGGAAAGTATTAAGAGGAAATAAGATGACAGTGGCGTTTTGGAAGAAAATGGAGGTGTAGTGTGGGAGCGATGATCAACTACTGCAAATGTAGCAACTCGATTTTTCATTACTTTGAAAAATGTGTAAATTTTAAAACTTTTTCTTTTGTAAAAACAGTGTAAGACTTTCCTTTCATAAAACACGATAATTAAATCATTTTCTTAAAACCCTTTTTCAAATCGCAGTGGAAATAAATAAAATTCTTTCTTTTACAATTAAATACTTCACAAAACCTTTTAGAAAACCATTCCTCTTTCTTTACTCCATTTACTTAGCAAGCCAAAAGATCCACGCGTGAAAATCCTTTATCAACTGCTCATACTCTCTCCTAAACACCAGAGTTTCTTCCACTAATACTTCTCTCCATTACTTCTTTTTTTATCCTTTTTTTATTTTATTTCAATTAATTCACTCCTTTCATTATTTAATCAATTCCTAATTAATGCTTAACCAATTCCTCAACAACTTATAATTTACTCCATAATCATCTAATAAATCTTCAACCTAATTTGATTAATTGGTACAAATTATACCCAGTCTATTTTTGGGGTATCACCTTCCATAATAAAATCATCTCGAAATCCCCAAAATTTCCAATAATTTACAATTATTATTATTCTTAGTCCCAGCTTATTTCTAAGTATTACATTCCTCCCTCCTTATATAAATTTCATCCTAGAAATTAAGCTTAATGTAAGCGCTTTCTTAACCTAACAACCAAAACAACAACTACCATTCTTAATACAAAAGTATCCAAAATAACTTCTTGCGTTATACCTTTACCTGAAACCTCCAAAGGATTTCACTACTTCTGTTTTCTCAATATACATTGACTTAACAATGCACTAAATCACACATCAAAATCCACCAATCGTCATCTACACTTGTTGCAACAAAAGAGCCTTTGAAACATCCTGATTTTCTTACAATTTAAAACTTATCCTTTTGATAGACTTTTTCTTTATAAACACAGCAGAAACTTTTCTTATTAAAACATTCAGAAATTCCATAAATAAAATGTTTGTAACAACGGAAGATCATGTATTTTAAAACCATAGGGAATAAATAAACTTTCTTAATAAAACATAATAATGTAAATAAGATTTATTTTCTTAAAACAATATTACAAAACCTTTTACATTTTCTTTTTAATCTTTAGCCTAGCCAGCCACCAAGTCCGCAACGCACAAATGCTTCATCAACTGCTCCTATCTTTGACACCATGCATACTTACATCACAAGACTTAAACTATGAGCTTAACTCTCAGTAAGAAGTGAAATGAAATATAAAACATGCAATGCATTTACTTAAATCTGTTTTATAAAATCATTTTTCTCATTTTAATTTCTTTTCTTTATTTTTCATGCACATCCATGCACTATGTTCCGACATCAATTGAAGACACATTAACAGTTATACACAAGTCCCGACATCAATCAAAGACTTAATACACAAGTCCTGACATCAATCAATGACTTTAACTGCTATACACATCAATGTATAACGTCTCTTGATAAAGGCTCGAATCAATTGAACTGCCTGTTAGCTACTGTGCACTTCAATGCACAACCATCCATCACCTTCGGGTAGTAGCTTCGAATCAACTGAAAGCTTTACTAGCGGTTGTACACATCAATGCACAATAATCGATTTCGACATCAATCGAGAACGCATTAGTAGCTATGCACATCAACGCTAATGGCCTCACTAACTGTTAGTTGGTCTGTCTCGACATCAATCGAGAACAAACTAACAAACTCAAGCTTCTCAGTCATTCAATTTACATTTCAGTTATCAGTTATTCAGTTATCAATTATTTGGTTTAAACATTGGGAAATTTGTTTACATTTTTGAAAACAACGATGCATGAATGTACAGAATTACCACATCCTTGATCGACAACCAAATCATAACTTAAATCTAACAAACAAGCATCAATACATCTCAAAGTAAGACATGATCACAACGTAACATCTAACCAAGCATCATCTTAACATCTAACAACACCTTAACATTTCTAAAAATCATTCTATAATACCATTACAACAAACAAGGGGAATTATCATTCAATGAGTTCAATAGTTTATCCAAACAATTTCCAAGAGTAACAGAACATATAACAATACTTTAATTCAACCGTGTCTTCAACTTAGTGTTTTATGTAGTTAATGGATAGTGGTTTATCAAGTGTCAAGGAGTACTTTCAAATTAACAGCTTTTACCTATTTTATAACAAAACTTTGTTCAACACTACAACCATGCCAAAGAACACTACCAGACCACATATATAAAATCCTCAACAGATCAAAGAGTACTCCAAGGGATTTATAGCAACATTTAATTATCTAACAGTCTCTTATTAGCATTAACAATATAGATCAATCCTTAACTATCAGGACACTAAACTCAATAGATTAGAATCCATCTTCACTAAACTTTATCAATGAGAAGAATAATAACCTTAATAGCATGCTCTTAAACTAATAGTGTATCAATTCTAATAGAGTAAATTCATTACCAAAATAGTAAATAACCAAGCAACACCCCTTAATTCTTGTGATGTAGACCTCGGGCAAAGCACATGAAAAACTTCTTACCTTATTCCTTTGTAAAATCCTTCACTGTGAAGTTGCCCTGCTGAAATCCTCTTCCAACAATCACACCATAGCAGCACACAAGCTCACCAGAGAACAACACACTCAGTGCCTAAAAGAATGCCTCTCACTGATCTATTTTCCTTCTCTCCAGAACTTCACTCCATGAAGACCAACAATAACCCCGCAAAATCAAAGACGCAAAGCCACCCAGAGAAAATATCAAAAAGCTCTCTCTCTTTTCCTCTCTCGGTATCTCTCTAAATTCCTTTTTAGAATCACAACAACAAACTGCCTTCCTCACAATTTCTCTCAAATCTAAGGCATTCACTCTAAACCTCAGTAACTCTCACATGGTTTCCTCCTCTATAAAACTCTCATTCCTCTTGTCTCTCCCCCTCTATCTTTTTCCCTCTCAAAATCATAGAAAACTCTCAGCCATTTTCCAAAACCAGCTCTCTTTCATTTTTCCCAAAAATTTCCAACCTCTATTAGTCTTCTCTATCTATAGACCACGAACTCCAACCCTTCAGTGTCCGTTTGAAGGTGGAAGGCCAAAGGAGAGGGACACTAGATTGTCTACGACGCTTCAAATGATGATTCTTTCCATTTCTAGGCGGCGACATGCATTTCCAGACAACTCTCCAGATTTTCGATCGATCAGCCTCCTTCAGGTGATCGATCGATAAAGTCCATACTACAAATTCCTTTAGGGTCGATCGATCGTTACCCTTTAAATGATCGACCACTAATATGAAATTCACAATTTAGTGAATAACCGGTCGATCGATTCCCTTTCAACAATCGACTGGTAACACATTGTCAACTCTTTGTATAGAATTATCTTAACTGCCTATCGATCCTCTCCTTCCAAATTGATCAACCGCCTCATTCTCCAGATCAACCGCCATGCTATTTCTTCTTCTCCAATAATATATGTATATACACACACACACTTATATCTTTAATAAAATATAAACCACTTTTCCAAATTCTTCAAACTATCCTTAAATTTATCCTCCCATACTTAAAGGTATATTATCCCAAAATTATCACTTGACATATGCTTAGCATTACAAAAATCTGGGATATTACATCCTTTGTCCAAATTTCTCTCCTTTCATTCTCTAGTGAGTGGCAAATCATTACAACATGAGCTACTTTATTGTACCTAACACATCTCTTAACCCAGCCATACACCTTTCTAATTTATATACCATTATATCCAAAGAGAAAACTTATATAAACTGTACTCATTTCCCATTCTTAACACCTTTACATATCAAAAATATCGATCTTACTCACCAAACTCCATCTTTATTTGCATCTTCCACAGTGGAAAACACCTTTAATGCAATCATTTTCTGTTCCTTAAGCCAAAACCAGATAACCTTCGACAAAAGGCCATTTTCATTTCCTTCAAAACATCTTTTTGAATCAACACAACACCTCCAAAAATGATTTCTGTACACTTTTGACACTGCTTAGCCTTTAAAGACACAACATTTTCTCTTTGAAATGATGTGTCTCCTTGAATACATTCCTCATTTCCTTGTGACTTACCCTCTATAAGAGGTTTCCTTGATCCCCATTCTGTCTTGTTTCCTCCCCATTTCATTTCTATTTGACCAATAGAGTCTATTACAACTCCAATCATTGGCAAAACAGAATCTCAACGATGCTAACTATAGATTCAAGTTCCACCATCCCAAATGCAAGGAACACAACATTAATCCTTCAATATCATCAATGTACACCCCATGCAATTTTATTTCCTAAGTCCATCAACTCTCTTCATTCACCTTAACTTCCTCATAACTTAGGCAACCCTACTTAATGGTCTATTTGGTTTAGTTCATACCAAGATTACTTTTTACCATTTCCCCTTTTTCCAATTTATAAAAATTTGGATAGAGTTTCCCCTGTTTCTTTACTCCCCCAAAGCTAATTCCATACATCCTGCACAAAACCCAAGCAGTTCCAAAAACTTTGTCTTTTATCACATACAACATGAAACTTAATTCAAAAGAAAAGAGTACTTACATCCCAATGCAATCAACTAAATCGCACATGAATTATTTTCATCTATATACAATCATATCCAAGAAGCAATTTTACAGAAACAACACTTATACTACATCCTTAATGTCCTTACACACCAAAATACTAATCCAACATACAATATAACAAAATAAGATACATAATAGAAAATATCCTTGGTGCAACCATTTCTAATCCTTAAACAGAACCGGACAATCTTTAGCTAAATGACCACTCTCATTACATTTAAAACACTGCTTCGAACCAGCAAGACATTTTCAGAGATGATTCCTCTTGCTCCTTAGACACTTAGTGCTCGATCTCGTCTGATGGGTCCTGACCAAAATAGCATCTGATTCGGTTCATGCCCGTGTCTTTTGCTTATTGATCTTCATTGTTAAGCATCCTTTTTACTCCCCTGGATGAGCCTCCTTCTATGAATGTGGCTAGAACCTCATAACAGAATCATCTTGTTTCAAAATCTGATCCTTTACTTCTTCAATGTCAAGAGCTTTTGATACAACTTCTGAGTAAGCCAAAACTTGAGTTCCCCATATCACAACACCCTCATGAATTTTTGTCTTAAGCCCTTGCACAAAGTGGTGTACCTTATGCTCATTATTGATCACTAGATGCAAGGCAAACTATGACAAGGCTTCAAACTTGTGCACATACTCTATAACCGTTCCTTCTTGCTGAAGCTGAGTAAATTCTATCAACTTCCTTGTCCTAGTTGTGCGGTTGAAATATTTGCCATAAAAGATTTTCTTGAACTCTGTCCACATCATCGTAGTCACATCCTTTGTTACCTTGATTGAGTCCCACCAAAATCTTACGTCCTTGACAAGCATAAACATGGCATTACCCTTTCCTCTTTCTTTATCTTAGCATATACAAACATGTCTTCCATAGTCCTAATCCATTCCTCAGTGCTATCTAGATCAGTAGTGTCCCCATCAAATTGAGGTGGTCGCAATCGTTTAAATTTCTCCTAGCTTACATCTGGTTGCTCTGCTAGTCTTGCATTCCCATATTCAACTCTTTCCATAAATCTCTCCAAATGTTGAAACTGCCGTTCAACTAGGCTGGTCAATCTACTGATGGTCTCCTTTGCATTGTTCACAACTCCTTCTTGTCCATTGGTCTCCTTTGTATTATCTTCCACTCTTTCTTGCCCAACTCTTCCTCGTCCAACTCTTCCCTATCCTCTTGCCATGATATCCTTTCAATCACAAAGAAATTACTTGATCATAAAAAGAACACATCTATTAGCATACTTACTGTTGATAGAGTATTTTCACGTCAAAGCTTGTGTTGGTAGATAGTCTACAGAATCAATTTTAAAACCTGAGTTCTCTGATACCAACTTGTAGTGACCTGGTTTTTCTTTACTTTGAAAAACATATAAAATTTAAAACTTTTTCTTTTGTAAAAATAGCAGAAGACTTTCCTTTCATAAAACCCGATAATTAAAATCCTTTTCTTAAAACCATTTTCAAATCACAATGAAAATAAATAAAATTCTTTTCTTTTATAATTAAATACTTTATTTACAAAACCATTCATCTTTCTTTACCCTATTAGCCTAGTCAATCACAAGATCAGCGCGTGAAAATCCTTCATCAACAGCAACATTCTCTCTCCTAAACACCAGTATTTCTTCCACTAATACTTCTCTCCATTACTTCTTCTTTTATCTTTTTTTTTTTAAATTTTATTTCAATTAATTCACTCCTATCATTATTTATTCAATTCTCAATTAATCCTTAACCAATTCCTCAAATGACTTATAATTTACTCCATAATCGTATAATAAATCTTCAACATCATTCCAATAATTGGTACAAATTATACACAGTCTATTTTTGAGGTATCACAATCCATAATAAAATCATCCTGAAATCCCCATATTCTCCAATAATTCAAAATTATTATTATTCTTAGTCCCTACTTATTTCTTGGCATTATAAGAAATGTAGTTGGACAGGTCGATCACAGGATCGACTGGTTCCACTAAAATATTTTTACCAGTTGATCCTTCCACATGGGTTTCAAGAAATTTTAATCCCGAGGCGACTGTGTTTATGTGATCCCTTCATGTTTGCTTCCTTTATGGAAGACAATTCCTAAGAGAGGTTAAGTGAGATTTATGGGGATTAATGGGGCGTATTAGGGAAGCTTCTCCTGAAGAGAAAAAGAAAGATAGAGAGTAGAGTGTGAGAGAGAAGAAAAGAGAAACAAAGAGAAAAAAGAAGCCGAAGAAGAAGAAGAAGAAGAAGAAAGAAGGAGAAGATAGAAAGGAGAAAGAAAGAGGGAGGAAAGCTTCTGGAGAAAATTGATAGGCCGAGAGAAAAACAGAGAAAGAGAGAAAGGGAGGAAATGTTAGAGAGAGAGAAGTCTCTAGTTAAAAGAGGAAAGAAGGTCAAGAGGTTTTGGAGAAGAAACGAGAAAGGGAAAGAAAGAAAAAGGAAAAGGAGATTTTCTCTGGTTCGAAGGGTCAGCTCTCGGGTGTTCTTTCGATAAGGAAATTCTTTACTTCTGTTTATGGATTTTATGTGATTGGTGATCTTTGTGTTATTTATGGATATTTTAGATGAAGAATATAGTACACTACTATTTGCTTTTGATTCTTATTTCTCTTTTGTTTATTAGTCATGGGCAGGAATATAAATATTTCAGTGCTGAAAATGGGTTTTTGGATTACTCTCTGTTCCTTTAAGATTAATGCTCTGTTATAGGATAGTTCTCACTATGTATTGTTAGGAGTTATGTTCTATTTTGATGGCCACAGTTGGAATTGTTCTCTGTTTATTGAGGAATATTATTCTGGAATTCTGTTACTGCTGAGATTAGTAATTAGTGTTGGGTTAGTTTGTGGGTCCCTTGCTATATGGTGGTGTGAACTCCAAGCCGTGAGTTTGTTTAGGGTGGTTATATTCTGTTTATGATAGGCTATAAGTTAGAGGGAGGTTTTGAGATAAATAAGGAGGTTGTTTATGATTATGTAAAATTGGTACATTGCAAGCTGCTGGGTATTAAGTCTGAATGATGGGAACTGTTAAGTGTTATGGTTTATGGAACTCCGTGAATTGTTGTTAAGAGATGAAGCTAATGATTAAATGTTATTGATGGTTAAAGGTATTGAAAAGGAAGAAGGATAAAGTGCTCAACTCCGTGAAGACTGCCAAGTAAGTGATATTGCTTGTGTTTTGCCAAAAGGCCTACATCGCAAGAGTTAGGATTTGTTTGATACTTGTGTTTACTAGATTATTAGGTTAAGTTATTGATCATGCTATCGTTCGAGGATCGTATTGCTTTTTTTTGCTTGTTGCTTTAATGATGTGTTTATTAGATTCAAGTTCTTTATGTTAAGAATTCTGATATTGATTATGCTTGAGGAATAGATGATTTTTATAATGATCATACTATGTGGATTATAGGATTTTATACTGATCATGCTTCTAAGAATATACTGAAGATATAGAACTATGTGCATTCAGGAGCATTTCATGCATCATGGTTTTTAAAATGTTACAAAAATGATATTAAGCATGGTTTTTGAAAAAGAAACGAAATGGACAATGTAAACGAAATAAAAAAGTAAACTACAAGCCATGAGGTTGGACTGCATGCGTGAGCCTGACAACTGAAGCAGACAATGTATACGAAAATAGAAAGATAAAGAGTAAAGAGAAATGCATAAAGAAAATGAGAAGGGTTGAGTTGGCTTAAGTTCGCCACTCATTCCCAAGATGTTAGTAGAAAGGAAACGGTAAAAGTGTATTATGATGGTCGAAGTTCATCAACATGATGTAAGTTCATCGTTTGTGGTAGAAGTTCACTATGGTAGCTGAAGTTCACTAGCGCGGTACAAGTTCACCGCGAGGGCTAAAGTTCACTCATACAGCCTAAGTTCACTCTTATAATTACAGTTCAAGTTAATGGTAAAGTAAAGACAAGATATCGGTAAACGCAAACAGAAAACAAAAAAATGGAAAACAAAAAATGGAAAATAGAAAATGAAAACGAAAACAAAACCAGGAAACTGCATACGGATTTTAAAAGTTGCATGACATGTGCATTTATATTTGATATTTCTTATTGAGCCATAAGCTTGTAGTTTAAGTCTTGTGATGTAGGTATATATCCAAGAACAGGTTAAGGAGCAGTTGATAAAGGATTTGTACGCACGGATCTTATGGCTGGCTAGGCTAAAGGATTAAAGTAAAATGGTTTGTAAAAGGTTTTGTCAATGTCTAAAGTAATTTGATTATTGTTTTAAATTAAGCAAGTGTTTCAAGTTGTAAAGGTTTTTAAGAAAATGATTTTATTTTTTTTCTTTAAATGGTTTTATGAATGAAAAGTCTTCCGCTACGCAACTTGAATGAAAGGATTTAAAGACAAAAAAGTTTTGAATTTATGTTTTTTCTAAAAATGCCACACTTTAAGAAAGGAAAACTGTGTCATTACAAAATAAAACAAAGATTAACACTCAATCAACAGAATATGAACCTTGAATAATGACTTTCAAAACAGTGAATGAACTAAGTAAGGAACTCAATTAGCAGGTTATTGTCCTCATCAGTGGTCCTAAACAGTAAGCGAAATAAGTCAGCTTAATAGAAGACTACCCCCATCATTGTCCATTTAGCTGCATGTAAAATATAGAATAAAAAAAACTCATTGAACAAGGCAAAAATCCTTGAAATTATCTATCAAACTGGAATCCAAACATAACATAAAACCCAATCACCCGAGAATAACATCCAATAATATCCATTGGCACTGACCAAAATGCAAAATAGATCCTCAATCTAACAGAGCAATAGTTTTCAAAATGCCTATCAGTAGAACATATCTCTAAAAAATGTCTTCCGACAAAACCCAAAACAAAGAATTGACCCAATTTAGGAGAACAATATTCTCTAAAAAACGTCTCTTGGTAGAAACCAAACCAAAGACTGTAAACAAAAATGGCAAAACAAAATTTCAATAACCTTTACCATTCAGTAACCAAGATGAGAACATAGACCCAATCAACATAATTGAAATCTCACTGTGTCTGTCAAGCAGTAAAAGTATTTTATAACAAAACTCAATCATAGAGCATAAATCTTCAACTACGTTTAACAGTGCGGTAAACAAAAGAAATAGAGAGCCTAACACCTTGCATTCTAGGGCCGCCAGACCAAAGATCATCCAGCATATACTTAATGTAATTGAAGACACTACAGAAGTAGCTCTTCGATTCTGGCTGCACACTCAGCCGCAGTCGGCAATGCTCAACTGATTGTAGCTCCCGTCGGTCACCAGAATCGTTTGCTTCAATCGCCTCTCCTTTGAAAAAAAAAACCTTCGCCTCTTTACTCTCTCTTAGGGTGCCATGAAGTTTGCAGCTTGCTCGTCCACCTCCCCTTTTCATGAGGAAGAAGATTTCTTCCCGCGGGGGTCGCCCTTTTTCTCTCTCTCCCGACCTTTTCTTCTTTCCCTTTGCTTTTCTTCTCTTGTTCTAGCTTTGTCCTAAAATAAATCGCATCTTCTTCTAATTTTTCCCTAGCAAAATGGCTGATAACCCATGTATCTCACACATCCCCTTTTAATATTTCATATATTCTCCTTAACCCATCCGCATTTTCTCTTCATAATTCCAACCTATCTCTTCCACCGTGCCCGTAATAATATATCCATATATTTCTCTTAAATAAATCCTTATATTATTTTTATTATTTTAATCCCAAGGTTCCTCTTAGAAGTCACCAAAACGCAATAATTCCAGCATAAATTCCAACTCTTCTTCTAAATTAAATTGTTATAATCTCGCTTAATTTCTCTAAAGTACTTCTTATCTTTCCCCTATAATTAATACTTCCGATGCCAATAACAACCCACCATAAAGTCCCATAATTTTCTATTTAATTTCCATGATCATAAAATAATATACCCTACTAATAGGTCAATCTGATAATTATTAAATACTTTGAACGACATCCTCAGTCAATTTAAAATTCATCAAAGAAGAATTTTGGTCACTATAGAGGATACCAAATCATATATCATGGAAATATTTATACGTATGAAAAAGATATCTCGATGGTATTATTGGTCATAAAGGAACCCAATATATTTTGCCAGACTATGTATTGTGTGACATATGTAAAGTAGGAAATAGAAGAGGAGTGAGTGACTGTGGGTCCCCCTTGGGTTGCAAGTCCCCAGCCCTACAAAGTTTTTTTTATTTATTTATTTATTTATGGACACACCTATTGGAGACAATGGCCAATATGTTAGGGTTTCTTGGTCATATGTGACATTACATACAATGGTTTTTGATCATTCGTGTTGATAATCACATTAATATTAACTTTCATAGATATATTGTACATGTTAATAATATGGTAGTTGTTAAATAATATGACTATTTCATATAAAATGGAACATTGTATTGATTCACATTATCACTACATCATTGTGAAAGAACATTTGTGGTATGCATTTCCTATATTCCTATTGCATAATTGTGAGTCATGGAATGACATAGTTTAATGATTATGTGATTGTGAAATCATTTGTGATAGACATTAATTGGAAATGTCTAAGACTAGTGTGAGGTTATGATTTTTAGGCTATGATCTATTATATCATAAGTCTAAGCATTTATATATGCACCATATTGAGGAATTATGCCATATAGATGAATTATTTATGATAGATATTAATTAGAAATATATAGATAGTTTGTGATAGACATTAATTAGAAATGTCTAGATAGTATGAAATAGACATTAATTAGAAATGTTTAGAAATAAAGAAGTCCTTCATATAGAGGATTATGTGGTTTATATATAGTTTATGATACCATATATTATAAATGTTTAGATAGTTTGGGATTAGACACGTATTAGAGATGTCTAGTATTGGTGATAAATAACCATAGTAGTATATAAGAGATGGTTTGGGAATTAGATATTAATTGAAAATGTCTAAATAGTGATGGTAATGAATACATCATAATATAATGCAGGATTTATAATATGGGGAATCACATTGGAATAAAGGGAAGAAATTATATAACAAACATTCTATAGAGTTTAAATGTGCTTAAAGAGAATAGCACGTAAGGAATTGAGTGTGAGATTCATGATCATAAGAGTTGATCAAAAGTAAAATATTAGAAGTTAAGGATGTGAAGACTAATCATGTTGGGTTTAGTACATTATTAGTGGGGATATTGGTATGGTTTATTGAATCCTTAGATTAGGATTTTTACTGAGCTCATAAAGCTCATTGTGGTTTTTCATCATATATTCTTAGGAATAGGTAGTAGCAGCTCAATAACAAAAAGGTAAAGGTCTATAGGATATCAGAGTTTGCACAATATAGGTGCAAAGTGAGATTATGAATTTTTATTTTGATGTATTTTGTTTTAATTTGGCCCTTGTTTGTAAAATAAATTTGGATACCATTTTGTATAACAAATATAGTGTACAACTTTCCTGTTTGGGTTGAATTTTATATTTATGTGGCTTAATTGCATGTACGCATGTGTGAATGTGAGGTTCCATTGTGTGTTTATGATCGTTCTCTAGGCAGAGAATCTGGTATGCGCTGTAATTTTTGATGGGATTGAGGGTCCAGTCATGAAAGAGGGTATAGTTGATGTAGTATAAACATGTTAAACGAGACATACTTGCACTTCGATGGCACTTGCTAGTGCACTATAGTGCGACGTCAAACTTGTTTTTAAGCATTTAGATTTATCACAATTTTTTTTTATGTATTTATCTTCTATAATACTTTTGAGCAATGATTTAATTTTAGTTAGTAATTAAAAAATGTGAAGGAAAAGATGATTATAAGCTCATTGATTTTTGAATCTTGCAATACATAAAGTGCTGGTGATTTTACAATGCAAGTGTACGTATTGCCTCATGCAATATAGTGAGCTCAAAACCACAAGAAATTAACAAAAATAAAATCTCATTATTAGTATAGTTTAAACTCAATTTTTTTTAAACAACGAAATTTCGAATCATGTGATGGTTTCCATATAATGAATGTATATTTTTTTATCTATGTCTAACACACAACTCATCCCAAATTACTTGCATGTATTAAATTTAAAACATGTAATGGTCACTTGATTAGATTAACCATAATTCCTAAATAGAATAAACAAATCTAACATTAATCAACAAAATTGGAAGATAGAAATAAACTAGATTACAATATATAAAGTTCAAATGATTATTCTAGAAAACAAAGTTAGTTCATGATAGATAGCCGAGAGAAAACTGAAATATATTGAAAGATAATGATATCCATGACAAAATAAAAAAGAGAATAGAGAGATAAAACTAGTTAGGCTCTTTGTCTCGATAATCCATCACAAGTCACTATAATTTCCACGACTATCGTCAATGAACGAATGTTAAAAAATCTTCTATATCAATCATGTTCTTGAGTCTCCAACTTATTTTTTGTCCTTTTGATTACCATTTATTTATACATCGTCATTAAATTGTTGTCTCTTTGACCTAATTTTTTCCTGCCAATGCCATAACGCCTACTTACCAACACTCTAGTGACACAAAAATATGTGGAGAGCTATAACACTTTAGGGTAGCACTGTAATACCCCGACTCTTTTTAAGTTGTATAATTAATTAATTATCGGGGTATTACCAAAGACGTATTCATTAGATTAGATTATAATTCATGGAAATTAATGTAATTAAAATAAAAATAAATTTAATGAATATTAATTAAAATAAATATTAATTTAATTAATTAAATTATATAATATTTGGGTTTGGTTAACTTAATAAATAAATGGAGATGTATTTTTGATTAACTGGACCGGTTCTGTTAAGGGACCGGTTCAACACTTTTCATTTCATCTGGCCTTCTGCCATTTGACAAAATAAGAAAGAGACAGTAATTAATTAAAAATAAAATGAAAATTTCTGTAATTAACATAAATGTTAATTTAATTAAGTGAATTATAATGTTGAGTTAAATAATTTAAAGAGGATTTAAATTGAATGAAGAAATGAGGTTAAAGGAAGGTTTGGCTAAATCGGTTCAAGGATGATCCAGTCCAGCATGTTAAGAGAAAGAATGGCCTCGGGCCATTCTGGTGAGGAATGAAACAGAGAAGGAATGAGAGAGGGCGAGAGAGGGGAGAAGGCGATCAGGGACAGGGGAGAACCAGGGAGCGAGCGAATCAGTAGTGACAAATGACAAAGTGTGCGGTGACGAGGCAAACTCCGGCAGCAGGAGAGCGAGAGACTGCGGGCGGCGAGCTTTCACCGGTCACAGCTAGGGCTCAAAATCAAAGCTTCCGTTGCTGCGATTTCTGGCGTTAAGATGAGGTAAGTCCATTTTTCTCATCGCGCTTTGTATTTTGGACGGCACAACAGTGATTTTTGGCTTCCATTTGCAGGGGCTGGAGGTGCTTCGACCGGGTGCTCCAGCCTTAAGTCGAGCTCCAACCTGGGTGCTTCGACCTGGGTGTGACTCGGTCCAGCTGGACCGGTTTGGGTGACTCGTTGTCTGCTAAGCAGACAAGACCATACTCCCTTCCAGCCTGGAAACAGACCTAGTGGAGGCGAGGCTATCAGGCATGCTCTCCCTCTCTGGTGCTGATATACAGGAAGAGACAGCGAGAGATGGGAGGCAGTGAAGGGTTGTCGAGAGCTGAGTTGCTTTCGGGTGAGCTGGTGATGGAGGAGGAAAACCGTGGCATTCTGAGGAGGGGATGGAGCTACATCTGGCTCAGGTCTTTTGTGAGGTATAATTTTCCCCCTCCTATATTAGGTATTTAAGTGATGATTACAATTGAATGGAGAAGATAAACGATGTAGTGGACACCGTGATTCATTATTGGATATTGCTGCTTTGTTTTTGGAACTATGATCTGTTGGGTTTTTGTTTTATGGTTTTGAGAATGTAATGGTTATATTGCCTTGGTTCTGTGAAGGATAATTTAAATATGCTTCTGTTGGATGGGATAACCTATTAGTGTGGGAACGCTTTTGGTTGTCTGCTGTTGTGTTGATTTCTTGGAATTTCTTCTGAGTATTTATGTTGGGTGGTTTTAACTACTGTTCTTAATATTCAATATTGAAGCATAAACATGTTGGATAAATTATGGGGAGAGTTAATCACGTTATAATAATAAGGCTTGGATCAATTTTCTGTTAAGATGTAGATGTATTCTTTTAATGATCTGTGAGCCTGTCTAGTAATTAAGGGTAGAGAAATTTATAAGTTGTAATTATTAGTGATAAATGTTTTAATCATGAAGGTATCGGAAGAGAAGAAGAATGAAGATTAAGTGCTAATATGCGTTATCACTTTGAGGTAAGGAATTTGGGTGTGTCTTGACCATTTGGAGGCCCTACACCGCAAGTAGAGTGCTTGCGTTTATGCTTGGTCTCTGTTTTGTTTAGTTCTTGGGAATTCCCTTATTTGTCATCAGTTGATAGATTCTGGATTGATATACTGCACTGTTATTATTCATTGTTCTGTGATTGATATTCGCTGTTAATTGGGTGTTCTTCCATTTCCTACGATACATGCTTTATTTTGATAATTCCTAGATGAATGATTTCTGCCTAGATGAGAGAGTTAAGGATGTAGTTGAGTTAAAATGTCGAGTTGAAGCATGAGCGAGCTAAGAGACATGCCTTTTAGGATGATTCTGTTCCTTACTTTTACTCGCTGTTTTGTTTAAATCTTTGCATATATTATAGGTTGTTATTCCTTTATCAATATATCTATGTATATTGTTCTTGTCATTCCCATTGACCAATGCATATATTGTTCTTGTCGTTCTAGTTAATTAATAGTGTCCTTGCTAGTTCTAGTGTTTGAATGTCTATATGATTAATCGAAGTTCTTTCTCCCTGTTGAGCATGTCCATCAATCTAACGTAATTCAATTGATCACTTTAATTATCTATGCATGTGAACCCATATAGTTAGTCTCAGCATGTAAACAATTAGATTAATCTAATTATGTGAACTAATGTCTGATTAACTAGTTAATGATAATGACTCCTTGAACATGTAAATTAACTAATAAATCGTAGCATGTAATTAGCATGTTGATTTGCGTATTTAATTAGTAGCATGTTAGCTAACTAATGCCATGTCTATTTAACTAATTTACGATAACTAGCTAGTTAATGATAACTAGGTATGTGGTAACCCGAGCATGTAAATTGACCTAGAACAACTAACTATCACATTGAGCATGATTAATTGCTAACCATATAGAACCCTTGCATGTTTAATAAACTAGATTTGAGCATGTTAATTAACTAGGTTAATGAACAAAATGGGATTAATTGGAGAGCATGTTAACTTAACTAGAGTAATCAATTAACTTAAGCATGTTATTTAACTCGAGCATGTTCAATTCTAAGTATGTATAATCAACTAGTTAAGCATGTTTAATCCCTTAAACTATTATTTTGCTTGAGCATGTTAAATTAGTAAATAACCAACATGTTAACTTACTAAGTCATGCCATGTTTAATTAGCACGTTTAAGTAACTAACTAGAACAAAAGCATGCTTAAATTATCTAGGATAATAATTGTAATTCTCCCTTGAGGATGTAAATTAATTAGGATAATTAACTAGATGATAATTATAATCCTTCTTGAGCATGTTAACTCAATTATGCTTTGCTTTCATATGCACATCGCTGGTTAATCTGTTATATTCCTTTATTACTGTGATTTACATATCAAAGCATGTTCCCCGTTGTTTAATTAGTTCCGTAATTGCTTCCTTCACATGCTGTACTTCATTCGGGTGTTCCATTGTTATTATTTGTCCTTGTGTGCACGTTCAATTACTACTATTCTTTTATATGCATTTTCAATTACCGTTACTTTATTTGAATGCGCACTTCAATTTCTATGAATGTTATATTGTGAAGCATCATGCATCATGTTAGGTTGAGAATGTATGATCATGCATCACATTAATAGAAACCATAGGGAGTCCACCTTGGTGGTGGTACTCAAGCATTGATAGAGTCCTAGACTCTTTGGTGGTCAACAACTCCAATCGGCCAAGATTAAGAAAACCAATCCGGTCTTTAGAATTCAAATAAGTGTAACTCCCGATGCTTAAAGAATTTGGAGCTGAAATTTTCAGGGATTGACACCAACATTCCAGAGAGCAACATATCAAAAATTCAGATTTAAACTTGTTCTAGACACAACGACATGCCTTGACGAAATTAACCCTCGGATTAGGGTTTTCTGGGCAGATTCTGGCGCCTATAAATTACACTACGAAATCTCGACTTGCATACATCCAATCAATGCCAAATTTGGAGGGTCAACACCTAACAATCCCAAAATTATCTCTGCCAAAAATGAGCTTCATCCAATAATTATAAATAGAGCAAAATGCAACCACAAAATGGAGCCGAATCTGTCAAGCACAAAAACAGAATCTCGGCCAAAATATATTTCCTTCCAAAACAAAGATTAACACACCCAAATCTCAACAAAATCCCACCAAATCCAGAACAACACAAATATAGATCAATAACTTCAAGAAATCAAAACCCTTTTTCAATAGATAGTATGAGAATTAAGTAACAAACCAAAGGAGTCCGCTAAACCTCATACACTAGAGGGGCGACTAGTTCGGCCAACACTAAGGAAGACTCTCTCTAATGGGGGATGCTAGTTCTTCTATCTCCACGCCACAAGAACCACCACACAAGGAGGAGGAGCTTGAAAAGGTAGCAAAAAGTTGACTCACTTGAGACCTAGCAAGAACAAGTGAGGAGACATTGAAGAATGGAGATGGCTAAAGTGGGGATCTCCGCAGGTCTTCACGCAAGAACAAGAAACAAGTCTTCTTTAGGGTTTTCCAAATTAAGCTCGATTAGAGCCTCATTAGGCAGATTAAGTACCCTCCTAAAAGATGCCCTAATGAAAAATTACAGATTGGCCCTTGTTCTAAAAAATTGGATATGAATGCTCGGCTAACATGCTAGCCGAGCACTCTAAGAAAACCGAGTTTAAAAACAAACTAAATCTAACCAAAAACATTCCAAATAGCAATAATCCAGTAAAATATAAAGTAATTAAACATGAAAAACTATTGGAGAACATATCTTCATCTCGTGATCCTCTTTAAGCCTTGGTACCATGGTCCTCAAAATTGCCTTAGGTGAACTAGCAAACCGAGTGTGAGCTAGTGCACACCAAGTGACGAGAATGTTGTGGCCTCTCCTTTTCTTCATGGTAAAGCTTCTCTTTATGTCTCTCTAATGTGATGCAACCTTGTTATCTTCGATCAATAGGAGTGCTTCTAAACCGAGACAAAATGGTTCAAGCCGATCGTGGTTTGCATGGCTCCATATGAGAACATGACGTGGAGCTTCTTTGTCTTCATGCGTTGGCTTCTCCGTAAACTCCCATGAATTGTTATTCCCTGCAAAATAATAACTTATTAGATAAATAAGGAGCATCATGGCTTGGCTCAAACGGTTGGGTCTTGAGGCACATCAAGCATGCACAAGTGAGGTAAAATGTTAAGAAAAAGATAAGGGAGTTGGGGGCGGATGGGTAGTTCGGATTTAGCCTGGCACTGGACTACACCCCTTTCTCTTGTCGGGAAAGGGACCAGCTGCACATTGGAGGTTAGAAGCTGAAGAAGACTATACCATTCCATATGGGTCCTCCAATCTCCAGCTCAAAGTATGAGTAACGAACGAATGGCTCAAAGTAAAGTAATAAAATGGTAAATGACTTAATGAAAGGATTGGTTTGGGTGGCCCCATTCCAATAAGGACTAAAGAGTGGCATTCTTGTTTGCATAGAACCCTTTTCTTTACTGGGCCATTAGGCTCACATATTACTTGTGGTGTAGGTACAAACGACGAACAGATAATAATAAGCTCACATACGAGAACGACGAACAAATAATAAAGCAGAGTGAAGGATTTGCATCGGTGAGATTGGGGCTGGCTGGGCTAAGAGTAAATTGAGAAACGGTTGTAATCATATTAAGTTTTATTATTTTGTACTTCATTGTTTAGTTTCTTCTATAAACGATTCATTTACGCTTCCACCATGTTTTACAAGGATTTATTTTACAACGCTTCCACACATTTTATCAATTGGTTTTTCATAACGAGTTTAAAGAAAGAGTTAGTAGCGATCCAGTTAGGCGCACTCTAATATGTTTTGCTTTACAAAGAAAATTTCAAATTTTACGCATTTTAACGGATTTACAAAAAACCGGGTCGTTACAATTGGTATCAGAGCAATGGTTTTAAAAACGATTTTTGTAAACTGCTCTAATCATTTTTAAAACCGAGTTTGTAGCTCACTTATTTTGCTTTACTATGCTTTAAAAGAGCTCTGGTACAAAACGATTTTTGTAAAAGTCAGCCTAAGTAAAGTAGCCTGTCTACCAGCACGAGCCTCGACGTGGAAAATCCTTCATCGTTGTAAGTATGCTTTCTAATACTTTATTAATACAAGATTTCTAATTCTAATTTGATAGATGAATTGCTAGGAGATAACTTGTAAGAACTAGTGGACTCGTAGACTAGCGGACTACATAGACACGGTAAGTATTTTGTTTGTAATTAGGATTGTAGATTCGTGAGTGTACCCGATATCGTTTGGACGTCATATTCTGGATTTTAGATTTATGGATTTCAAATATACTGGAACTATTTGGGATTCTTACATAGGATTTTAGCTTTTGGGGAGTGTAAAAACAGGGAAGACTCTGCCTAAATTTTTAGAAAAGAAGTGAAAAGAGAATCCCAAACGAATTTAGATCACTTAGATAAATAACCAAAGTCACCTAGGTAACGATGGGTTAGATCGACTAGTTAAGTGAACGAAGTCACCTAGGTTTCATCGGACGAGATAGAGTCTAGATTAGTCACAGCAAGGACAATTGGAAGAACACTTAGGGCTAAACCAAGATAGAAGAAACCAAGAAATTTCCCACTAGTATCGACCTTTAAAGGAGGACTTAGAGAATAAGGCTTGGAGTAAGAGGAGCCTGTTGGAATTAAGAGTTAAGTGGAACCTACGTAGGTTAGAATGGGTTATGAAGGGTAGTATGACCAACTAGGATTAGTATTGACGGCGGTTTCCAACACGAGGTACTCCATGTTCGTCAGTAGGGCTTGGATTAAATATTGAGCTTGGGTATTGGAGTAAGTTGTACGAATCGTGGAACTTACGTCGGACTCGGATTAGGTTCTCCATCTCAATTTGAATATATTCAAGGTAACCGAGAACGTGACTACACAACTGTACGGCGAGAGCGGATTCAATCGGTTGAGCTTCTCTTGGAACGAGTACAGAAACAAAGACGGGAGCAGAAACTAGAACAACGGCGGAAACAGAATCGGAGGCGAAAACGGAGACAGAAACGGAAACGGAAACGGAAACAGAAATGGAGATAGAAACAGAAACAAAAATGATGTTTCTAGAGTGATTTCTGGGAATGAATACGAAAATGGAAATGGGAACGGGAATGGAAACAGGAATGGGAATGGAGACGGAAATAGGAACGGAAATGGGAAAGGGAACGGAGACAGAAACGGGAACAGATACGGGAACGAAAACTGACCCCGAATGGAAACGAGTACAGATACAAACAGAAAAGCATGACGAAACTGCATCCAACTCAACTAAATGGCAGTGTAGTTCCTAACTCGGGAAAGCTTGAATGGATGAAATTGACGGTGGAGAATACGTTTGTGCAAGCCAAAGGCATGTAGTGAGTGAGTAGGATATAAGTGTTAGGTCTTGAGCCACGGCGTTAGGAAGATCTAAAGGAGTAAAGCTGCATAGGAAAGGTGTATTCAACGTCAAGTGCGAGTCTTTTGGAGACGTGAGAATTGAGAAGACTCTTCCTTGTCCTTGAATCACCTGGGTATTAGTAGAAAAATTTGATGTGGAATGTCAAATTTGGAGAGGAATGCTGTGGATTCAAGAGTTGAATGGCAATGGTGGGGGTATTTCTCGGATTAAAGTTTTGTTTGGATATAAGTAAGTTGCCATTTTACTCTTGATGTTGAAGAATGGCTTTGATTAAGGCATTTCTTTACTCGGAGGGGGTGTAATCAGAAGTGTGTAGCGAAAGTGTGGTGAACGAATGCGAGGGCTTGATCGACTTTTGGGGAACAAGAGAAATGCATTCTTGGGTAAAGTAGAGTTTAGTTGATAAAGAAGAGGGAGTAGTTAGGATCATTAGAGGGAACTACGCCATTGAATGGGGTAGCTAAGAAGAGATTCGATGCGTGGGTAACATTAGGGAGAGTACTAGATGGGGCAAATTTTGAAGATGAAATTTATATAAGGAGGGGAGTATGTATGTAACACTCCGATATTTTTAAGTTGGATATTTATCGGGGTATTACCAAGGACGTTCGGAGCGTTAAGGCTAGGAATGATTCCCTTATGTTTTTCCCGTATACGCGATGTAATCGAAGTGTTGGAGTTATGAGGACATTACATGGTGTATTTATATGTGTCATCTCATGACATGTATTCATGGGGGAAATGTTATGGGACAGAAGTTAAGTGGGAAAAAGGTGAGAGAAGTTGTCCATGGTGTTTTCGTACGCCTGCGGATGACACTGCGGACGCATTATGTCATTCGCAAATGCATTGCATTACGTCCCCCACGCTTTGGATGAGTCTGGGGACGCGAAGTATCATCCTGACTTCACTGTGCCGCGAAGTTGCGGACGAGGCTTCGAATGATGTGGACTAGATGAATCGTCCGCAAATGCACTACGACGTCTCCCTTAGCCTGGGGACGAGCCTTAGGACAAGGTTTCTAGTCCTAACTTCACTGTACCGTGGAGTCGCGGAGTAGGGTCTGGACGATATGGACGAGAGAAGCTGTATCCGCATCGAATCTGTTCTATCCATGATAGTTTCGGACACTATGCGGCCTCTATTCGTGGGTGGCCTCGGTTCGGTGAGATGTGCTGGTCGTTTTTCCGTTCTTTCGATGTAATCAATTTGGAATAATTAATGTAGTTCAATTTACGCCAATACGTAATATTTCATGACATATTAGTCATTGATTAATTAACAGGACAAAAATTTAAGTTAAGAAAACTGAAGGGAAAACTATCCAGGACCATTTTGAATGAATGCGGATGCCATGCAGACGAGATTCGGCGTCAGTACCATCATGAGATGCTTGGGGAAGAAAGTTGGGACGAGTCCTCGAGTCTTGGAGCTGTGATGTGCCCCAAAATCTGTCACTTGAGCCCGAGCCAGGGGCTCCTTTTTTTCTAACTTTTTTATTTGTTTTGTAGGTGTTTCTTTTCTATCCAATTTGGAGGAAAGTTTTATTCAATGTCACAAAGAGGATTTGGTGTTTTGGACTAGTGCATATCATGCAATCATAGAAGAAAATTAGGAGTTGTCCAATTCCGCCTAGAATCTGAGCAGCACACGTCCAAGGGCTATTTCAACAATCAGGATGGCATCATTTCAACTTTTGTCCTTCATACAAATTGTACCCAACAGATGGAGATTTCCAACGAGCTCTTGAACGTTATATTTGGCTTTCATTTGGTATGTCAAATGTACGTTTTACAGAGTCTAAAAATCCCACTCGGGATTATTGATTTTGTGTAAGTCATGTCTATTTGTTTAAGTCAGGGACATTTTGGTCTTTTTCCTTTATTGTAAAACTCTTAGGGTTTTATAAGCCCTCCTTGCTGAATGAAAACGTGATTTGGATTGAATAGAAATTTGTTTCTCTTGAAGAACAAACCCTCGGCCTCCTCCTCCCTAGCACCATTCCTCCCATCATCCGTGCAAGGTCTTCTCGAAGCCACTTAGCCTTGGAACTACGGAATATTGTCTCTTCCAATCCCTTGTCTTTGAGGTAAGGATTGTGGTGTGGAGATAAAAGTTGGCTTCAACCTGTGGAGAGTGTTATCCATTCGGCCAACCACAAGTCGCCCCACTCCTTAGGGTGATTCGCGGACTCCTCGGCGCTGCTCTATTTTCTTGAAGGTTTTCCTTGTTCTTTTGAGTTCTTTGCTACTGGAATGTACTGGTTATTGGTTGCCTATCTTTTGCTAAAGTGATCGTTTGTGGTTTATTGATTGGAGGGTTTTCTTATTGGATTATTTTTTTGCTGCAGAAATCCGTTTTCTCATTGGACAGTTATTTATACCAGATTGAGGGGTCTGTTTGAGGGCCTTGTATCGTTTATATTAATTCGAGCCCTTCTGGAGATTTATTCAGTATTGAGTCAAGTAGCTGCCTTCCAAATTTGGGCTTCATTAGATATATGCAACTCGAGATATTCATGATTGAATCTCAAATGGTAAATCTGCCAAGTTTAAGCCCTAGTTTTTGAGTTCCTCTATTTCGAGCATAACTATTGATCTAGAGTGGATTTTCTTATGGTTTTTTTGACAAGATTTATGTGACTGTTTTGAGCACCTATCTTCCAAATATCAGATCAAGTTCACGTGGGAATTGGGCGTTAAATCTGTTTTAATATTGCTCGTTCGATTAAATACAGTTTTCTGGACAGATTTCTCTATTGTGCTTTTGGAGATCTTTGGATCATATCAAGCTAGCCCTGTATTTGCGGATGAGTGCAGATGAAGGTAGACAAGACGTCGAGGCATTCGATTTGAATATGTTCGAATTTGGGTATATTCGGACGAACTGCAAACTAATGCAGACGAGATTGGGAGGCGTCCGATTTGAATCTGTACAAAATCAAGATGCATTCGGATGAGATTCGAACAATGGATGCAGACGAGGTTTGGCGTCCGAATTGCATTTGCGGACGAAAATTCCAAGGAGTCAGGACGAAGCTCATTGTCCCAATCTTCATTTCTGGCTACACAATGTCACTTCAGACACAGTGCGGACGATATGCGGATGCAAAGTTGCGTCTGAAAGTGCCCAGCTCTGCATGATTTAAAATTTAAACAGCGAAAATTAGGGACAACCTAGAGATACGATTTTCCTCTCCACGATTCACGTCGCCCCATTTCCACACGTTTCTTCCTTCTGATTGGTAACCACAGATTTCTACAGGTAACCACTCATCCTTTTAAACCCCGTTTGAAAGTTCCATTTTTCCTGCACTCCATTTCATTGCAGTCTTCATTTCAATGAGAGGGAGAGAAAGTGAACGATAGAGAGAAAGCGAGAAAGAGAGGAAGAGAGAGAGACCCGTGAAGTGTGTGAGATTAGAAGCCGTAGATCGTGATTGTAAACAAGGATCAAATGTAGGAATTGTCATGGTGAGCTGTGGAGTGCTGTCCCCGTTAGTTTTCTTCAACCTAGGTAAGGAATTGGGTGTGTCGTTGCCATGTGGACGCCCTACACCACAAGTAGTGTGTGTGAGTGTGTTAGTTTAGATGTCCATTTCCTGAATTCATTGATGTGTTAATCTCTATAAAGATCTTCTTTGCTTAGTGTTTGAAATCGTGAATTTTTCCTGCAAATCTACTTACTGTAATTGCATTATTTTGTTAAAGATAAATGATGTGAAGAGTGTAAGAATGATGGATTATAAGTATGGTAGTAATGAATGATGAATCAATGAGTATGAATGAATTATGAATTTCCATTCAAATGATTTAAGTTTCGAATATACTTTTAGCATGTTTAGTCAATAACTGTTATATAATTCACTCGTAACTCATCGTTCTATACTCTGAAAAATAAAACATGTTGCCTATATGTTTGCTATTGTATAAACTCGTTGTATATGTCATGTAATTAAATCATTAAGTTGGACGTTCATCTTGTTATTTCCTAATTGTTGAATATGCTTGTTAAGTAGTTAAGTATTCAGCACATTTCAATTCGCTGATTAAACACATGTTTCGTCTGATCAATATTTCACATGTCTAATTGTTGTTGAAAGCGTGATTAATAAGTTAGATAATTCTATTTTTTAGAATAATAGGATTTAATTTTCTATAGTTCATCTCCTTGATGTGAGTTATACAAATCAAGCATGTTCTTGTTAATTTAAATTATCACTACTATTATCTTCCTCGCATGTTTAATTATAGTTGTTCATTATAAATGCTGCCATTGTAGTTCATTGTTTTAATTTCCTTTCATTTAATTCTATTAGCTGTTCATTACCATTGCTTTTATTTCATCGTATTAGTATGTCTCACACATCATATTAATAGAAACAAGTAGGGTGTGCCATTTAGTAGGGTACTCACATGCATGAGTGAGGAAAATGAAATGAACGATGCTATGAACGAATGATGTAATGGGAGGTTAAAGGGTGGATGCGTAGTTCGGATCTAGTCCACTTAAAATTAGAAGTCAATCAAACTATTCCATCTAGTACGTGTTCCTTCAACTTCTGGCTCGAATTATGAGTTATGAAGGAATGAATGAACGTAATGAAAGATTGGTTTGGGGTCGACCCTTTCAAAGTAAACTAAAGAGAGGCATAACATCTGAATATTCCATTTCCTTACTAAGTCTTTTAGACTTTAGTATTACTTGTGGTGTAGGTAATGAAATGATAACACTTGGAGTGGAAGAGAATGCATTTCCCATGGAGCCTGAAGTGTGTCCGGATGAATCACGACCTGAGTAGAATGGTAAAAGAAGAAGACGAACGTTTTGTTTCAAATTGTGAGAAATTAATAAAGGGCAAGATTGCCTTAAGCTAACTTCGATGTTATTTGCATAACTTTATTCTAAATTCTAAACTTATTTGAAGTTTTTTGTAATTGTTTGTTTCTGCTTACTCTAATTTTATTTCCACTTTTAAATTTTCTCACATTTTGATATTTGAAAAGTATTAGTTAAGTATGTAGAAAGGATAAAAGAATTTTTTTTCCGAAAATTTAAAAGAAGATATTTAAGAAAGAATGGAATTTGACGTGGGGCATCACACATTCCATAATATTTTCCCCATAAATACACTTCACAATATAACACGTATCAATACGCAATGTAATATACTACTTATCCCAACACTTGATTACATTACGTATATGGGGAAAACATTATCGAGTATTTTTCCAAAATAATGGTCTAACGAATACGTCCTTGTTAATACCCTGATAATTATCCAATTAATTCAAAGATCTCTTATTTCTTTCCAATTATCCTTATTAATTTTCGATATAAAAAGTCGGGGTATTACATTTGCTATAGTTATACACCTTAGAAGCACTAAAATCTATAGAGACATAAGACAACATTATTGGTGGTCAAACTTTAAAAAGGATGCTGCTAAATATGTAGAATTATGCCTGAAAGGATATGACTCAATATGGGTAATCGTTGATAGATTGACTAAAGCATATTTGTAACGACCCAGATTTTTCTTCATAAATCCCTTTTTTAAAATGCGTTAAAGTTCAAAGATTTTGTGAAAGAAATATTACAGTGCAAGCCGGGCCATTAGAAACACTTAAAACATTTCTTACGGAAATAAAACGTTCATGGCGGAAGCGTAAATATTTTAAAGAAAATAAACTAGACATTAAATTACAAATTTAGAAAAGAAACTTAATTTAAATTAATTACAACTCAATATGTCTTTAACTTCTCATAGTCTGGCCAACCACAAGCTCATGCGTGCAAATCCTTCATCCATTGCTTCTTCGTTTGCTCGAAGACTCCGTGCGTCGTGTGTACCTACACCGTAAGTAAGATGTGAGCCTAAAGGCTCAGTAAGAAAATGGTTTTATGTGAGATGAAATGGCTCTCTTTAGTTATTTGGAATGGGTCTGTCCCAAACCTCTCTTTCAATTAGGTATTTTAGGAATAGCTCGTACATGAAGCGTAGAGTTTGGGGAAATCCTATGGTTTCTAATTAATTATGTTATTTAGTCTTGTGATCCCGACAAGGGAAAAATTAGTGTTTTTCCTCACTCAAGGTGTGTGGCTGCCCCACAGTGGTGTTCCTAATTGTTTCTATCGTCATGAGACTACCCTAAACATACATACAACATACAAGAATTCATATATCAACTATGGCGGACATAGCAATGCACAACAATATTCAAGAACAATAACATGTTTGAAAAGTGTACAACCTAAGTTTATTAACATGCTCTTATTTATTGACTTATTTATGTTAGCTAAATTGATTAAGTTAACAAGCTTGACAAATTTCCAATTGGGTTAACATGCTCAATATGCAAGTTAATTACACTAGTTATAATTTCTCGTTTTAGATATCATGCTCAAGGGTTTGATTTACAGCAGGGAACTCAACAATGGAACCATCAACAGATACAAGCCAAGCAATCACATTTACAGCAACCTAAAGCATAAGAATATCACATGAGCTAAAGCACAACTAAACGTACAGGCTAACAATAAGGAACAGCCAAGGAATCACACTACAACAACCTGAACATAGGAGTATCATGAAAAACTAAAGCACAGAGAGCATCCAAAACATACGGCAGTAAGCATAGGAACATATATGTAAAACAACAAGGAATATTCAAGCATAGAGAATATACTGAGTAGTTATCAATAACAACTCAGAGAACCAACACACAATCCATTCAGCAGAGAAAACATGTAAACTAACAATGAAGAAACAACCTAGGCATCAACAGATGAGATATCACAGAGCAACATATAAACCTAGCATTTTACACTATCAATCCAAGAAACACTCACGCACACACTTGCAGTGTAGGGCTTCTTCAAGCCAAGACACACCCAAGTTCTTACCATTACTGAAGAACACCAAAGCAAGGACAACAGCCCCACATCCAGCTCGGCTCAAACAGCAACTCCACCTCCTGGACAGTTCCAGCTACAGCTCACGGTTCAGTAGGACAGCAGCAAACTCACCCATTACCTTACCTCACAACTCACTCAACTCTCCTCCACCCTCATAGGCTCACTAAATTGCAGTTCTCTCTCTCACCTTCTAGAACGCCTCACACTCACAGGAAATGGAGAAGAAGGGCTGAAGAGTAGGAGAAGGAGAAGGGGAAGGTGGCTTATACTTGAAGGGGAGACAACAACTCATGTGGGGAGGCAAGGTGTCGGCCACGCGGGGTTTGGGAGGAGATTTCGTGGGGGGAGGTAGCGTTCTATTGGTTATACATCGTTTTCCTTCTGTTTAAAATCTAATCTGTTGCAGATCTGGGCTGATTCGGACGAGTGTGGATGACTTTGTCTCGTCCGCATTCGTCCGCAAGACCAAATCTCACAAGCTAAAAGGGACTTAGGATGGGGGATGACGTCCCTGTCTAAAGTCTGTACCATCTGTAGACCACTTTCAGACGCGGTTTGGAATCCGCATGAGGCGTCTGCCTGCGTCCGAATGTGTCCCAAAATCGGACAAAGGTGTTGTGGACGAGACCTCACATCGTACGCACTCGTCCACGAACGTCCTAAAGTGTCTAGGTCTGGACAGATTCTATTCGGACGTGACCATTGGCATCTGCAAGCACTTGGTTGCATCCGCAGTCTCGTCCAAAGCATTATTAAAGGAAGGGGGATGACTTTGAGGACGTGAAAACGGCATCCCGAGTCGTCCCAAAGTGCATAGTCAGCACTTTCCTCATATTTTCTCGCCCAACTCCTATCCGTAGCACTTCCTCTTATTACATGCAATAAAATAACACGTAACCATGTGAAATGTAATATCCTAACTACCCTGTCACCTCAATTACATCGTATGTACAGGTGGAAAATAGACTTAACGCTCCTATTACGCCTTCTGTAATATCCCGATAATGGTCCAATTTAAAAAGTCGGGGATGTTACATACTTTCCCCCTTAAAATAAATTGTCCCCGAAATTTGCCCCTTAACAATCACTATCTACCCGTCCAAACCCTTTATTAGCTACCCAATTGGTGTTCTAGTTGACTCTAGGCTTTGGCTTAATACTAGCCCTTCTCAAATTTGACGTTTGCCTAACTCTAGCCAATAGATCGGCTAGACAACGTCCAAACTCATCTCTTCTCACTAGAGTTGATCCAACTATCAAACTTACTCTTCCACGCTTCTGCTGCACTACTATATTACCCATTTGCCCCTCTTAGGTTTCTAACCTATCTGTGCTTCCCAGTTTATGTGTGTATACAAGTTTCCGTTAAATTTATGTGCTCGGGTCATTCATCTAGGCTCCACAACACTCTCTCTATCCCTTCCCAAATGTCAAGGTTCAATGGTCAGTTACTTGGCTAGGAAAATCCTATTAGTCATTAATTTTCGCAAGAGGCAACATGGGAAAAAGAACAAGACATGAAAGTACAATATCCAAAGTTATTTGAATAAACAAATTTTTAGGACAAATATTTTTTTAACTAAGGGAGAATGTAATATCTGAAAACCTTGTAGTACTATAAGTAAAATTTTATCAGTTGAAATGTTGTGAAACCTTGTAATATTATAAGTAATATTTAGTTGAAATGCTGTGAAAAATAAGAATTTAAAAATTCTTATTTGTACAAGGTAGCCACTGAAACAATATCAAATGGTCATTGTTTGAATAAGGTGAAGTGCAGATGTGTAAAATTGTATTTGAGGATATATGGAATGAAGAGTGTGTGCATGTGTGTGAATCCACAATAAAGGAATTAATAATAAATATCATTAATAACAACTAGAAAAAAGGGACGTTACACATAAACTCTGTAAATTGTCTCTTTGATGAAATCTGTAAGCAACCAGAGTCACGCATTTTAGAAAACATAAAACTTGCAAACTGTCAATTTCTTCTTTTCTTTTCTTTTAATTTTTTCCTCTGATTGTGAGGGCACCAATAGGAGAGAGTAGACACTGTTTGGTCCACCTCTCGAGATAACCTACTCAAACTCCAAGGTGAGATAGCACCATTTGGTCTGCCTCTCAAGACAGGCAACTTAACCTTGCCCACAATAATCGTTTTATGTATCATTTCTTTGTTCATTGGTTCTGATCTTTCTTAATGAAAACTCATTCAAGAAATCAATAATTTTTTTTTCTTTTCTAAAACTCATTTTCATGATGTCTACTAGTGTGAACTGTAAACTTTACGTGCAAAAGAAATCCAAAAATAGATTCCCGAAAATCACTACAACCATACAGTAAGCATTATCTTTTCCCAGTCATCAGTAGCATTTCATAGATATAAACCATGAGTTAAGTTGTAACATTCTGTTTCCTTTTGACTTTTCAATAAAATTTTTCTTTTAAAACTTATTCAAAAACACTTGAAGGAAAATATTAGAGTTAATAGACGTGAAATAATTAAAATATAAAATCATACTTTAAAAACAACATTGTCAACCAAACTATTTAAAACATTTAAAAACAAACTATTAAAAGTCTTTGAACATATTTAATACTTTTATTCCATTTGTGTGTCATAACCCCAAGTCATCACGCACTGGGTAACACAAGCCTTTCTCATATCATACTTCATCCACGTACACTTCATTTGGATCACAATCATTATCTACATCACAGGAGAGATAATGAGTCTAACGCCCAGTAAGAGATATAAATGAAATGAAAAAATGCTTATGCTGACTCTATGCATATGTCTGATATGTCAAAAGAGAACTCATCCCTTCTGTTTTAATGAAAGTCTCACTTTCAACCAAAACATTGGAGATATTTCCCACAGAGAGAATAGATACATCATCTGGATCTAACCTTAGCAGAATAGCCAAACCATCCCTACGTGGAAGGAGACAGCCCTCTGAAGCAGATCCATTACTAAACTCTTCAACCTCCAACGTCTATTTAAATATATTAGATTCATTATTAACTCATGCAATGCATGATATGTAGCCCTAACTGACATGCCTATATAGTGCATGATATGAATGAATGTAACACAACAGTTTATATAATAATAGAAAACAATACAATTTAAAATAAACCATTGAAGTATGAATCACAAAACAATTGTAAATCTATCCTATACATGCTGCAACTAAAAGGTCAATAAAGCGGAAAATCAACATGTTTATGAATTATGAAACAACTGTAATTTAACCCTATCATGCTGCAACTAGTATTTCAATAAAACAGAAAATCTATATGATCATCATTACTTTTAAAAGTTTTATTCACTAGATATCATGCTATAAAACATGCTATAAACTAACATCCCAACCTAGTATTAGTGACATATAAACATGTTGTAATCTAGCACCCCAAAAATCACAAGAACCCAATGTTAATAAGAAAACAAGGTGAGCAGACAATAAAACTAACAATTTCTATTAAAAAATTCATCAATTTACAATCTCCTTACATTCCTCTAGATCACAGGAAACAAGTCAATTCATTTTACATAGTCTCTAGTAAACTTTTCATCAAAGCAACGACAATCTTATTAGCAACAACAAAAGGGTAGACAAAAGCAGGGATATTTCTATTCAAAACAACTAAGAGTAGATAAAACAATTCTCTTTTTCCTCATTATCGAAATAGGAAGCATAAAAGTTCTATGAACAATGACAAGAAGCAACAAATTTTATGATTCATTAACAAGAAGCAGATAAGCAGTTTAAACCATTGAAGTAGAAAACATTTCAAACAACACAAAGCGTAAACTTGTGATGTAGGCCTTTTCATGCAAAACACATGAAAATCTCTTACATCCTTTTGCAAATTCCTCTCTTGTGGAAGATTCATCTTACACCAATTGTCCAGCAACCTTTTCTAGAATATCACTTCCTCCATGAATCCGAGACTAGCAGAAGCTGCACTACGGGTACTCTAGAAGGTTTTCTCCCAAAAACACTAGATGACTTCTCTCTCTATCTCTTTGTCTATGTCTTTTCTTCCGCACAATACTCATATATATAGGCGTATAACATTTTTGAGATAGTTGTTGAGTCATGGTTGTACATGTTCAAAGCATCCCATCGATTTCCAGACGACAGTTTGTAACTTTTCAATTGATCCTTGGTATTCTAGTCGATCACCTTCTTCTTGTTATCGATCATGAATCATCGCCCTTACAATTTCCATTACTATGATCGACCATTGTTCCTTGACAATCAACTGCAAATTATGATTCTTAGAAGCATCGATCGACCACCTTCTTAGTGGATAGTTGACCGCTTCCAAAATCGTAGCTCTTTGTAATATTTTCTCTTTAGAGCCAATTGATCAACCCCCTTTAGGTGATCGACCACTTTGAATTTGGTCACACGCTATATTAATTTCCCCTTGGAGTTGGTCGATCAGCTCTCTTCATATGATCGAACGCTCCGAATTTTGCCACAATCAGTAATATTTCTTAGCCTTTATGACCGATCGGCCATATCTTTGATCAACTGCGAATCCTAATCCTTCATAAACTCACTTCAACTCGGTCCATCACAAACTCTTAGTTACAACCAACCATTCAACATCCCTTGATCAATCATAATAACACCAAAACTCCAATTTCCTCAATGCAAATGCCTAGAGGGTGATCAAACCCTTCTCTACCTCAATCCTACACACACTTATTTATTCTTTTAAACTATCAGAATCCTTCAATTTACAAAATCAACCTTTTACACTAATATCATTACACGTTGCTTATCCTTAGCTTAATATAACAAAACTTGGAATATTATATACCTATGTTAGAATCACCCTAAAATCTCCAAAATTATTATTTAGATCTTATGCTAAGCATACAAAAATCTAGGATATTACATACTCCCCTCCTTAGTAGAATTTTGTCTTCAAAATTGAGCTTTGCATATAATCCCCAAGTTCTCTCACTCTCATAATTCTATCCTTTATTTAACTCTTCACAACCTCCTTAATTATCTACTTGATTCGGTTTATGTAGGACTTGCTTGTCACCAATCCCCTTTCTAATTTATAAAAAATTTTGGCTAAGTTTTCTTTGTTTCTTTACTCCCCAAAAGCTATTTTTGTAATACCCTGATAATATTTTTCCCCTGTATGCTATGAAATTAATGGGTGGAATAATTCGTATGTTACGTTGCATGACAGTACGTTGTAGTTTGTGCCGTGTTTATATGAGGGAAAAATATTATGAAGGACTTAAAGTATGAAATTTTGATGAGAAGGGTATACTCGAGATTTCAGACGCAACACGTATCATGTGTTTTTGGGTTTTCAGACGCACGGGAATCAGGAGTTGCATCCAAAAATGCATTGGATGTCGTCCCTGTGTTTTGGGATGATGCTAGACGAGGCTTTGCGTCCTAATTTGTCCTTCAACGCGAGAATTCAAACGAGCCAGGGCGAGCGCGGACGCACGCAGACAATGAAGGTTTGAATACGTTCAATTTATGGATAGTTTTGGTCGCACACGCATGAAGGCGAGGACGACTTCCTTCATCCGAAAATGCAAATCTGACCGTAAAAATGAGGATTTTAGAGGATCGCGGACGAGACCAGGATGCATCATCTCATCTAAAATGTCCCAAATGTGCAAATAAAATAGGTTTTAAATGACAGAAGTTTGTCGTGTAGTCCATTAAAACCCACTAGAATCTACATGGAGTGATACTCCTCCACACCTAGACACCCTCTCCACGTCCAAGAACACCCCTCCCTCTCCAGTTGGTGTATGACTGTCCCTCTCCAGGTAAGCTCCATCTATTAAGGGTCCAGTCTAGTCTTTCCCTCTGCATTGTATTCTGCGAGTGAGAGTGAGAATCCTCTAGAGTGTGTGAGTTACGTGAGAATTGTGAGTAGTGTGAAGTGGGTAATCCAGTGGAATGTTAAGACGTGCCTCGGAATTCAGCTCCTACTCTCAGATGTCCTAGCTCGTCTCGTTTCTTCCTCTAGGTAACCCATTTCTCCTCTGCTAATTTAATCTGAAGCATGTTAAGGATAAGTGTTATGGCTAAATGGTTGGACGTAGAAAATGTGAAATTGGTGCTCATTGTGCATGAAATGCTCTGTTGTTAGATTAAGGTTCGGTAAACTCTTTGTAATAAGTATCATTGACCAATTGTTTGGATATAGACACTGTCCTTAAATTTCTGCCTGATTGATAAGTCAATGCCTCTATTGATGTTTATGGGGAATCATATTGAAGTTGCATACTCTGTTAACTATAAGTGCGTGATGTTCTCTGTTATAGTTGCTAGAAACTGTTAATGGTTTGGGGAAATATTGGATGAATGCTTTCTATTTTCTTGGAATGTATTAGCCACTGATGGTTAAGTCGTGATAGGTTAGGTTCCGTTAGGTGTCAAAGAAGTTTTTAGAATTATTGTATAAGTTAGAATACGAAAAGGAAATGAAAGTTATTGGTTGTAATTATTAATGATAGATGTTTTGATTATGAAGGTGTTGAAAAAAGAAAAAGGATAACTGTTAAGTGCCAAACGCAATAAAGAATTAAGGTAAGAAATTGAGTAGAGTCTTTGGCCTATGGAGTCCATACACCATTAGCAAAGTTTTTGAATGTTTATTTGCGCTTCTACTATGCTACTTTACTTGTTATGCCTATGCTATTCGCACGTTATTAGTCTAATCTTTGAGCATGTTTAGATTATTAACATAGCGTTTCATTTCCTTTAGTTTCCTTTAAATTTCTAAGCACGTTTACATTGTTACTACTATTCCTTGAACAACTGAGCACGTCTACTTTGTTATTATTTCCTCTTAACATGCCAAGCATGTCCATATCATTATTGTCTCTTCTAAATTGTCAAGCATGCTTAGATTAGTATTGTTTCTTTAGAATTGACAAGTATGCTTACATTATTGTCTTTTTAATTGCTAAGCACGCCTTGTTATTATTATATCTTTTGAATTGTTAAGCATGTCTTCGTTATTGTTTCCTTTAAACTGTCAAGCATGTCTATATCGTTATCACTTTCTCTAAATAACCAAGCATGTCTACATTATTATCGCTTTATTTAAATTACTAAGCATGCTTATAATTATTGTTTCCTTTAAATTACCTATTTATCTTGTTATGATTTCCTTTAAATTGCCAAGCACGTTTATATCATTATTGTTTCCTATTTTACCATTATTTCCTTGATGAATTGATTGAATGGCTTATAGTTGTAATGTTAACAATGACATTGACATGCATCATATTAATAGAAACAAGTAAGAAGTACCACGTTGGGGTTGGTTCTCATATGCATTAAGTGAGGAAAAAGAAATAAAGAAGAAGAATGGGGAGTTGGGGAATGGAAGGGTAAGTACAGATCAGCAAGGTAGACAAAATTATTTATACCCTCTCACGGGTCACCCTCTCACGAGTTATGAGAAGAAGAAAAGAATGTTACCTTTCCCTTGTCGGGACTGCAAGACTGTCTACCCTAGGTGGTTGAACCCGACAAAGACTACCAGCTCCCTAAAGATTTCCCAATCTCCCGCTCGATGTACGAGTTATATAAAATACGTAAAGAAAACATTGGTTTTGGGCGATACCCATTCCAAAAGAATTAAAGAGAGGCATGATCATACTGCATTTCTCATTTCTTACTAGGCCTCAGCTCACAATTTGCGAATGGTGTAGGTGCTCCCAAGAGAACAAAGAAAGAAGCAGTTGATGAAAGATTTGCATGCGCAGGACTTGTGGCAGACTAGGATAAAGAAAGTAAAAGAGAAAATATTTTGTAATTAATCTTTATTAAATTGTTTAGTATTCCTTAATTGAATTAATTATGCTTTCGCTATGTTTTAAGAAAAGATTTTATAACTATAGTTTCCACTGCTTATAATGATTTTTATAATGAGTCTAAAGAAAGGATTTTTAACGGTATAGCTTTTTAGAAAAAGAACTCTTATTTCAATTGAATGGTTTTAATAGGGATTCAGGTGCTTTATAAAAGTTTTAAATTTAACGCATTTTTAAAGGTAATAAAAATCGGGTCGTTACAATTTTCCATGCATCCTGCACTCAAAACCCAAGTAGTTCCAGGAATTTCTACTTTCTATCACATGCATAATTTAAACTTAATCCAAAAGAAACAGAATATTTGAATCCAAGCACAACTGATTAAGTTTTACATATGTTTCTACATTTCATTAACACTGAATTCAAATAACAATATAAAGTTTTATTCACCCGAGGGTGCTGTTTCAAGTGAAGGGGCGCATCATCATCCCAAAGAGGGAGAGCTGGTGGTCTCCTTTGTCAACTTCATGTTGACCCTCTCTGTCTTCCGCTACATTTTCATCGACATACTCATATTCTTGAATCCACTTCCAAATTGAGTATATCTCCCTCCTCATTAACCTACTATACTGATCTAGACTAGTGAAATTGTCTTTCATCTCCCTCATCTCTCCATTCATTCTCTGCACCTCAGTAGTAACATTTGCCATATCGATTAGGAAAGAATGGTAATCATCCTCCAGTATAGAGATTCGATGACTCGATGAACGACTAGTAGAGGGTTGTGATGAAGCTAGCTTATATGTGTCCATAGGATCATTCGCCATTGGAATCAGAGGCTCAATTTAGTCCCCATAGGATCATTCGCATGTCACATTTATGGGTTTCACAGTTTTTGACATAGTCCCTGAGACAATTCCCGACATAGTTCTCGAGAAGTAGGTAATCACATTATTACATTTATATTTTCAAGTGTTATTTTAACTATGCTAATTTTATTTGCAATGTGTTATGCCGAAGTATGATGCGCAAAGTCTACAAACACAAACAAACATAAATATGGACCTTTTATGGACTACGAGTCCATTCCATCATTAATAAAGTTTCCAAAATTATCATGAAGAGATTCAAGGTCAAGCATAGGTGGAAGTCCAAGGACAATTGTAGAATATTTGATGGACTTTCCAAAAACTATCTTCTTTCTGACCTCTGACAAGTATTTGACTATTTTGGCAATTCCAAAGACGTCATTTCAAAAAGAGTGCTCTATGAAGATTATAGCTGACTTCTTAAGCTTTTTAGAATAGGTTAGATCACTTAATTTAGACTTCATGTGCTATGTCAAAAGCCCACAGAACCAAGAGAAAAGATTAAGGAAAGTTCAAGTGTCCAAACTTGGAGATCAAAGAAATCTCTACATGAAAACCATCCAAGTGGCCATGCACCAACATGGATTAGCTGCCAAATAACATCTAGACTTGGAGAAGAAGAAATGAAGATATTAATTGAATATTCTTTTTGTAATACCCCGATTTCCTGTAACGAAAGTAAGTAAGGATGATTGGGAAATTAGTTTTGTGTAGTAGGATTATTTGGATAATTATTGAAGATTTACTTGATGGAAATTAATTTAGAAAATGAAATTGGAAAATTTAAGTTGGACCCATAATTATGGTCAAGCGATGTTCAAAGTCGAGAATTGAAATTGGGTCGATTAATATACGATACGTGTATTTGACACACAGACACACACACACGAGCGCGCACACACACACACACACACACATATATGTATACATATAACTAATATTAATTAAAGGAGAGTGAGTATTTATAAATTAAAAGAAGAAATTAATTGATTTAAAATAAAGAAAGAAATTAATTGATGGAAGGAGAAGTATGGGGTTGAACTGGTTCTCATTGAATATGTTCGGTTCAGCTAAAAGGAGAAAAAAGGTCGGGCGAAGAAGGAGCAGCCTGACCATTTGTTGAAAACAGACAGAGAGGAAGAGCTTGGGGGAGAGGGCTCAGGAATGAAGGAGGCGAAGCTCCCGCTAAGAGCTAGGCTTCATGAAGGAGTGCGACGAACGGTGAACTATCTAGAGGGCTACAAGTATCGACGCGAGGAAGAAGTACAATGAATCACGGGCCTAGGGCTCGGAGTAGCTATGCCCACAGGATTGAACGAACGGAGCTCCCACGAGCTGGAGTTTTGCAGTGCCTGACCAAGGCGAATATTGGCGAATCTGGGGATTGGATTTTAGATGGCGAGGGCGGTCTTCTCCAGTGCCAGTGAGAGGTAGGTCCCCTGTGTGTTTTGGTTTCTCAGCATCTCAATGTCTAGCACCATGAATTGGCTGATTCTAATATTTTCCTCCTCTGCTTAATTTTTGTTGGTGTGCATTGCCATGGAATCGGTGTTCTAGTTGCGTCAAGGATGAGTTGCAGAGGCAGAGAAGCTCTCTTTGGAGAAAAGAGAGGGAGATAGAGTGGGAGTTTTGTGCTTTTGGAAAGAATCAGACAATGAGACGGTGAAGGAGAAGAGAAAATCTGAGAAGCAGAAGAAGAAAAAGAAGAAAAAGGTATTCCTTGTGCTTCCTCTTTGTTCGGTGGATTTTATGTGAAAGTTGTAGAAGATGAAAGGGCAAAGAATATACTCCATTGTTGTTTGATTTTAGCCCTGTACATTTGAATATTGTTTGTTGGTGAATATTTGAAAGTATAGCTCTGTGGATATAATGTTCAGATTGCAGCTTTTATGGATATGGTGAGGATGATGCTTTGTGGATTGGTTTGGCTTCCTATCTATTGTATTACTGATTGGATATATTGTTCTTTTGGGAATGTATGAGAAAAATGAAGATCGGTGTTCGTATATATAATATAGCCACTGGATTTTATGTTATACTAATCCATGTACTTTGAAGCTATAGTGTACTGTAAGGTTGTATGAACATGTTATTTAGGATAAGTTATTGGATTTTGGTTCCGTATATTGGATATATCCTCTGTAAATTGCAGTTATGAAGAATGTTGTTTGGATAGTGAAATTGTTGTCCTTAGAAGTTAATCACTATATTTGAAGTTAGTTATGAAAAAGCATGTTAGGACAATTATGTTTCATTTACTAATAATATTGTTAGATGATGAATTTGAGAAATCGGGACTGATGCTATTTTCTGATGCAAAGGGTTTATTGTCCTACTGCTGGTTATTGTCTTGACGTTAAAAATAATGTTGTCAGATTTGCTCTCTAGTTGTTTAGCGGACTGTGAATGTTGGAACTGATGAGTGTTAGTCTATAGGACTCTATAAATGATTATTGGAGAGAAAATATTGATGATTAAAGATTTATTATTTTGAAGGTATCGTGAAGGATAACACTAAGTGAAATATTATGGTGAAGGCACCAGGTAAGTGATATTCTGTGTGCTTTGGTCTTTGGGGCCCTACATCGCATGAGTTTGGATATGTATGTTGATTGCTTATTGTTTTAATAGAATAGTATGTTCATATTGTATGTGTTTGGATCTTTGGGACCCTGTACGACAAGACTTAGGATATGCTTGTTGGCTATTTACCGCTTTATTAGAATAGTAAGATATTGAGCATGTCTACTGCATTATGAACATTTCTACTACTTTACCAGCACGTCTACTGCTTTAGTATGTCTACTGCTTTATTAGAACATCTAGATACTGAGCCCATTCCGTAAATTGTAATGTTGTTTGTTGGGTGTTTATTAAAATTAAGTTCTTTTAATGAAATGTTTAATAGATGAGCATGTTTAGAAATTTTATTATGATAGACTGTATGCATTCACGAGCATCAAGCATCATATTTTTTAAAATAACACGAAAATGGTTTTTACATGCATGGTTTTAAGAATGATTTAATGGATGCTCACACATACTAAGTGTACGGTGTTCGTGGAGGGCTGATCACCTGAAGCGGATTACCATCATTTGGGGTGTAGGAATATCCATTTACCATTGAAAGTGAAATAGACAGTGAACAAAGTAAATGAATATGAAATAGGATGAGACGGTGTAGCCAACGTAGGCATTGGGCCCTTTAAGGGGGTGATCCGTTGGGCCAAAGGTTGGGATCGTGTGTCCTACATAAGATTAGAAATGGGGTGTAGCCAACGTAGGCATTGGGCCCTTTAAGGGGGTGATCCGTAGAGCCTAGATATTGGATTCACATTTCCTACATTGGATTAGAGGAAAGGTGTATCCAACGTAGGCATTGGGCCCTTTAATGGGGTGATCCGTCGGGCCTAGAGGTTGGGTTTGTGGGTCCCATAATGGATAAAAGAGAAAACAAAAACATAAATAGATAACAGAAAATAGATTTTAAAAGAGCATAGCATGTGCATCATAGATTTTATTTTACATCACTTACTAAGCATTAGGTTCATTAGATTATGTCTTGTGATGTAGGTACACAGGAGAACAGGTCAAGAAGCAGTTGATGAAGGATTTGCACGCGCGGATCTTGTGGCTGGCTAGGCTAAGGTTTTAAAGAGAGAAAAATGGTATTGTAAAGTATTTTGATTGTAAAAGGTTGTAATATAAATTCTTCCGTTGTGTTTTATAAAGCATTTTAAGAAAATGGTGTTAGATATTTTCTTTAAAGTCTTCCACTGTTTCATAAAAGATGTTTTCAAAAGTTTTAAATTTTACACGTTTTTCAAAAGGGAAGAAGTTACGGGTCGTTACACTTTTAATTAATTAACCTAGTTTCTATTAAGTAGAAAATTAGACAACTTATTTTATGAGTCGATTAGGGTTATTGTTGTTTAATTAGTTTACTATTATCTTATAGTTTTAATTGGTTATTTAAAGTCATCTCATGTTTAAAGAAGTTGAATTTGATAAAAGAAAAGCTTTGGCTTAATTTCGAAATTGGAGTGATTCATTTTTTAACTTTTGGTGAGTTATATCCAAAGTTTTCCCTCGTGTGCAATATATCAGGGGATTAAGGTTACTTGTAAGTTGGGTAGCCTTTCTTATTAGCATCCACGTTCTTCATTCTTGGAGGGAGAGTGTGTGAAGTGGTGTCCAACTTTCCAAAGGCGTGTCATCGACAATTCATCCATACAGGAGTATTCGTCACATTATTTTCTATTTCTGGCAACCTATTTTCTATTAAACATATTTCCTAATTCGTGGTTGATATTTATGTGATTCTTGAAGGATTCTTTTCTTATTTTGTCCAAGTTTGCGTGGTCCAAATTTTAGCTCAAAAGCTTCTAACACAAAGGAATTACAAGCTTCCAAAGTAGACTTTCCAAAAGTGAATCTTAACCAAATTAAGGAAACTAGAGATTCGGTCGAGCAACTCAACCGCTCACATGATCACCCAATCGACTGCCGCATAAAAGTCACCTATGTGTTGTTTTTCGATCGATCCGCCCGATCGCTCCATCGACCACTCATCAATCGATTCTCAAGGGTTGTTTCTATTTTATTTTTTTGGTCAAGCAACTCGACCGCACCATCAACCGAACTGTCGAGCACAAAGCTACAAATTTCCTCCTTTAATTGATTCACATCTTCAACACTTCAAGAACATATTTTCAGGTTGTATTCTAATCCCCTTCCGCTGGTGCATCAACCTTAACCTTCATTGATTAGATTTGGCATTGCCTTGAAATATGCTAATTTGTCAGTATTGCAAACTGGAAAGGATTCATCAAATCCTATTTACTTGCCTATGGAGGTTTATGATTTTTCTTTTTTCTTTTTTCCAAATGCTACATAGAAATTCTGACATGCTTGATTGTGAACTTTTTCAATTTCAGCTATCTGAGGTTTTTGGTGGGCAAAGATATACGAAGAAGTTAAATGAACAACAATTTACTGCTCTTTTAAGAGTAACACAGTAATACCCTAAATTTTATCGTCTAAGTTTTGAATGTGTTTGATGGTAATGTGCTGGAATAATGAATTGTAGAGTAAATTTGGTAGTGATATCAGATGGCTTGTGGAGGAACTTGATTCAAGTGGTTATGGACATTAGATGGTTGGGAGTGGTCAATCATTTGAAGGATTGATTTGACAAAGAATTGTACAGTGTGAAGAATGGATGGTTCTTAGTTGGTTTTGTGGTCAATCTAATATTAGCAGTCGATTGGCTATTGAAGAGGGGTTGAACGACTTCAGTACAGATTAAAAATGAGGAACTTTTGAAGTTGCTTGGTGAACGACCCAATTATTTATTTCCTTTTAAAAATACATAAAATTTAAAACTTTTATAAAATGACTAAAATCTTTATTAAAATCTCTTATTATGAAATCAGAGTTTTTTCCTTTTTATAACCAAACCATTAAAATCCTTTTACTTTGACTCGTTACCAAAATCTTTATAAACTATAGAATCCTACAGTTATAAAATCTTTTCTCAAAACATAGCGAAAGCATAAAACATATTTATGGCAAAAGCACAAATCGTGAATTTTAAAAAGACAATAAATAAATTATTACTTTACATTTATAAAATCATTTTCTCTCTTACTTTCCTTGGCCTAACCAGCCACAAGTCTCGTCTATGCAAATCCTTCATCAGCTGCTCCTAAATCTGTTAGTCATTTTCTGTCATAGTTGTACCTACATCGCAACTCATAAACTATGAGTCTATGGCTAGTAAGTGATAATACCTAACATGCTACATGCTTATGCTGTGCCCTTTAATAATCATTATGCAGTTTCTGTTCTCATCTTTTTCTTATCTTTTTAACTTTTACGTTTTAATCATCATTATATTTCTATTTTCTGTTTATTACCTCTGGTATAGCAGCAATGGTATAATTCAAAAGCCCGCTAACCCTTGGCCGTTCTTTTCATCTTTTACCTCAGATATAGCAGCAATGACATAATCCGAAAGCCTGCTAATCATTGGCCATTATGTCCCGGCATAATCCAGGGATTGTCCCGGCATAATCCAGGGACATTGCAAACGATATGAGCAGCAATGGCATAATCCGAAAGCTAGCTAGCGGGAATGGCATAATCCGAAAGTCTGCTAGCGACCATGCCCACGAAGGACTTAAATGGCCTCACATCATATCGTTGCCTTTTTCTTATTATTCGTTTTACTTTACTTCTTATTGCTTATTATTCGTTTATTATCTGTTTCACTTTTCATGGTAAAATAGATATTCCTACAACCCAAATGATGGTAGTCTGCTTCGGGTAATCAGCCAACGAGGACACCGTACACTTAGCATGTGTGAGCATCCCTTAAACCATTCTTTAAAATGGTGCACAAAATCCATTTTCGTATTCTTTTGAAAATCGTGAGGCATGATGCTCGTGAATGCATACAAGTTCAAACCATTAATATGGAAACATAAATAAACATTCAATGTGCTATAAAACTATAGACATGTTGAAAAATAGTATACAACAAAACGTGCTATTAATGACGGTAGACATGCTCTAAAACAGTAAACAAACAAAACATGCCATTAAAAATCGTAGACATGCTTAGAAAGCGGTAAGCAACGAAACATGCATATCGTATTCTTGCGATGTAGAGTCAAAAAACCAAAACACACACATATCCTTTACCTCGATTGCTTAAGGTGTTCAACACTTAATGCTATCTTTCTTCTTTTTAGTACCTTCACAATTAAGAAACATTTATTCATTAATGTAATCAATCAACGTCTTTTATATTCTAATTCCTTATATGTTACATACTAAAATCTCCTATAGCTTAATTAATTAGTCGCAATATTCATTTCCATGCCTTTGTCCAATTAATGACTTAATTCTAAACCAACATGGCATACTTATCATTATCCAAAGAGTTATCATATTCCAACTTAATCTTTAGAAATCCTTATGCATATTTAACAACTATTTCAGCAACAAATTTATCATCTCCAACTTCAAGCACACATTGGGAGCATAATAAGCTTATTCTTTACCAGAACACTAATCCAATAGCAGCATAGTATATTATTTAACACAAATCACAGCTTCAACAGAGAGCATATATCCCCAAGTTTTCTTCATCCAAATCCAATAGATAATAATGTCTAATAGAAATCCATTCAGAACCAATGACTAGACAATCACCAAAGAGCATTCCAAAATCAACAGAAAGCATTATCCACCAACAGAGTGTAACGCAGCAAAACTAATCTTAATGTATTCATGCTTGCAGAAATAACCAACAGAGTGCTATATTTACAATTCAACCTCACAGATTATAACGACAGATTAACAACCCATTCATAGAATCAAAAAGCAGAAACCCAACAGATTATTCCATCTCATTCAGAAATCCTTAACTGAATAACTTAACTAACTAAAGCCATCCATAACAATACCCAACAATAAGAGGCAGTAATCCATTTCCCATGTCTATGTTGCACTTAACCAAAATAGGAGAATAACCTCATAACTCACAAGAAAACCTTAGAAGAACTCCTTTACCAGAAGACAGAAGCTCACTGATACTCATTGTCTCTCTCTCTCTGTCTCGCTCAACTTTCTTCTTCTTTTCTCTTGAATGCACAATCTCCCTCTCTGTCTTAATTTTCTCACTGCGCAACACCATCTCCAGCTCACTCGAGAGCAATTCTGTCCAAGCCATCTCCCTCCTCAGCATTTCAACTTACTAGACAAGCGCCCTTCACCATGCCTCTGCCATGGCCATGCCCTACCATTCCCCCACTCCTTACGCACGTCCAAGTTGTCGACTCCCAGAGCAAGGACAACCGGTTCAGACCGGACCACAAGCCTTCTGCCAGTCCAGCACGAACCGCCAGCTTCGACCCAAGGCCGGAAATCGCAGTGACACCCACGCCTAAACGCCCGAACGACAGCACACCAAGGAGAAGAATAGAAAGCCACAAATTTACCTCGACCCGAAGCCGAAAACGCAGCCAGCGGGAGCTCCTATTCCAACCCATCTCGCGATCGCAACCCGAGCCCTAGCTCGCAACCCACATCGCCCCGGCAAGCCAGAATAAACTCGAGCCTACTGGCGAGTCACAGCCTCGAGCTCACCACTCCTGTCGTCGTTCTCTTTTTCCTCATTGCCCCTTCTCCCTCTCTACTCTCTCTCTCTCGTTCTTTCTCCCTGCTATCTCCCTTCTAAGAATGGCCTGCGGTCATTCATTTAATTTGCACCACACAAACCGATTCACTGAGTTAACCAGTTCACTCCTCCCCCATCACATAATTCTTTCTTTTATTTTAATTCCCCTTTTAATTCTAATCCCTCCTTAATCACTTTCTTAATTCTAATTCTATCTTAATTCTTCACTAATTATTTTCTTAATTTAAAACAAACCTAATTAATCAAAATATCCCTAATTACTTTTCAATTATCCTCATTAAATTCTGATATAAAAAGTCGGGGTATTACTATAACATCCCGATTTTTATTTCTTTTAATTATTGCATAAAATTTGAAACTTTTCTTTTTATAAAATCAGAGTAAGACTTTTCTTTTAAAACCGAGTGTTAAATCTTTAAAATCCTTTTCCCATAATAATCGTTTAAAACCTTTTAGCAGTGAAATAATTCTTTTCTTGAAAAAAACCTTATATAAATTCTTTTTATGAAACGCAGCGGAATTAAAACAAAACATTAAAGAATATTAATCAATTCACAAAATCTTTTACAAATAGTTTCCATTTACTCTTTTATTAACCCAGTCAGCCACAAGATCCACCCTTGCAAATCCTTTATCAACTGTGTTTGACTTATTTTCTTGTTTCTCGTACATACCTACATCACAAGACTTAACTAATGAATCTAACGCTCAGTAAGTGATAGAATGAAATGCAATGCAGATGTAATGCATAATCATGCGATCCATTACAGAAAAGAACCGTATCATTTATGTTAAGCCAAGAGTCGGATACGTCCTATGGTCATGTAGGTATCCATCACTCCTACATGGAGATACATCCTATGGCCTCACTATCATGACCGTCACCGCACTCCTTTGTTAAAGACGTTAGGGATTTCAGTACAAGAGAAGAGGATACATCCTCTGGTCAACGTGGTTAATCGTCACTCCGATAGAGAGATACATCCTATGGTGTCCCCACTGATGGACCGTCACCAAATCTCCCGAACCCCCACACGCCTATTACGTATATTAGGTATGTCATGCGATATGTTCTTGAATACATACAGTCCTATATGATGATATAAATGTCTAATAAACGTATCATTAAAAGAACACACAACATGCAATCCTAACTCTTGCAATGTAGGGTCTAAAGACCAAAGCACAGTAAGTATCAACTTACCTAATGTCCTTAGTGTGTTTAGTTTCTTTATTCTTTTTCCCCAGTAATACATTCAAAATAATTATCATTAATTAATTAATTATTTATCAATTATAATTTCATCTTTCATACCCTTATTCCGTTTATCCATTTAATAATTTATTTCACATTTCTCGTCCATTATTCTCTTCGACCAATTAACCAATAAAGTCGTAATAATTATTCTGAACGGGTGAACAAAACTAACCGAGCATATTTCCAATTCCAAAGATTCCAACTTTTCCACATGCTTGCCAAATGAACCATTTTTTTTTATTAAAAAACATAAGTTTACAACCTTAATCCCCCACATAACATAACATCCATAAGCATCCACAACATCACCAAAGTCTAAATCTACAATTTTAGAACATATATTCCAATTGTCAAACTTATTAAGACCAACAAAACATAATTCCAAACGATATACTCATTCTTCAACTCCACATTTGTCAACTCCACATTAGCCAATCATTAAATTATATCCATTTACAAAATGCTTAATTGATTCACCAATGATTTCCATAATTTTATCAACACTTAAACGCTTAACAACAATTCAGAGAGGCCAACATCCATCTTCAACATATCATTAACCAAAATGAAAGTAGAAAATAAATCCCCACAATATATACATTGAGCATAACCCAACAGTTTCAAATCAATATTCATTTATCTAAATCCAAATAATTTATCATATTCCAACTTTATTCCACGACACAAGTAAAAATACCCACGATAGAATTTTACCAATAATACCCAATTAGTTATCATATCATAATCTTTTATCCTTAACCAGAAAATATACATAGAATAAATCAAAGAACAGAGAAGTCTATTCCCTACAGACTTCTCTCCTTCACAGCTTCACAATTCTCCAAAGAAACACTTGACCAGACAGCAACCACAGTTCACTTTTCTCCTAAGTTTTTCCCTTTCCAAAATACTCGACCCTCTCCTCCATTCTTTCCTTCTCAACTCTCGGCCTAAATAATCTCACAGTCCCTCAATCATTTTCTCCTCTCATCTCACTGTCCCTCAATACAGCTCTCACTCGACACATCCAGAACACTCACTGCCCCTTTTATTTCTCTTCTCCTCTCTACTCAATAATTCCTCCTAATAATTTACCCGACAGCCTTCTTCATTTCTTCTGCAGCTCAATTACGTCCTCGACAGCTTCTTGAAGATGGCTGCCTAACTTCAATGAGTGCGATGCCAGCTGAAACAAGTAGAGAATTATTTCCTCGGCCAAGAGGCCATCACCGCAAACCGGGTTCAACATTTCAACGAACCAAAAAAGAACTGGGTGTAGGGAATTCGGGCACTGCCGTGTTTTTCATCCCCCTGCCATTCATTCTCTTCGCCAATTCAAACTACCAACTCTCCCAATTCAGCCTGCTAGGGAGAAGAAATTGAAATAGAAACCTCAAACTAGTGACTAGACGTACCTCGGCCAAACTTCGCCCGTGTTCCAACCTGCGGGATTCGTTCGGTCCGAACGAACCCTAGCCCTGAGCATCTACATCCGTGGCAAATCTGCCGTCGCAACGTCGTTGGCAGCTCACTGCGAGGAAGAATCGGCCAAACCCAAGCCTCCTCGTCGTCGTCTCTCACTCTCGTTCTCCCTCTCTGAATCGTCTCTCTCGGTTCTCCCTCTCTCACCCAATTCTTCTTCTGCAGAAAAATACAACTCCAAATCAATTTTCCCCTTTTGATTTCAAACCGAACCGGGCGTGGTTTAAAGAAAACAAACCGGTTTAGTCTCCCTCTTATTTCGTTTAGCCGAATTAATCTCTTCCTTCCAACTATTTTAATTCTTCTTTTTATTTAATAAATCTCCTCATTTATTTAATTAAAATTATCTTTTAATTCTTTTAATTAAATTATCCTTCATTTCAATAAATTATTCATTTAATTAAATTATATTCAACCCAATTCCAATCCCTGATTTACTCCGAATGTTACTTGATGATAATTATCGGTCCAATTTAATTTGTTCGATTCTGTTTCTCAATTTAATTTTTCATCAAATAAATCCTTAATAATTATCTAGTAATATCCAATTAATTTTTCAATTATTTTTACTTAATTCCGTTACGAAAAATCGGGGTATTACATTCCTCATATAAATTTCTTCCCCGAAATTTGGTTAACATAATCACTTTCGTACGTTCATAACCTAAAATAATTGTTGTTAATCTTATACAATACCTCTGAAAAGAGTCTTTGTTAAGTTTTTCTCTTCTTTCATTCGCTTGGGAGTGATAAATTCCTGCAACCCTAGCTAATTTATTGCTCTAAACACATCTCTTAGCCCTAGTCATGCATCTTCCTTACTTGTCTATCGTATTTTTCGAGGGATAAATTCACCCAAATTGTACTCAAATTATATCCTTAACGTCTGCACTCACCAAAATACCGTTCTTACTCCCCAGAACTCAATCTCCATTTGCATCTTCAACGTTAGAAAATACCTTTTGTGTAACGACCCACCAAATTCTACCTATAATTGCATTGTCCATATTAGAAAACACCCACGATGCAATTATTTTCCTATCCCTTAAGCCAAAGTCATACCATCCTTTAGCTACTTTCTTTTCTTGAAACACTACTTGAATCTAAAAAATACCTTCTAACTTGATTTCTCTTATCTCTCAACATCGCTTAACTCATGAAGATCTAACATTTCCACATTTCTCCTAGAAATAACGTATCACTTTGAGTAAATTTCTTATTTCCTTGTGAATAATTCAAAACTCGTTTATTTTCTTTTCTCTAGTTTAGCTATCCAACAGCTAAGGATATCGAAATTTCTAAACTCTATTCCTTATTATTCAACCTTAATTCTAAAACTAGATGCTCACCTAGCGTAACTTTCTCATAACATTATCTTATTCTTGTCCTTAGTATACGCAAAATTCTTATAAGCGATTGTTCATAAACAAACTTTTCATTCAATTACATCCGTCAAAGCTTGAGATTTGAAATGTCTTCTTCGAAATGCGATGGCTCGAGTCGTCGTTGAACCTTTAAATCCTTAGGAACCATTGTCCGTTAGTTTCCCAAACCAAAACCGGATAGTTCTTGACCAATGACCACTCTTATCACTTCCACAAAGAATGCATTTGAATTATCATGGTACCTTCCAAGTTTATTCTCTTTGTTCCAAATCCTAAGTATAATTTAGCATTTATCTTATCCATCTATCGACTTAACACAACGAAACGCCACACGATTTCACGGTAATCCAACACATCCAAAACAAGTTTGCATTCATTTTCCAAATGAATACATTACAACATCACATAAGAACAAATTCTAGTACACTTCAAAATACAATACTTATCCATTAATCTTTTGACTAGTCCACACTAGGGTCCTTATTATATCTTGTTCCTCATACCAATAGAGTTCTTAGCAACGGATTTAGAATACGGATCCATCATAAAGTCTCTTGGTCAATATAATTGAAGTCCTAACTCTAGATCCTATGTTTTTGGTATCTTACAGGAAATCTTGATATATGGCTGATTTCTTTTTTGTTTTTAATTCCTATACCTTTGAATATTATTGGATAGAATGACCAACCTTGTTAGATCTAACGAGATCAAGCCGAGTATTTTCTCTTTTATGATTTTTCTTTACACATTGGGTATTGATTTGATGTCAATATAGTCTTTGATAAAATTCTTGCATAGGTCACCCTTTTGAACATTAGATATTTCAACACCTCAATAAATATTTTCCTTACGTCCTTGTATAGTCTAGTATATCTTTTTTACATCTAAGATAAACCATGGTAGTGAAAACTTGTGTCCATACATTGGAACTATTCCATAATAAGTAAACTCAAACTATCCTAAAAATTTTCTTTGTTCAAAATATCTTACAAGGAAAATATTCTTCTCTAATTTCATTCCTAAGGTGGGCTAACACTTGTATATATATTTAAAAATCCAATTTCATTTACCCATAATTGTTCTTTCTTATCCACGATTATTTACGACATAGGTATTTACAGTAGGAAACTTTGTCCAATTTGTTTACTTACTAGGTAGGGGTTATTTGGGTTTTCTCATTTTACTTTTCTCAAAATGCAATCCAACTTATGTTTTCTTACTCGTAGAACCCAAATGGTTCCCGTACAGTTTACTTATTCAAAAGGGGAAAGTATCTTCATCAAAACATCATACTATCTCTTTTTCTTATAAACCTTCTCACTATCTTATATAAGATAGTCTTACTCTGTTCATTCTATTTTATTTTATATCCATTTTATTCTTCCAAATATTAATGTCCCAAAAATTATTTATTCTATCAAATATTTATTCCTTCTACTATATTATTTTTACATCTTCTTCCTCCTATTTGAAATCTATCTATTTACCGAATTTAATGTTTGTCCAATTATTCTATTTAAACTTTTAATTATTACTATTTTTCATTTCATTAAAATAAATACTTTGTAAAAAATACTTACAGTAGATGGAGTATTTCCACGTTGAAGCTTGTGCTGGTAGGCGGTATACAGAATCGTTTTTAAAACACAGTTGCTCTGATACCAACTGTAACATCCCGATTTTTATTTCTTTTAATTATCACGTAAAATTTAAAACTTTTCTTTTTATAAAATCAGTGTAAGACTTTCCTTTTAAAACCGAGTGTTAAATCTTTAAAATCTTTTTCCCATAATAATCGTTTAAAACCTTTTAGCAGCGGAATAATTCTTTTCTTGAAAAAAACCTTTTATAAATTCTTTTTATGAAACGCAGCGGAATTAAAACAAAGCATTAAAGAATATTAATCAATTCACAAAATCTTTACAAATAATTTCCATTTACTCTTTTATTAGCCCAGCCAGCCACAAGATCCACTCGTGAAAATCCTTCATCAATTGTGTTTGACTTATTTTCTTGTTTCTCGTACATACCTACATCACAAGACTTAACTAATGAGTCTAATGCTCAGTAAGTGATATAATGAAATGCAATGTATATGTGATGCATGATCATGCGATGCATTATAGAAAAGAACCGTATCTTTTCTGTTAAGCCAAGAGTCGGATACGTCCTATGGTCATGTAGTTATCGTCACTCCAATTCCAATCCCTGATTTACTCTGAATGTTACTTGATGATAATTATCGATCCAATTTAATTTCTTCGATTCTATTTCTCAATTTAATTTTTCATCAAATAAATCCTCAATAATTATCCAATAATATCCAATTAATTTCCCAATTATTTTTACTTAATTTCGTTACGGGAAATCGGGGTATTACAATTACATTCCTCTCTCCTTATATAAATTTTGTACTCAAAATTTGCTCAACGTAAACGCTCTCCTTATCTAAACCATCAAATCGCACTTATGTCTTGCATAAATGACGATTGCATTACATTTTTAATGGTTCCAAACACCAATTCTTTATCTAAAATTTGATATAATAACATAATTTATAGGCACTACGCATCACGACATACACTCAAACGACCCCACCAACACACTTTTCACTTACATTCACAAAGGTCAAAGTCACTTGATATAACTTTTGTTGGTTTTCTTTCCAACATTGGATAGGTTTTTACCAAATGTCGAATCCTGCCACACTTAAAACATTGTCTGGTACCGACTTACACTCCCCAAAATGGTTATTCCCACAATAGCGCATGATCCAACATGAGGAACCTTAATCAAAGTAGTATTTTACTCATTCGCGCCTGCTTGTCCTTCACATCCTGATCTTCATCGTCAACGTCCTCTTAATTTTTCCAGATGTGCCCGCTTCATTCCATTCATGTAGCTATAATCTCTCAATAGAACCGAGGAGACCTGAGAGGCAGCAGCTCCAGCTCCATCTCGAAATGTCCCCATGACTAATGGTCATTACCTATTTTAACACTTCTACATCTTCTTACCTATCTTAACAAAATGCTACACTACTCATCCAATTCCTAACTTAGTTTTTTCTTGTTCTTCTAAGATCCTTCGAACATTATCGCGAGCGAGCCGCAACATCACTCATTAGATCCTCATTTCTGTTTCTGTATCTGTATTTGTTCCCATCTCGTATCCATTTTCGTGTCTGTTTCTGTGTCCACATTTGTATCTGTTTCTATATTCGTATATGTTCCCATATCCGTATCCAATTCTATGTCCGTTTTCATTTCAATTTTCGTTTTCGTATCTGTTCTCGTATCCGTGTCTGTTTTCGTTTTCGTTTCCATTCCCGTTTCTATATCTGCATCTGTATCTGTATCCATATCCATTTCCATAAATGCATTTTTGGAAATTCGTTTATGTTTTTGTTTCTATTTTCGTATCCGTGTGCATATCTGTATCCATCTCTGTCTCCATTTCTGTTTTCATAGCCGTATCTGTATTTGTATCTATCTCCATTTCTGTTTCTGTATCCATCTCCATCTCCATATCCATTTTTGTTTCCATTTTTGTTTCTGTATTTGTATCCATATTCAAATTCGTATCTGTATATGTCTCCATTTTCGTTTCCATTTCCGTATCCGTATCTGTATCTGTATCCGTATTTGAATCTGTTTTCGTTTCTGTTTCTTTTTTTGTATCTGTTTAGGTATCCGTGATTGTATGCGTTTTCATATCCATTCACGTGTCTGTTTCTGTATCTGTATCCATTTTTGCAAACTCGTTTTTGTTTCTGTTTCTGTTTACATTTTCATTTCTGTTCCCATTTTCGTTTCTGTTTCTGTTTCCATTTCGGTTTCTGTGCTCGTACCGTTTTCGTATCCATTTCCGTTTCTTTTTTGTATCCGTATCTATATTTGAGTAAGTTCAACCAACTCCCTGGTCCATAATGTTCTTCCTCCCACAACCATTCTATCATCTATCTAATCCTTTACAACTTAGGCGACTTTGTTTAATCATTTACTTAACCTAGCTGATACTAGGATTACTATTTCTTATCACCTTTCCATTTTCTAAAAATTTGGGTATAGTCTCCCCTGTTTTTACTTTCCTCTAAAGCTACATTTCATATATCCTGCATAAAATCCCAAGCAATTCCAGTATTCTCTATCATCTATTACATACATCAATACACTATAACATAAAACAGAACATTATCTATGACTCGTTCTCTAAACATGATATCTTTTCAGTTGCAATTAAAATACTTAAACTAAGTAAATACTTAAAACAACTCTATTAGAGTACTTATAGTTAATGGAGTATTTCTGTAATGTCCCCATTTTCGTAACATAATTAATTAAGGATAATTGAGATATTTATTTTGTAATATCTCAAATTTTAGTTGAGCTAAGCACAAGACTTACGTGACAATTTTAGGATAAAAGGAGATGAAATGGACGACTTGAAGATATTAATCAAGAGAAACATATTTGGAATAAGTGAACTATGATGCCCCCATTATATTTATAATTAGCTTAAGAAAAGGATTAAGATTATTGGTAGTCAGTGGATTAGTAAAAGAAGATGCATCTGGAGTACATAACGTATAAGGTTGAAGTTACAAGGCCTACAATATATATTTTGAGTATTGAGGAATAAGTTTACAGATAGTTGGATAATTCAAGTATTGGCCAAAGGAGAAATATATTTTAACATATTCGGACGTATTGGATATTATAAGAATACGACAAAGACTAGAAGTTTAGATATAGTTAGAGGTGGAAATGTGGAGGTAAATGATATAGATGTTTATATGTGTATATATATATATATATATATATATATATATATATATATATATATAGGGGTGTCACGTTAAGAAAATAACGTGAATAAACATGAGCTGGAGAAGATTTAGTATAATGCTCAATTGGAATCAGCGGCTGATTGGGACGGTCGATCGATGAAGTGTCAATCGATCGGTGTTAATCGACTGGCAGAAAAAGTAAATTATTTTCGAAGAAATTAGCAGACGCTTGGCTGATGACTGGTCGATCTACAATGAAGAAAAATTGATCGACTGCCATTAATATTAACGTCTGAAATGCTTAACTAATGTGATGATTCGTCGTCTGAAAGCCTGAATAATTATGGGTGATTAAGGATACGTTCTATAACCTTCTGCCTTCGTCTGGATTATGAGGGGTCAATTATCGTGGCCTATAAGTATGTGCAGTGGCCTAAAAGTATGTGCATTGAAGAATAGGAACTAGGGGAAAAACTGGAGAGAAAGAAAAAGCGAGAAAGAGGACTCCAGAGAAGGATTTCTGCCATAGTGAAGGGTCAAAGTTGAGGAAGGTGAAGAAGAGACACAACACGAGCTAAGAAATAACATGTGGTTTTGTCCTTATGGACCTACATCGCAGGAGTAGGATTTCATGAATGTTTGCTCTCTATAGAATTGGTTGTCTTCGTAAATGTTAGTTCAAGAGATGGTTTTCATGCTAATAGGTTGTCTGTTGATAGCTAATATATATATTAGAGGATAGAGCTATTCAATGCATAATCATATGAGGCGAAGGAATGGTGTGTATATTCAGTTATATTGTTGGATAATTGTAGGCTATATAATTTGTTATATGTATGCGTTTCTATTGTTTTTCCTTGCATAATGAAACTGGTATTAAGAGAGATACACTGTTTAAATAAAATTAATAAGATTATGGTTTTTAATCATTAGGTTATAATGCCATTCGTAGTATTTTCTATTAATAGCGTGGTTCGTCATATGTTCTTAATAAATTGTAAAATATTAATAAAGAACTGTTTTAGGAACATTAAATTATGGATCTTATAGATAGAATTAAATTAAGTTAGTTCAATAGTGTGATAATGAATACATGTTTAGTGATAAAATAAAGTAGATGGATGATTCTAGCTTATTTTTAGTTGTTATGATATATGAACTACTATTTATGACATTCATATAGATATGTTAATAGGATTTACGTTATGCTTTTCATGGACTAATAATGAAGATAATAACGGTCTTTTCTACGTGGGTTCAGAGACTTAAGAGGTTGCTCACACGTAGGAAACAACTCGTTTGAGTAAGTTCGGAGACTAAAGAGGTTGTCCTTGTATATAAATATGAGAGGTTGTGTGTGAGTCAGCTATCTATTCCTTGTGAACCGAGTGTGGGAAAATTGGTGAGAGGTTGTGTGTGAGTCAGCTATCAATGCATAGTGTGCTCGGGTGTATGCTCCGATGGTCGATTCCTTCACTGTTGATTCAGGTGTTCGGGTCTGAGGATTTCTGTCAACTCCGGCAGTTTCCTCTGCGAGGTACGTCTTCTACAAATTTGGATTCTTGGCCTCCATTATTGTTGATTTATGTTGATTGTGACAGATTGTCTGGCTCTGTTGTTGGCTGTTGCTGCAGAATGAGACTCGGTTCTTGTGATTACTCTTGGTTCAAGTTGCTACGTTTTGTTATTGGCTATGAACTGTAGTTTTTGGCATTATTCTGGGTAAGGAAAATTCTTATGGATTTTTGGGATGTTGAGTCATATGGATAATGCTCTGTTGATTACTGTGTTGTTAATTGTGAAAATATCATTAGGAGTTGAGGTCCGTTATGTTATTTTTTTTGTGATCTATGTGGTTTTGAATTGTGAAATCATGTTGAACAATTGAAGTATGAATATAGTTCTCTGCTGATGTTTGCTGCTGAAATTAAGATAAGTGCTCTATTTTTGTGGGATGATTTATCTACTGTCGTAGGATAGGCTATGTGATTAACTGTTCTGTACTTGTGGGCTATTGTTTGAATAATAAGACTAAGGATAAAGTATATTGTGGTTATATGCTCTGAACAGTTTGATTATAATGCTCTCCATTGGTTTCTGCCTTGATATACCCTGTTAGTTAACTATTGTTATACACCTTTATGTGCTCGGGTTATTACTTGGTTAAACATGAATATATTGGAATGAGAATTAGTTTTGGTGCTAGTTGGATAAAGGTTATTAATTGGTTTAAACTGTTAATATGTTGTTTGGATGAAAAGTAGTGAGATGACTTTTGTTGTTCTAGAATGTTCACAAATTAGAATGAGATATTATGAAAATTGGATAAATATATTCTGGATATTGGTATGCCTTGTTAGATAAATTTGCTTTGCATCTTATGTGCTCTGTTTAATGATTAGTTGGGAATGGATGTTAATATTGGGCGTTGGTTATATGGGTGGAATTACGTTGACCTTCGCCATGTGTTAAAATTAGCTTCTAAACAATATCAATTAGAATTAATTTATTAAGTTGAGTTATATTAATGAAGCGGTTTCGTTAAGAAACTCTAGTAAGTAACGTATAAGGATTAAGTATAAGAAAAGATGTTGAGATTAATAAGTTAATTAATTGATTAAATTAATGATTAAATGTTATTAAATTGTGAAGGTACTAAAGAATGAAGAAAAGAATAACGAATAAGTGTTGAGTGCTTTATGCAATCCAGGTAAGTGATATGCATGTGTTTTGGTCTTCGGACCCTATATCGCAAGATTAGGAGATGCATGTTTTGTTGCTTACCACTTTCCTAGCATGTTTCATTGTTTACAGTTTTAAATGCACGTTTTGTTGCTTACAGCTTTATTAGTATATGATTAAGCATGCTTCGTTGTTTACAGTTTTTAAGAGCACGTTTCGTTGTTTATAGTACTTAAATGCACATTTCATTGTTTACTGTTTTTATATCATGTTCTGTGAATCGTACGTGGACTGTTTATTTATGCTTTCATATGAAATGTTGTATGCATTCATAAGCATCACGCATGACGATTTTCAAAAGAATGCGAAAATGATTTTACCACAGTTTTAAAAAGGAAAGACGGAAAACGAAAATAAGTACTAACAAACACAAAATGAAAAGAAAATACAAATGAACGATTAAGAAAGATAAAGAAGAAGATTCTAGTGGAACGATAGGCCAAGCCCAACGCAAGAACAAAAGAAAAGACTAAAAGATAAAGAAAAGATAAATGTTTATGTGGTCCGGTATGTCACGCTCAGCACAGAAACAAAAGAAAAGAAAAGAAAAGAAAAGAAAAGTAAAGTAAAGTAAAGAATATGAAAGAGAAACAGATACAGATACGGGAACGGAAACAGAAACAGATACGGAACGGTATGAGCAAAGATACGGGAACAAAAATGGGAATGGGAACGGAAACGGAAACAGATACGGAACGGTATGAGCAAAGATACGGGAACAAAAATGGGAATGGGAATGGAAACGGAAACATAAATGGAAACGAGTTTCCATAAATGGAAATAGATATAGATACAGATACGAATACGAATATAGAAACAGACATGGGAATGGATATGAAAATGCGTATGATCATAGATACCGAAATGGATACAGAAATAGAAACAGAAAGAAAGTATGTAAATGTGAAAAGATAAAAGAACAAAAGAAAGAGAACGAAAAGAGCAATTGCATATATTTTTAAAATGGCACAACATGTACATGTAGCATATTAGGTATTATCACTTACTGAGCGTTAGACTCATAGTTTATGTCTTGCGATGTAGGTACAAGTACGAGAGATATAACGAACAGATTAAGGAGCAGTCGATAAAGGATTTGCACTGTGAGACTTGTGGCTAGCCAGCCTAAACGAAAGTAAAGAGAAAACAAATTTTGTAAATGTAAAGTAACATTTTATTCATTTATTGTCTTTTCAAATAAACGATTTATGCTTCCGTTGTAAATTGAGAGAAAGAATTTTATAATAAGTCTTCCGCTATTATAACAATTTTAATAACAAGTCAAAGTAAAAGGGATTTTAACGATTCGGTTTTTATAAAAGAACTCTGATGTTTATTTAAAAATGTTTTCCGCTATTGTCTTATAAAAGAAAAAGAAAAAGTTTTAAATTTCACGTATTTTTTTAAATGTAAGAAAAACCAGGTCGTTACACACGGGTTGGAGCTCCCGCATTGCAGTGAATCACCGGTCCAAGGTAAACATCTCGGCTGATTTATGCATTGTATTTTCGTGTTCTGATTCCTTAGATTTGTTGTTGTGAATTATTGGACGACAATTGTTGGAAGATATGGCAGTGATGAATTGGGCAGAAATGATCTGGCGCTAGGCAGGGGCTTGGCTTTGGTTCGTTGGGGATTTGATTTAGGTCCAGTCCTGTTGGTCCACTGTTGAACTGGTTTATTTCAATTGCTCTGGCTAACACGATAAGGATTTCCACGCGGTACTTGCTGGTTGGACCACCCTCCTTGATGTGGGCAATCCTCCTTCTGCATTGCAGCTTTCCCTGCCTATATAGGTATGACAGGGGATCGACGTCTGCTATGGGAGGCATTAGGGTGATCTTCAAGTCTGGTGTTCTTGAGGAGAGAAAAGAGTCAGGGAGGGAAAGAATGGAGGTCAGGACCGTGAAGTGAAGGGAGAAAAGAAAGTTTGCTGGAGAAATTGGGAGTGTTAGGGATCGGGTCTACCTTATGCTTCAGGTAGTTTGTGTATCTCATATTATTAAATCTGTTATATATTACTTTGGAAGTATATATGAAGATAGTGATTTCTCTTTCTCCAACGATTGAATCACTAGATGTTTTAGTTATTGGGTAATCTGTAAAGGGAATAACTTGTTGTTGAGTTGCTCCTGGTTTTGTGTATTTTTCTGTTGTATAGACAGTAATTGTGGGTTTGAATTCATCCTTTGATTAAGTGCTGCAGTTGGTTCTGTTTGTTGGTTGGTGCATGTGAAATATATAGAATTTAGTTGGTTTAAATTCAGTTTACCATTAGATAACTATATACTGGAAAATGGGCTGTTCTGTATCTTCCTTTTGTTGTCTGATAGATGATTTGTTGGAAACAATAATCTGTTGGTTCTCAGAATGATATTGATGGCTTGCGGTGATATGTAGTATGCCATTGTTCTGTGATTTGGACCTTGTCTGTTTGATGGATGTTGGTCTGCTACTCACATATTAATAATGGATTGGTTGTTCAAATGTTAATAGGTTGCTTAGTGAATGGAAGCTTAGCTGTTAATTGAGATTATTTATTGGTTCTCTGTTGGTTGTTGAGGATGTAAATATTTAAATATTGTTATATGGAATGCTCTTCGTTGGTTATTACTGGAAGCATGAATATGTTGGGATTGGTTTTGGTTGATGGAGATATTATGAATGTATGTCGGATTTAATTCATATACTATGAGAATTAAGTTAAGTGTTATGCACGTTGATACATGCTCTATACATTTGGATGATCTATATACAGCCTTTCTAATTGGATAAAAAGGATAAATAAATGTGCTCTGTTGGTTATCGTTTAGACAACTATGAATATATAGGATTCGTAATTATTATCATTAAACAACTGCTATTGTTTGGTTTTGTGAAGTAAATTTTCTGTATTATCATGCGACGTTGATGGAATGAGCAACTGTTGTGGGTTATTGTTATCCCATTGCACATGTAAAGATATTGAAATTGTTATTGCAAGGTTGCTATGTAATTAAGTTGACTAATGGAATTTATTAAGCCTTAAGGTTTATGAAAATTCGGTGATAAAAAATTATTGGTTAATTGGTCGATGAAAATAAGTGGATGAAAAATGTGAAATGAATTAATAGAATAATGGTATAAAAGTTAAGGTTTATAATGTATAAATATATTAATAAATAAATGTTAATTATTTTGAAGGTATTAACTGAAAAAGAATAGAGTGCTAAACATGCCACAGAATGCAGGTAAGTGATACGTGTGCGCTTTGGTCTTCGGGCCCTACATCGCAAGAATAAGATATGCACATTTCATAGTTTATTGCTTTACGGGCATGACTATAGTATTAAAAGCATGTCTACAGTTTTTAAAGCATGTGTACAATTTTTTATGAGCACGTTCTGCGAATTGGGTGTTTATTTATATTTCCTTATATATACGTTAGAATTTGTATGCATTCATGAACATCATGCATCATAGTTTTCAAATGATACGAAAATGGTTTCCATGCATGCTTTTGAAAAGGAAACAAAGAAGAAACAAAACGATTATTAAATGTAAAGAAATGAACGTAAATGGGTGTGACGAGATGTGAGGTTGGGTTGACCGCTCCTCCTCGTCAAGTTTAGACATCTCTAACACTTACAAGATAAAATAAATAAACGGGGTCGTTTGGGGGTGTGAGGTTGAGTTGGCTCCTCCTCCTCATCAAGTTTAGACATCTCCAATGTCTTTCAAGATTAAGACAACAATAAACATAAACGTGGTCATCTGAGGATGTGAGGTTGAGTTGGTTGCTCTTCCTTGTCAAGTTTAAACATCTTCAACGCCTTTTAAGATAAAATAAATACAATGGGGTCGTCAGGGGATGTAAGGTTGAGTTGGCTGCTCCTTCTCGTTAAGTTTAGACATCTCCAACGGTTTTCAAAATAAAGTAAAGAAACGATCAAGAAAAGAAAAAACAATAAAGTAAAGTCAAGTCAAGATAAAGTAAAGTTAAGTCAAGAAAATGGTAAAAGAAAATACAAAAAAGAAACAAAAACAGAAAACGAAAAGAGATTTAAAAGCTGCATGACATGTGCATTATACATTTCATTTTATATCACTTACTAAGCCTTAGGCTCATTAGTTAAGTCTTGGGATGTAGGTACATGAACAGGAGAAAGGTTAAGGAGCAATTGATGAAGGATTTGCACTCACGGATCTTGTGTCTAATTAGGCTAAAAGGATTAAAAGAAAGATGGTTTGTAAAAGAGTTTTGTAAAGGACTTTGTAAAGTAATTAAACTATATAATTGTTTTATTCAAAAAGGACTTCCGCTATGTTTAACAAAATGTTTTACAAAAAAAATTTATTACTGTCTTTTAAATGGTTTTAAGAATGAAATAATCTTCCGCTACGCAGCTGCAAAGAAAATGACTAAGTAAAAGAAAAGTTGTAAATTTCTTACTATTTTTAAAAGGCAATAAAAACCCAGTCGTTACAATTTCCATGTCGAAGCTTGTGTTGGCAGGCAATTTACAAAATCGGTTTAAAACACAGTTAATTGTAAGTACTCGGATCGGTTTTCAAACACAGTTGCTCTGATACCAACTGTAACGACCCGGTTATTTATTTCCTTTTAAAAATGCATGAAATTCAAAACTTTTATAAAATGACTAAAATCTTTATTAAAATCTCTTATTATCAAATTAGAGTTCTTTCCTTTTTTATAACCGAACCGTTAAAATCCTTTTACTTTGATTCGTTACCAAAATCTTTATAAACTGTAGAAAACTATAGTTATAAAATCTTTTCTCCAAACATAGCAAAAGCATAAAACATTTTTATAGCAAAAGCACAAATCGTTAATTTTAAAACGACAATAAATAAATTATTACTTTACATTTATAAAATTCTTTTATCTCTTACTTTCCTTAGTCTAACCAGCCACAAGTCTCGTCTGTGCAAATCCTTTATCAGCTGCTCCAAAATCTGTTCGTCATTTTCTCTCGTAGTTGTACTTACGTCACAACTCATAAACTATGAGTCTATGGCTAGTATGTGATAATACCTAACATGCTACATGCTCTTGTTGTGCCCTTTAATAATCATTATGTAGTTTCTGTTCTCATTTATTCTTATTTTTTTAACTTTTACGTTTTAATCATCATTATATTTCTATTTTCTGTTTATGACCTCTGGTATAACAACAATAGTATAATTCAAAAGCCTGCTAACCATTGGCCATTCTTTTTGTCTTTTACCTCTGATATAGTAGCAATGGCCTAATCCAAAAGCCTGCTAATCATTGGCCGTTATGTCCCGGCATAATCCAGGGACTGTCCCTGCATAATCGAGGGACATTGCAAACGATATGACTAGCAATGGCATAATCCGAAAGCTAGCTAGCAGCAATAGCATAATCCGAAAGCCTGCTAGCGACTATGCCCATGAAGGATTTAAACGGCCTCACATCATATCGTGGCCTTTTTTCTTATTATTCGTTTTACTTTACTTCTTATTTCTTATTATTCGTTTATTATATGTTTCACTTTTCATGGTAAAATGGATATTCCTACAACCCAAATGATGGTAGTCTGTTTCGGGTGATCAGCCCTCGAGGACACCTTACACTTAGCATGTGTGAGCATCCCTTAGACCATTTTTTTAAATGGTGCACAAAATCTATTTTCGTATTCTTTTGAAAATTGCGATGCATGATGCTCGTGAATGCATACAAGTTTTAACCGTTAATGTGGAAACATAAATAAACATTCAACGTGCTATAAAACTGTAGACAGGTTAAAAAACAGTAAACAACGAAACGTGCTATTAATGACGGTATATATGCTCTAAAACAGTAAACAATGAAACATGCTATTAAAAATTGTAGAAATGCTTGGAAAGCGGTAAGCAACGAAACATGCATATCCTATTCTTGCGATGTAGGGTCTGAAGATCAAAACACACACATATCACTCACCTCGATTGCTTAAGGCGTTCAACGCTTAATGCTATCTTTCATCTTTTTAGTACCTTCAAAATTTAGAAATATTTATTCATTAATGTAATCAATCAATGTCTTTCATATTCTAATTCCATATATGTTACATATTAAAATCTCATATAGCTTAATTAATTAGTCCCAATATTCATTTCCATGCCTTTGTCCAATAAATGACTTAATTCTAAACCAACATAGCATACTTATCATTATCCAAAGAGTTACCGTATTCCAACTTAATCGTTAGAAATCCTTATGCATATTTAACAACTATTTCAGCAACCAATTTATTATCTCCAACTTCAAGCACACATTGGGAACATAATAAGTTTATTCTTTACCAGAACACTAGTCCAATAGTAGCAGAGTATATTATTTAACACAAATCACAACTTCAACAAAGAGCATATATCCCCAAGTTTTCTTCATCCAAATCCAACAAAGAATAATGTCTAATAAAAATCCATTTAGAACCAACGAGAAGACAATCACCAAAGAGCATTCTAAAATCAACAGAAAGCATTATCCACCAACATAGTGCAATGCAGCAAAACTAATCTTAACATATTCATGCTTGTGGAAATAACCAACAGAGTGCTATATTTACAATTCAACCTCACAGAATATAACTACAGATTAACAACCCATTCACAGAATCAAAAAGCAGAAACCCAATAGATTATTCCAACTCATTCAGAAATCCTTAACTGAATAACTTAACTAACTAAAGCCATCCAAAACAATACCCAACAATAAGAGGCAGTAATCCATTTCCCATGTCTACGATGCACTTAACCAAAATAGGAGAAATAACCTCATAACTGGCAAGAAAACCACAGAAGAACTCCCCTTACCAAAGGACAGAAGTTCACTGATGCTCATTCTCTCTCCCACTGTCCCGCTTAGATTCCTTCTTCTTTTCTCCATAATACAAAATCTCCCTCTCTGTCTTAATTTTCTCACGGTGCAGCATCTCCCGAGAGCAATTCTGTCCAAGGCATCTCCCTCATCAGCATTTCAACTTACCAGACAAGTGCCCTTCACCATGCCTCTATCACGGCCATGCCTTGCCATTGCACCACTCATTACGCACATCCAAGTTGTCGACTCTCAGAGCAAGGACAACCAGTTCAGACCAGACTACAAGCCTTTGGCCGGTCTAGCACAAACTGCCAGCTCCAGCCATCGACCTGAGGTTGGAAATCGCAGCCACACTAATGCTTGAAAGCCCAAACGACAGCACGCCGAGGAGAATAATAAAAAGCCATAGATTTACCTCGACTTGACGCCGAAAACGTAACCAGCGGGAGCTCCAATTCCAACCCATCTAGCGATCGTAACCCGAGTCCTAGCTCGCAACCCGCGTCTCCCCACAACCCGAAATGAACCCGAGCCTGCCGGTGAAGCCCAGCCCCAAGCTCGCCACTCCTCCCGTCGTTATCCTCTTCCTTATCACCATCGCTCTCCCTTCTCCCTCTTTGCTCTCTCTCTCGTTCATTCTCCCTCCTCTCTCCCTTCCCAGAATGGCCCGCTGACTCACTCTGTGAACTGGTTTGTGTGGTGCAAATCAAATGAATGGCCCGTAGCCATTCATTTGATTTGCACCACACAAACCAGTTCACAGAGTGAGTCAGTTCACTCCTTCCCCATCACATAATTCTTTCTTTTATTTTAATTCCCCTTTTAATTCTAATCCCTCCTTAATCACTTTCTTATTTCTAATTCTATCTTAATTCTTCACTAATTATTCCCTTAATTTAAAACAAATCCAATTAATCCAAATACCCCTAATTACTTTCCAATTATCTTTATTAAATTTTGATATAAAAAGTCGGGGAATTACAACTGTCATCTCTATGTATTGTAAAGTTTGTGGTTTGCGATCGATCATGTGAAGGGAGATGATCGACCAGTTTTATGGAAAATGCAGATTTTTTGGTCACGGACTATTTTGCAATCGATCATCTGATAAAGATGATCAACTGGTAATGTGAAAGGTCACCAACTTTGAATGACTTTTCATGATTTTATTGGAAGATTTTAAGTGATTACTCATCACTTCTTTGTTGAGAAGGAGCCACTTCATGCTTGGGTGGTTGATGATGAAGGATAAGCTTATATAAGGGGGTACTTGAGAGAAAAGGAAGAGGAGCTTGCGTGAGAAAAGAAGGAAAGGAAAAGAGTATGAGCGGAGAAGAAAATCGTGAGAGTCAAGGGAGAGAAAGGAGAAAGGGAAATTGTGAGGTTGAAGAAGAAAAAGAATAAAGGAAGAAGAGAAGGCTTTGTCTTGAAAGAATAGAGGTAAGAAATGATGTTTGTGTTTTCCCCTTTTGGGCTACATCACATGAGATAGGTTTGTTTTATTCACTTGAGGATATGTTGGTTGATGTTGTGTTTAATAGCTATTAAGATGAATTGCTCTTATGATTGCTTGAGAATTTGATGGTTGTTTGATAGATGTTAAGTTTTGATCACATTGATATTTGAGGATGTGTTGTTCTTGACATGTTGGTTGATGTTTATGTTTAATTGATGCTAAGTTCCAATGATCATGTTGTTGGTTGAGGATTTAATATGTTAATGATATACTAGATAAAAGAGAAGTTGCATGCTTTCAAGCATGTTCATGCATCATATTATTTTTAAGAAATGTAAATCAAATGGCTTGCCATGTATATGAAATTTAAGTAATGAAAGATAAAGAAGATTAAGAATTACCCAATGATAAAGGCTTGGATCTTTGATCCAATGTTAAAGGCTTGGATAATTGACCAATGATAGAGGCTTGGTGGACAAGTCCCAATGATAGAGGCTTGAATGAATGAATAAAGGCTTGAATACTTGGCTCATATGATGGAGGCTTGGTTACTCGACGCAATGTGAAAGCCTATGTGTCAAGAGTTCAATGATGAAATTAAAGGGAAGGAAAATGTAAAGAAATGAAACTAAAATGGAAATATTTTATGTAAATTGCATTTCATAATTCATTATGCATATCATTTCTTACTAAGCATTAAGCTTATAGTTAAGTCTTGTGATGTAGGTACACATACTATTAAAGAAAGGAGCAGCTAATTGATGATTTATGCGTTGTGGATTTTATGGTTGGCTAGGCTAAATGAAGAAAGAAAATATAAATGGTTTTTAATTTGTAAAATGTATGCTTCAAGGATTTGCAGAAAGAAATTTGATTTATGATATTTATTACATGTTTCTCAAATGTTTTTATTTATGAAAAGTCATCTGCTATGCCATGTTTTATGAAATGAAAGTGTTCAAAATTCATACATTTTAAAGGGTATGAAAAATAGGTCGCTACAAACACGTAAGCGCTCACCATAGCGGGAAGAAAGTATAAAGAACTTGAAAGTATGACATAAGCCTAAACAATATGATCAAGCCCTTCAACACCTGCATCTTACCATCTCGGGACACACTAATTCTTAGTGCACATGTACATTATATGCTTGTAATAGAATTGATATTTTGGTTTGCGTATGTAATGCACATATACTTGATATGATTGTAATTGAATTGATAATTTGATTTGTGTAACATCCCACGATCCATTTTATCTTTAATTCAACCATATAAAAAATTTTGTCATTCAAGTCTTGTGAGGGAAAATAAGAATTAAACAAAAGCAGAAGTTATTATAAAATAAAAACATATAATTTATCACTTAGAATAGTTTAAAGTAAACAAACACTTGAAAGTAGTTTGAAAATTCTTAAAATACTTAAATATGCTTGATCCATTTTTTGTGAGTCATAACCCCTAAGGTCAATACACCAACAGCACAAAAGGGCTCAACACCGCAATACTCCATCAGCTGCGTCCTCTACAAGCTTTATCCAATCATAGGTTCCTTACCTACATCACGTGTATTCCATTTCTATTTAGTTCTAGTTATCCATACAAGTGTTAGAGATGTCAACTTAACAAGGTAAAGTAGCACCTATTGACCCACATGGGGCAGCCACTCCAAAACTCAAATCTCTTTACATCTATTTACGTTTATTCAATTTAATCATTTACATTTTTAAAACAATGCATAAAACTATTTTTGTACATTTTATGCAAAGATAAGGAATGAATGCACGCATACAAGTCTATCATACATATCTATCTAGCATATCCTCAAGACATGATCAATCCTTAACCTAAACAACTGAACTTAAATCTAATAAACACAACATCAAGCATAAAGCAATCAACAAAACATCCTCAATTAATAGCTACATCAATAACCTAAGCATCAAGTAAACAGAGTCAGTATACAAATTCCTATACTCTTGTGATGTAGCCCTGAAGGGAAAACACATGCAATATCAATTACCTTGAGACCTTAGAGTTTAGCACATAAATTTCTTCTTCTCAATACCTATGCATCAATAAATAATAGTTTATCAAACTCATTGATACCCAATAACTATTCATATTTATCTACATGTCTAGGATGCAACAACTAAAACTTCCTCCAATTTCTAATCACCAAAATTATCTAAGTGTGAACATTTCACCACATTCAAGAAGCAATAAGCAACAAGGACTATTCAAAAATTAATATCTTGAACTTCAGCATCAATTATAGCAGGGAACTAAAACCAACAAAGTATAACCTTAACCAATCTAATAGTGTATTTCCAAATGGCCAATGAATAAGCATAATATAAACTCCAAGCATATAGCAGTAACCAAATTTCATACTTCATAACATCTACATTCAACAATACCCAGATTCTACTTAGCAACAACATACAATGTAATTTCCAACTACATACCAATCAGAGAGTACAAAACAAAAAAACTCTTCAACATAATCCCACTTAGTAGCCGAGCATATATATTCGTAGCATTTTTCAATAGATTATAACAATAATTTAAACTCTCAAGAAAATCATAGAAGGAATTATGCTTACAAGTTAACATTAGGTTGTAAAACGTCAAAGGGGTTGAAAAAGGAATCACTCCAATTTCGATAACTAATCAAAAACTTTTCCATTCCATTTCAACTTTCTAAAACAATTATATAGGGTGGCTTTAAATAGCCAGTTACAAACAATAAAATAATAGTAAAGAAAATAAGCATAGTATTACTAAATCGGCTCATAGTATAAGTTTGTCTGATTTTCTACTTAATAGAAAGGTTAATTAACTAAAGAATATTTAATTGACTTCTTCCTTTTTTCTTCTCCAAGCCTTCATGTATTTTGTCAGCTAATTCTTGTTGGTACTTGACAACTTAGATGGTTTCCATGTAGAGATTTCCTTGGTCTCCAAGCTTAGAAAGTTGGATTTTCCTTATTGTTTGCTCTCGGTTCCATGGGCTTTTGACATAGCGAACAAACTCTAATTTTAACGATCCAATCCATTCTAGAAATACTAAGAAGTCAACTACAATCTTCATGATGCACTCTTTTTGAAATGACATCATTCTAAATGCCAAAATTGTCAAACACTTGTCGAAGGTCATAAAGTAGATAGTTTTGGAAAGTCCTTCCATTAATCTTCCATTATTCTTGAACTTCCATCTATGTTTGACCTTGAATGACTCCATGACATTATTTGAAATTTGATTAATGATAGAGTGGACTCATAGTCCATCACTCTGCCTTATATATATCGATGTTATGCACATGTTGCTTAAATTGTTGCAACGAACAAGTTAATTGTTTGTTGATGATGAATTAAATGAATAATTTGGTTTGAGTCAAAGTTTTTTGCTTTCTCTTCAAAAAAATGAAAATTTTGCAAAAGTTTCCCTTGTTTTAGTCTCTCCCCATATGGCATTATCAAAACCAGAAATCCAACTAGATATTATCCAAACATAAACATAAACATAAACATATATTATCCAAGTCAAAACAATTAACTATAGAAAGAGACAATGAATTTGTTATTATGTACAACAAAATCAGTATCTGAATCTGTATCCCCACACATCAAGTGAACTAAGTCAGTGCCACCTTCATCTGTGCGATTTCTTTTGCAAACCAGTGATCATAAATGTCAACTGTGGATCCATGTATACGTTGGACCCTTTGGCATACGAGAGACTCTTATCAAGTAGATCTTCATGATGGTGGAAATTAGTCTCCTTGCAATTTTGGAGCAGCCCTATACCCCACAGGTACTAATGTAATACCCCGATTTTTTATATCGAAATTTAATAAAGATAATAGGAAGGTAATTGGAGGTATTAGATTAATTGAGTAGTTATCGGGGTATTACCAGAGACGTATTTGTTAGGTTATAATTTATGGAAATTAACGTAATTAAAATAATTATTAATTCAATTAATTAAATTATAATATATGTGATTAATTGGGGTTACCTAAATTAAATTATAATGTATGTGATTCATTGGGATTAATATTTATAAGTGGGGATGTATTTTTGATTAACTGAACTGGTTCTATTAAGGGACCGATTCATCATTTCTCATTTTGTCTGGCCTTCGGCCATTTGACGAAATGAGAAAGGAGAATATTAAGATTAAAATTGGATTATTAAGGATTTAAAAATGAAAAGGGAGTAAATTGATTAAAGGGGGTTAAAGAAAAATTAAGAGGGGATGTGGGAGGACATGAATCGGTTCTGCCTGAACCAGTTCTGATGTGCCCCAAGGTCTTGTCACCTGAGCCTGAGCTAAGGGCTCCTTTGATTTCTAATATTTTTATTTATTTTGTAGGTATTTCTTCTCTAGCTAACTTGGAGGAGAGCTTTTGATCAATTCAACAAAGAGGAGTTGGTACATTTGGGGCTAGTGGAGGTCTTGCAATCTTAGGAGAAAATTGTGGGCTTTCCTTTCCGCCTAGAATCTGACCTCCAGTTGTTCAAGTGCATTTTTGACAATCAGGAAGACTTGTTTTCAACTTTGGTCCTTCATACCAAATGTAGCCAACATCCAGAGCTTTCGATGAGATATTGAAAGCCATATTTGGGTGTCGTTTACTATTTCCAATGGCCCCTTTACAGATACCAAAACCCAACTCGGATTTATTGTTTATGTGTTATTGTTAAGGGCTGCTTAGTCATTTGCTATTTAGGGTATTTTTGTAAAAACATATTTTTCCATTAGAGAGGTATTAATCCTCTCTAATGAAACCTTTTGCAATCAGATTATTTTTGAACAAAACATAAACCCTAGCTTTCTCTTGTGAAGAGTGGTCCTCGGCAATCTCCTTCATTGTCTGATCTTCCTCTTGCCCAAACTCGGTTCTCTTGAATGTTTCTTGGCAGAGTTGGAAGGGTTGCTGCTTCTTCCAATACTCCATTCTTGTGGAGCTTATTGTGGTGTGGAAGTAGGAGAAGTATTCAACCCCTTGGAGAGTGCTTCCTTAACCGGTAAGCCAATTGAAGTCTCTCCTCTCACGTTAGGAGGTTTAGCGGACTCCTTGGTAGTTCATTGCAATTTCTTGTTTGTTCATCAAAGGGAATCTTGCTTTTTTTTTTTCTGCTTATTTCTCATATTTTCAGAGTCCCCTGCCTACGAAAGTTGATCCTATTTAAAGGTATACGTTTAGGGTCTTTTTGTTGTGGATTTCTTGCTGGCCAAAATTTTGTTCTGGATATTTTACTGCTTGTAATATTGCGATTCAGACTGGATTTGAGCGACTTGTTAACGTCCTTTTGAGCTGGTTTTCGACTGAGTTATTCTTTATGTTGTTGAGCTAAAATCCTCCAAATTGGTCGTCATTGCACTCTATGCATACTGAGTACTCACCAATTATTTTTCTGTTGACGGAATTGTTCTGGGCAGAACCCAAAAATCGGAGCTGAATTGTTTTAGCCATAACTGGAGATTCTGAAGAGCAATTGAGTTAAATTTTTTATATGTTTCTTGTGAGCTTACTGTCATTGATCCCTCCAAAATTCAGCTCTTAATAGTTCTTGGTTGGGGAGTTATTATTACTTGAAGCAAGTCTAGTTAGAATATTTCAGAAACTGTTTAGCCGATTCAACTAGGTGCTCTCCTTGCAACTTGGAGCACATCATTTGGTATCAGAGCCTTGCTCACGTTTTTGCTGTATTATTGAGACTATTAGTTGTTTATCATGAGTACTTGAAGTGGAGCTCAGTATCACAATAATAAAGAAATGAGAAACAATCCGAGTGTACCAACCGGGGAAATTCATGAACAAGCCGAGTCTAGTTTGCATGGAAGGTTGGATGATACGTTAGAAATGATCCATAAGCTTCAACAAAAGATGGAAGCTTCTAAAAATGATCATGTGCATGGTCCTAGAACTCCAAAGCCTAGGAGGAGGCTTAGTACATCTATTGATTCACGAGGTCGAGTTGCTAGTGTATTTGATGAAGAATGGGAGGAATCCGAAGAGAGAGAATCAATTAGTCCGAGAAGGAGACCACGTGTCAAAAATGAAATGAGACATGTTAAGGTCTCTATCCCTCCATTTAAAGGTTCTAGTAATGGTTATGATTTTCTAGAATGGGTTGAGAAGGTAGATCGGATTTTCGATTGCTATGACTATTCCAGAAAGACAAAGATTCAAATGGTTGCATTAGAGCTTTCCGGCTATGCTAGTATATGGTGGGAAGACCTTAAAGTGCAAAGACGGAGGGTAGGAGAAAGTGAGGTCCGAAGTTGGGAAGTTATGAAATCAATCATGAAAAGGCGATTTGTCCCCCCGCACTACAAACAAGAGTTATTTCTTCAACTTCAAAATTTGAAACAAGGCTCACAATCGGTTGACAAGTATTTGACCGAGTTTGAGGTTTTAAAGATCTGTTGCAATGTGAATGAACCAATGGAGCAAACCATTGCTCAGTTCATAAAGGGCTTGCATAGAGAAATTGGAGACATTGTGGAATTACAATCGTATGAAACTCTTGATGATCATATACAATTGGCTTTGAGAATAGAAAGACAAAGAAAAAGAATGCTCAAAGAAGGCATGTCTCGGCCTTTCCAAAAAAGGAACAATCCTCTAAAAACAATTCCAAAGGTGGATAGCAAGTTTAATGCCGTGAAGCTTAATGAAGAGAAGAAAGCCTTTAATGACAATAACAAGCCGAAATCTAGAGATGTCAAGTGTTTCAAATGCTTGGGGTTTGGCCACATTGCCTCACATTGTCCGAATTCAAGGGTAATGATTCTAATGGGAGAAACTAATGAAGTGGTTAGCGAAGATGAGGAAGAGGGATCTTTTACAAGAAATGAAGAAAAGAAGAATGATGACTCCTTGGTAGTGGCTAAAGTTAAGGAAGACAATTCTAAAGAGTTGCATAGCCTGAGTTGTTCCAACTAAACTCTTCCTATTTTAAGAACAATCGAAGAACCACTTCATGAGGAGGAATGCAAAGATATCTCCTTGGTAGCCACCATTGAGAAGGAAGAAGTGTTGATCACTGAGATTGAGTTCGAGCTTGCTGATCAATTATTGAAGAAAAGTTCAGAGGTACAGAAAACTGCAGAAAAAGAAGAAGAACATAGAGAAAAAATTGTTTTGCCCAATCCGAGAGTAGACTTGGACTTCATCCACCCACCTTCACTCATTGATACTAAATTAAAGTGTGCAACATGCGAAACTCCTTTAGTGATGGCAAAAAGAGAACAATTAGTGTTGAAGAGGGTTCAACGTGAGATTGATGCGTATGGAAGTAATTCGGTGCAAAATAATTTTCCAGGGAAGCAAATTTTTCTTCACCAAAGTATAAGCCAAGAAAGATACACTCCATCAATTTCCTTAATTGATTAGTTATTTAAAATTGGATGGTTTAGAAATAATGTTGTTATTGAATTGGATGATAATGTTGTGGCTACTATTATTGATAACTCTTTGAATCCTGGATTTTTAATTGGAGATGATAACCTCAGCATGCCTAGTGGTTTAATGTAAAATGAGTTGATAGGCCATTTGAATATCTGGGATGAGAATTATGTTGACTCTATTTTACTATTATCACATTGTCTTGTTTCTGATTATTGTGGATCCAATCCTATTGAGCATGCACCCCAAGAAAGGCACATGATGTTAAATTCCTTACTCACCTGGTTCTTTAAAATCGGTTGGACGAGAGAATCCTTTATTGTTAGTGCTGTTTTTGAATATTGGAAGGAAAGTTTCAATATTGTGGGTGTGGAACTTTCCTATTATTATGATGGTAGTTCATTTGTGGTTAACAACTTGTGGATGCCTAGTTCTAGAGATAGAAAAATTTTACCCTGGATGATTCTTAGCGATGACCTTGCTAGCGATTCTTTTGATAAAAGAACAAATTTTAGTTTGGGGTCACCTCTGAGTTTTATGATATTTGATATTGATATGTCTCTCAGACATGAGAATTGTAAGATCATGAGTTCCGAGATCATGAATGAAAAGAGATATGCTAAACCTGATATGATGGAGCTGACTCTGGACATCAATAAATTCTTTCCATTTGATCATGGAGCTGGACCATCTACAGAGGGTAGAGTTGGAAGACTCCCTGGATTTGTGGACAAATCCTTTTCAACCCCGGGAGTATGATGTGCCACAAGGTCCCGTCACCTGAGCTCCAGCTAAGGGCTCCTTTGATTTGTAATATTTTTATTTATTTTGTAGGTATTTCTTCTCCAGCTAACTTAGAGAAGAGCTTTTGATCAATTCAACAAAGAGGAGTTGGTACATTTGGGGCTAGTGGAGGTCTTGCAATCTTAGGAGAACATTGTGGGCTTTCCTTTCCGCCTAGAATCTGACCTCCTACTGTTCAAGTGTATTTTTGACAATTAGGACGACTTCTTTTCAACTTTTATCCTTCATACCAAATGCAGCCAACATCTAGAGCTTTCGAATTAGATATTGAAAGTCATATTTGGGTGTCGTTTACTATTTCCAATGGCCCCTTTACAGAGACCAAAACCCAACTCATATTTATTGTTTTTGTGTTATTGTTAAGGGTTGTTTAGTCATTTGCTATTTAGGGTATTTTTGTAAAAACGTATTTTCCCATTAGAGAGGTATTAATCCTCTCTAATGAACCCTTTTGCAATCAAATTATTTTTGAACAAAATATAAACCCTAGCTTTCTCTTGTGAAGAGTGGTCTGTGGCAATCTCCTTCATTGTCCGATCTTTGTCTTGCCCAAACTCGGTTGTCTTGAATGCTTCTTGGCCGAGTTGGAAGGGTTGCTTCTTCTTCCAATACTCCATTCTTGTGAAGCTTATTGTGGTGTGGAAGTAGGAGAAGTATTCAACCCCTTAGAGAGTGCTTCCTTAACCGGTAAGCCAATTGAAGTCGCTCCTCTCACGTTAGGAGGTTTAGCGTACTCCTTGGTAGTTCTTTGCAATTTCTGGTTTGTTCATCAAAGGGATTCTTGGTTTTTTTTTGCTTATTTCTCATATTTTCATAGTCCCCTGCCTACAAAAGTTGATCCTATTTAAAGGTATATGTTTAGGGTCTTTTTGTTGTGGATTTCTTGCTGGCCAAAATTCTGTTCTAGATATTTTACTGCTTGTAATATTGCGATTGGGACTGGATTTGAGAGACTTGTTGACGTCCTTTTGAGCTGGTTTTCTTCTGAGTTATTCTTTATGTTGTTGAGCTAAAATCCTCCAAATTTGGCTTCGTTTCGATGTATGCATACTGAGTACTCACCAATTATTTTTTTGTTGACGGAACTGTTCTGGGCAGAACCCAAAAATCGGAGCTGAATTGTTTTAGCCATAATTGGAGATTCTGAGGAGCAATTGAGCTAAATTTTTTATGTGTTTCTTGTGAGCTTATTATCATTGATCCCTCCAAAATTCAGCTCTCAATAGTTCTTGGTTGGGGAGTTATTATTACTTGAAGCAAGTCTGGTCAGAATATTTCAGAAACTGTTTAGTCGATTCGACTAGGTGCTCTCCTTGCAACTTGGAGCACATCAGGTTCACACCATTTGAACCGGTTAACTAAATGAACCGATTGAAAGGGAAAGAAGAATGGCATTAAAGCCATTCTTCATGAGGAGTCCGAAGAGACAGGAAACGAGATGGAGAGAGCTGAGACCCGATGAGAGAGCGAGAGAGCGATCGAGAAATGGGTGAGCGACGATGAAGAAGGGGAAGACGGAGACATAAAAGGCGAGCTCGAGACATGTTTGGAGCAACTTCTTCGCGGCGGGCATCGTGGGTCGCAACTGGAAGCTCTTCGTGAGGCTTTGAGTCGCGATTTTGGGACCGGGCGGTGTGGTTTTCGGCAACTATTAGAGGTATGTTTTGTTGGGTTTTCTCCTCCTTTGCATTTTGATTGATTTTTCGTTGGTTCGAGGCATTGCAGGTGACGAAGTAGGAAATTTTTGCAAGGGCAGGGGCGATTCTAGACGGGTGGAGATGGTGATCGCGACTCGGGTGCATCTGAACTCGGTCTGACCAGTTCGAGTTGAGTCGCCTACTGTCAATGGAGAATCTGCACACTCCTTCCAGCTGGCATCACACTCAGACGAAATGGGAGAGGACAAACGACAACTTCTAGAAAAGCAAGAAGAAACTTGGGATAATGTCGGGTGTGCCAGGGAACTACGCTCTCTGCCTTCTAGGGTTTGGTAGGGAGTGTCCCCTCTTATATAGGTTTATAGAGAAGGGAGGAGGGAGACTGGGATGCTCCTGGAGATGTTGAACCGAGAGCTAGAAGGGGGAGAGCTATAACCGAAAGAAGATTATGAAAGAATGAAGAGGTGATTGACAGTTTCTTCTTGGGTCCTTGTGATCCCTCAAGTAATGCACATTTTCTCCTCTGCTTTATGGATTTTGGGAGGATTTTCTCTCTGTTCGGTGATGGGTTGAGTGAAGGATGTTGTTGGATTGTTGTCTGGTGTTGTTATACATAGGAGAGATAGGGAGAGAAGAGCAAAATACCTGGAGTGCTGTGAACCAGAGGTTTGGTGAGGACTTGAGTGATGCTCCAAGTGAGCACTAAGCCATGGGTGAACTGGGATTGGTGCTGGAATTGTTGACCGAGTAGTTGGAGCTGTTACTCTCGGGTCTCCCGGAATCTTCAGGTAAGGAGGTCTCCTTCATTGTGTTTATGGATTAAAAATAAGAATGAAGCATTTGGATTAGTCTTTTGTTATGGTTGTTCAGGTATTGATATGTTGAGATGATTTTAGTACTGTAAATGAGTTATTATCACGTTGTGTTGTACTGTCGAATGAATTACTGATTCTATCTCTACGTTATTGTTGGTCTGGAGCATGTTAAACTTAAAATTCTGAATGAATTGTTGGACGTGGAAACACGTTGGATTGGTTCTCTAGATTGGTTGTTGAATATCTATTGTTGTGGTTGATTCAGATCTACTTCTGATTGTTCGTTTGGGATGATTTAACTACTGTTTTGTTGGGACAAAGAGAATGAAATGCATTTTTAATATAAATATGCTGCATTGGGTTGGCTATTATAATAATATGTGGATTGTTATGTGAGGCATGTTGTTAACCTGCACGTTAGGAGGATTTATTCGCTGCCCTATTAATGGAATAAAAAGGGATAAATGAATAATATGTTTTGTTAGCCAATCCCGAATCATGAATATGTTGGACTTAGTTTGTTATAGAAAGTGCCGGGTCGATAGTTGGGGTCTTGTCCTATGTTGGATGTTATGTTTCGTTTAGGTATTAAGGGATTCCTAGAATTTCTACGTAAATAAGGGTAGGGAAGTTTATAAGTCGTAATTATTAATTACAAGTGTTACTAATTTGTGAAGGTATCGAAAGGAGAAGAAAAGGATAACGGTTAAACGTCGACATAGTGATAAAGTTTGAGGTAAGGAATTTGGGTGTGTCTTGGCCATGTGGAGGCCCTACACCACAAGTAGAGTGCGTGAGTTTACGTTGGTGTTGTGTAGCTTATTGTAGTTCTATGGTATTCCTTGATAGTTCTGTGGTTTATGCTTTATCATACTAAATGTTTTCCTTCATTATAGTATAGATTTATTAGCACTCCGTAGCATATGGATAGTTCTATGTTAATCCTTATTAATTGTTGGTTGTTCTCTTTACTTGTGTTACTTCCCTTTGAGTGACAGTTACTGCCTTTGTATATATGTTTTCGAAATCTTCTGTAAATGACTTCCTTGACTGCATATGGTCCTGTAATTTCTAATGATGATGGTGATAATGCTAAAAATGTGAATTATCAATGGGTATGAGAATTCTAGAAACGAGCTAAGAGTTTTAACGTGTTGCCGAATGTTTATAATGTGATCATTTCCTTTGTTATTGTTCAGTCATTTAGCTAAATGTTAATCAATAATTATTAACCCCTTTTTAGCATGCTATCCACCTTAGTTAAATAATAATCAATTGAGCGTATAACCCATGTAGTAGCCCAAGCCTGTAAACCATTTGATTTGCAATTGATTTACTAGCATGTTTAATAGGTACTTAACTAGCATATTTAATTAACTTGTAGAATAATGTAGGCATGTTAATTGGATGTTTACTTGCTGTGTAGTTACCGTTTTTATTCCTTTTGCACTTATTTACCTTGCTATCGTTGTATTGTGCGGTAGCATAAACCCAAGCATGTTAATTGTTTACTTAACTAGAATAATTGATTAGAATAATCAATATGCGAGCGTGTTCCCTGACTAGTTGTAGTAATTTGCTAGTTGAGTATGTTAGTTAGTAATTTGCTAGTTGATTTGTTTTAAGTGCTTAACTAGAATGTTTATTTAACCAACTAGACAAATATTATGCTAAGTGAACCTTGAGCATGTTAATGAACTAGCATACTTAATTAAAGTAATTTATTCGGCATGTTAAGTAATTAGAGCAATGAACTAAACCTGAGCATGTATATGTAACTAATTTAGTTAAGTCATTAATTAACTCATGTTAATTATATGTATGCTGATTAACTAAAGTAATTAAGTAGTTCAAGCATGCAATTATTTAAGTTTGTTAATTCTTCTGTGTTTAAGTGGCATATTAATCAACTAAGATAAGTAGTTAACTTGAGCATGTTAGATAACTAAACTAACAATTGTGAATTGAATTTAAGCATGTTAAAGAACTTAGATAATAATGGTAGTATGTTAATGAACTAGTATAAGTAATTAATGGACTAGGAGGTCTACTAGGATATAAATCACTTAGGATGACTAATTAGAACAATCACTTAGAATAATAAACGTAGGGAGCATGTAAATGGACTAGGATAATTAGCATGATATTTAATGGTGTCTTTCGATTTCTATTGTGTTCCATTGCTTTGAGCATGCTTTCCATGTTTCAATTCATTGTATATTGTTCTGCATCCTCTTATTGAGTACGTTTGTTGTTCTATTTCTTTATGTGCGCCTTTAATTTTCTGTTGTACTATGCGCAATTTCAATCACAGTTACTGCCTTACTTTCTTCTATATGCGCCTTTAATTTTAGTTACTTTCTTTTATATGCGCACTTCAATTTCTGTTAAAATTATGTTATACGCATCATGTATCATGTTAGGTTGAGAATGTATGGTCATGCATCACATTAATAGAATCATAGGGATTGCCACCTTCGTGGTGATACTCAAGCATGCTTAAGTGAGGTAAAATGTTAAGAAAAAGAAAAGAAAAGGGAGTTGGGGGCAGATGGGTAGTTCAGATCTAGCCTGGCACTGGACTATGCCCCTTTCTCTTGTCAGGAAAGGAACCAGCTACACACAGGAGGTTAGAAGCCGACCAAGACTATACCATTCTATATGGGTTCTCCAATCTCTAGCTCAAAGTACGAGTACAAACGAATGGCTTAAAGTAAAGTAATAAAATGGTAAATGACTTAATAAAATAATTGGTTTTGGTGGCCCCCATTCCAAATGAACTAAAGAGAGTCATAAGCATAATTGCATTAAACTCTTTTTCCTTACTGAGCCATTAGGCTCATGTATTACTTGTGGTGTAGGTACAATGATGAACAAAGAATAATAGTTCCATATACAAGAGAACGACGAACAAATAATAAGCAGAGGTGAATGATTTGCAGTAGCAAGATCGGGGCTGGCCAGGCTAGAGCGAGAAGAGAAAACGGTTGTAATAAATCGTATTTAACTATTTAGTTCTTTCATTAAGTTCTTTATTAATAACTTACGCTTCCGCAACGTTTTAAATAAATGGTTTTATTATTTACGTTTCTGCACTTTGTAATTGGTTTTCCAAATGAGTTTACCGAAAGGTCAGTAGCGGTCCAGTTTTAGTATCGCACTCTGATTTGTTTGAAATTTTTTTTTTCAAATTTTCACATATTTTAAGGAATTACAAAAAATCAGGTCGTTAAAAATGCACTAGCATAAGGGAATGAGAATATAACTTGTTGAGTATTTGAAGTGTTTAAGAAATTGATGATCGACCGAGGTGTAAGTACGTTGAAGGAGAGGCTGATTAGCACAGGCAGAGATCGACCGATATTGAAGAGTTCTGATCATCTGCAAGGTTTGCGGTGAAAGGGTGGTCGAACGCCTGAAGGAAAAATAAAACATATTCAAGCGAATTCTCGAGCAATCGATCGGCCGAGGAGAAGGTGATTGACTGGTCCTTCAGAAGCTTTCTATATCTTGCCACAATTCTCTTTATGGAAGGTCTAGCTTTGGAAACTCATCTCTCCCTAAATTTGGAAGCTTTCTTTATGAAATTTGGAACATGATTTCTCTAATGAATGAAGAAAGAACCCTTTCCAGAATAATGGAAATAAACACCATGGATTTGGAAATATACATGAGAGTGGCTGGAAATAGCAAGTAGTGGAACTTGTAACTCCCATATTGATATTTTTGCCAATGGAACTCCTCTTGAAAGTTGGACAGCACTTCACAGACTCTTCCTCCAAGAAGTAAGAGTACGGATGCCAATAAGAGAGAATATTCAACTTACAAGCAATCTCAATCTTGTGATGTAACACACACAAGGAACTTTGGATGCAACTCACTAAAGGGAAAAGATATACCGCTTTTTGTCTATTGGCACTACGACAATCCCAATTGCTTCAAGCAACAACACCTAGTAAAGTTAGTGAGTGTGCAGGTCAACGGACGACATAAAACACAGTTGCTTTTGGTGTGACTAAAATGTAAACCACACATTAGAACTGTTCAAACATGAAAGACAAACCAGAAAGTGACATGTTTACTTACATGAATCCACCCTATTGTCATTAGCAATTTTTGAAATTGAACATTTTAGTATCATTCTTCGTCCAACGCATAGCACTACATACAAAGAACACAACGCAAGGATGAGTACTAAGATAAAATTTTCTAAACTACTTAATGTAACATAACGTAATTGTCACCATGTTTTTCATCATTTGTTGCTTTAGTAAAATGATCTTAGTGATGTGGTACTCATCCTGAACATGAAAATGAAAATAGCATGTGAATATCATAAGTATCCAGTCTAAAATACTTAAATGATACAAAATGAAAAAGCCTACCAAAGTCCCTGAAAGAATTGGAGACGTCTCTAGGTTCTTGTGGGTATTTACACGAACAAACGTCATGAAAAGATCCATCAGTTTATCTTGTTGTAATAAACATTAATAAGTTACCATCAGACTAATAAGGAATAAATAAGTGCAGACACGTAGTTAACCAAATCGAAGACGTACCACGCGCACAGTTTGAAGTGGTGGAGGTTGCATTCCACCTGACATGGATGTCGATGGAGGAAAGGGAGAAAATATCTCCTACACCTTGGCCAGCAGAACAGGAGGAGAAGGTTAGCATTTGAGGGCAATGAGGCTGCAAATTTGAGACATGTTATTATGTTGCATACAAATAAAGTAAATAATGAACTTTGTGTATAAACTAAATAACTTAAAAGTAATCTATGCGTTTGGTTGTTGAAGAGGGCCCTAGAGAGGTGACTAGAAGGGCTACTCGAGAGGCTGCTAGAAAGGATGGTGAAGGGGCTGTTCGCTACCCCATTATTCGCAATTTGGCCAACATCTCATGATGATGCTCCTTTGCCCTCTATTCTTTGCATTTGGTGCAGCCCCATTTGATGGTGCTCCTCCATTATTTGAATTTTGTACAACCCCATTTGATGGTGCTCCTCCATCCTTAGAAATCGGTCCTCCATCCTTCGAACTCGATCCAACACCATTCCATACTGCAACTCTGCTTGCTCCACCATTCTTTACATCCAACCGACAATCTCCTCATGCATCGATGTAAAGTGAAATGACTAAGGAGGGGGCGGAGTCATCTGCTACGTTGTAGATGTGATGATGAAGGTTGTTCCTCCAAGGGGGCTAAAGGCTGAACAACTGAGGGGGGTGGTGGTCGTACGACTAAGGGGGCTAGAGACTGGGAAAATTTTGCTCGAGTTTTTGGGCGGGCTTGGATGGAGTCTTGCATACCCATTCCCCTTTGATTTTGGAGATCCCCATGCGGTCCACTTTCAATTTGATGTAGATGTCGGTGGCTTTCTCGTTGATTCTCGATTCCTCACTCAAGACCTGTATCCTGTTATGCTCAACAATCCTCTAAATGAGCCAGTTAAATGGTAGACTCTTGGCCAAGTTGTTGAGGACCTCATACATGTGACTTAAAATCACATAGCCGATGTTCAATTTCTTTTGGTTGAATACTTTTTCCAGTATATAGAGATCCATGCAACCAACATGGTCTTGATGTCCATCCCGAAGCAGAATAGTGTGCGTCATGATGTTGTGGATCACTCGGGCTTTGGTATTCAAGTAATTGGACTTTGGCTTCTTGAACGTTACGATCTCGGGATCATGATGCAAAAATCTAAGCACTACTAGACCTTTCTCTTGTTTGATGAAATCAGGCTCTTGAGACACGTAGTAATATTCCTCTCTTAGTTCCTCAATGAAACATCTAAGGAGCAGGTTAATATCATTGGGAGTTAGCCTCAACTCTCTTCCAAACATGTAAGTCCTGATCTCTAATGGTTTGGTGAACAATTCCAAATTGGCATAAAATAGTTTGACAATCCGTTCACAAAAATTTCCTCCCAATTTGCACAACCCTGCTAAGCCTTCAACCAATTCAACCAAAGACTCAAACTCTACTCTTCTAGATATAATAATTAAATGATGTTTAACATCAGCTTCATACTGATCATTTATTTGCTGCAGTCCTGAAGAGCGGAGAGTGGAACTTGTCTGTAACGGGTTGGAAATGGACCAATTGAGTTGCTGGTCGTTGTCGAGGCTAAGGTTGAGGTTGTGCTTCAACCTCCACTTGTGTAACAGGGTCAATCGCGGGTGGTCCAACTTCAACTGCGAGTGCTCCAACTTCAACTACTGATGGTGCTTCAACTTCAACCGAAGCTTGTACATTGTGGTGAAACTAAGCGAGAATAAAATCAGTTGCAAGCTATTTGCGTTCATGGGTTGAGTCTGTCTCTGCCTGAGGTTAAGGCTGAGACTGCGACGGAGTAGCTTTACGCTTGAAAGTTAATTTCATTGTCCTAGAATCCATTGGAATGGATGAAAAACTGAGGAAATTTTCTCTTAGAGGACGAAGGTTCATTGAGGAAATTAGTGAACTCAGCGGAACGCGAAATGTCAGTTATATATACTAGGGCAACAGAAGGCAGAACGATTCATGATGTTCTGCGACAAAAAGTTGATATTTCGGGTGGATGAACGTCAGACAAGTATAAATTTAAATTAGTACTGACGTTTTGCGGTAAACTTTCCGCTGCAAATTGTTAGTACTAAAACCTTCATATTTAGCATTGACATTCCACGGAGGAACGTGTAGTGTTTTCACGCGGAATGAAAATTAAAATGTTTAATGGCAAACATGACAACAATGTTTACGACATCTATTTTTCTTAGTTTAGTGGTTAAGTTGTTAGCAAAGATACTTTAGTGGTTGACTTGTCATTGATAACAAAGTACAATGATTGATTTGTTAATTTTCCTTAAAAAAAATATTGTGACCATCAACAAGAAGTATGTGCAGAAAACATTGAACATGTCAAATGAGTCGAACTAACTTTGAATTGCTCTCATTTATGATGCTTGGCCCTTGGGTGGAGAATGATACCAAATGTATATATGCAAGAGTACATTTCTTTTGTTAAGAAGAAGGTCCAAGAAAGGAGGGGATGACGTGAGGAAATATCAAGTATGTGGGGCAATGGGAGAGTTGTCTCTTTCCTAAAATTCAATTCCATTTCAAAGACATGGCTCTTCTTTTGAAGATGTGAAAAGCCATACAAACAAAAGAGGATAATTTCAGTAAATATTACCGAAAAGGATTAAATATATTAAGTGGGTAGCCATCAGAAGCTTCCCTTTCAGCCTTTTAGCATTCTTCATAGAAAGTTTGTCTCCTTTAAAAGGATGATAATTTTTAACCCATTCAAAAGTTGTTGTGAGCGCTAGGCTGGCAACAGCCAACCCAACAAATGTAACTCACTTATTGCTTTTGTGTGCTAGCTGTGAGCTCTGTTTAACAATGGCTGCCTCTCTCTATCTCTCTCTAAGTATGCCTATGTGGAAACTTCTTGGCCATGAACATCCTATGACCGTGGTCTTTGTTTTGCTCTGCAATTCTAGTGATTATCGTTGTTCTTGAAGGTGGGTCTTAATTTAATATACTGTTCATTCACTTAAATCAATACTCCTTGGTTTTTCAGTATCTAGCATTGCTGTATTCCCTCTTTTTAGGACCTTGAAAAGCTTGGACAAGCCATAAATTTTCATTTTCAACAACTTTTTGCTAAAGAAGATACAGTCAAAGACTTCAAATTCATCCACTTTTTATTCATTTTGTTTCCCCCACAACAATAACAACGTCATTGGAAGTAAAAAGACGAAAAGAAAATGAGAGATATGTTGGAGGCAACAACACAAAGGAGAAGGAAGAATCTTCATGAGATGCAAATGTAGCTTCATCATTCGATCTGCCTCCTTTCTCTCTCTATACAGCAATGGCGAATCAGCTAGAAAACCATGTCATTCCAATTTTTCTCCATGAAACCCACCTGTCAGAGAAAAATATCTGAAAATCAGCAACTTGCATTGCAGGCATTTCATAAACCTAAATTACCATTTGTATGAACTTCATTTTTTATTATTAAAATAATACTCAGAAAAAGTGAGACCTGATTCTTCTGAGGCTGAATTTCTAGCCAAGGTGCAATGAAAGGAACCAAAGTGCTTCTGCAAAAGGAGACCAAGAATTGTTATGAAAAAGGATTTGGATTTCAACATGATATGTAAAGTTAATTAAAAAAGGAGAGAAGTACTTTACCTTCAAATGGGTAGCGGAGAATCCCATTGAAAAATCTTCCTTTGAAGATTCCTTCTTGGACAAGTTTATTCTCTTCTGCATAAAAATTAGAAAGTGAATTGTATAATTTAAAGGAGAATCCAATCTTCTCTGATACACTGCAGTGGAGGTTATTAAGCTTGCCTTGGAAAAAACAGGGGAACTTGCAGTGTCGTCCAGATACGAAAGCTGTTGGATCTTCTTCTTCTTCGTCTTCTCGTTTGATTTTATGGAAGATTGAGACTGTAAAGAAGTATGCAAAAAAAACCCATTTTCGTGAAAGCACTCCTCGTCGTCTTGATAATGTGGAGGCCCTGAAGAAGCATCAGAGACCATAGACAGATCTTCGTCGTACGCCATTTTCACTTCTTTTTGCCTCAATTCACCTTCAAAAGCTCCAGAAGGTGAATGGAAGGGATTTTCAGAAGGGAGCGATTCATCAAAATAAAGGGTCCAACCTGATCTACACCCGCTGCTGTAATTTGTAGCAGAAATGTTATTCATTCTCTGAAATCTGGATTGGTAGAGTAAAGTATTGGACTTTTTTGGTATTTGGATGAGCAAAAAACGAGGCTGCGGAGATTGAAGGAAGCGAGGTAGAGTGATGGGCGTTTCGCTTGCTGCTACTCTTTTCTCTCTGTCACCATTTACTCTACATAAGTGGAAGAGAAGAAAGAGAAAGGCTCCCAAATCTTAAGACTAAGTTTGTCGTCCTTGGCTCCATCTTTTGGCCTTCTTTGTTTCATCTTTTGGCTTTCGACGTCAAAGTCGCCAGTTGGCTCCGTTAGAGAGAGAGAGGGGTAAAAGTTTTATTAGTATTATGCGACAGAGTTGAAAAGCCTTTTTCACGTTAAATCATTTCATTCAAATAAAAACTTGATGACCCTTGGTTTCCCAAATACACTTTAAATGGATCTCCTCAGTACAGTTTCCAAACCTATTGGGTAAGGTTGAATAAATATGCAAAGTTATTGGATGGTGGATAGAGAGAATTAGGTTATTATTTTGTTACAAATCTTTTTAAAGTTTCCAATGGAAAGAATTAGGTACAAGAAATTGGAGTAAAATTTTAATTGTATGTTGGAATGAATATCTAAGGAATTTTTTTTATGGGTCGCAAGTTGCTTCAATAATTTGGAAATGGAAAGCACTTTACACTTACAATTTCATGAAATGGTCCCAATTGATTGAACTCAACGTCGTTCTTCGCTAATGTTATTCTCAACCTCTTTTTTGTCCTTTGAAGCACTGCACACACACCTCTCTCCCTCTCTTTACTTATTGGCTCACCAAATACAACCGGTTCTTTTATCTGATTTGGTCAATTTGTAGGTGTTGAGCGGTTCAACAACTATTGGTGCATTCTAAAACAATTTTTTTGTTCTGTTTTTGGAATTTCATGAAAATAAAACAGTCCCAATCTGACTATTCATAATTTCAATATGACCCTTTAACCACACGTGTGCATGCCCAAATTACTGTTAATAATTTGGTTTTGTTCTTCCGTTGTCTTCTCTCGGATTCCTTGCTCTTCAATGCAACAACGAGTTCTATTATTATAATTTTTTTAATTATTTTTGGCCTTTTCTAATATGAAGAAGTAAAAATAAAAAACCTTAGAGAAATTCTCGAGAAATCATAAAGAAAACCAAAATCTGAGTCGTTCTTTGACTCCTCTTTTGTTCACACTGGGATTACAGACCATGTCTAGGCTGAATGGTCCTCCCATTTCTCACAAGTCATCTTCTCCAACATTTTTGTAATAAATTTTCTTTTCTTTTAATAAAACTTTAATCACCCATTATTCTTTTGTTGCTATTCAAGCATTCCACTTGCTTAAACGTCCATCAAAATAATTTAAAATTGTACTAATGAAGCACAATAATAGAACTGGCAAGACAATAATGGAAGATATGTGTGGCAATGATATTGCACGACTAAGTATTTGTCCGATTGAATATGTGGGCTAGTTTTCAATTCTCAAAATTTGATCACCTATTCTATTTCTTGATATCTCTCATTGGGTCCCTCTAATTAATTAACAACTCCATATCTTCCTTTAATCTTCCAATCGCGAATGTGATTGTCAGTGATATAACACATGCACAAAATGTCTTTTTTGATAAGTTCAACAACGGTAAGTAAAACTAATTGTAATATCTGCCAAATTTTAAAAAATATATTAATTAATTTGGAAAGATGTTTTTGAAAAACGTCTTCCCCGCCCAGGCGGCAGACAATCAAGGATTCTTCATTGTTCCTCCCTTTCCTTTTGATTCATAAATACCAACCCTCGGTCTCTATCTTTTCATCACTCTCTCAGTGAAACTCCTGCATCGAACGATGTTATTCCCAACCATTTTTCATGAATTGAAGGGCTCTATAACTGAGCCAAATCGTCGATCACGGTAAGTCTTGGTTCTCTTGATTCTGTTCTTTTCAATTTCTTGATGGAAGTTATGAAATTTGGTTGCATTTTTTGAAGGAAACGTATAGTTTTGAGAAGGAGCGAAACGTTGGATTTTTCCGCAGTTGGAAACAAGGGCGTTGAAGGTATAAAAACCTAATTTTTATCTTCATAATTTTATTTTGATTTCAACGTTTTAGTCTGAATGCTAGATGCTAAAATTGGATTTTCAATTGTGTTGTTCTGGTTGGATAATCGGACAAAACTCAACAATTATATTGCTCGGGCTTCATTGGCATTGGAACGCCGAGAAGCGACTCAACAAGGTTGAGTCACAGTTCACGAAGCCTCCAGCTTCAATCAGTTGAACACCGAACGAGACTAGGAGTCTCAGCCAGAGTCGTTTTGTTCACAATGATAAACGAAATCGTCTGCAACAGGGGTGATGATGGTTGCGTTATGGTCGTGATCTCTAGTCACGATCCAGGCTTGGGAGGCTACAGACCATCATACCCTTGACCAAAAGTTTGGGCCGTTCAGTTTTTAGGCTATGGCCCAAACCATATTAGGCTGCGATCAAGAATTAGTTGTTTTTGGGCCGCGGTTTTGGGTTTAAATAAAATCTATCTTGGCTCTTTCTAGGGCCAATTCTTGGGCCTTTTTTAGAGTATTTTTCTAATCTAATTAATTTTAATTTAATTTTAAATAATATTAAAATTTTTAATAAAATTAACTTACAAAATTTTATAATATTATTTTTAGGTACTTAAATATTTACTTAAAGTGTGGGCTCAAAAATTTGGACATTTTAGATAATTGGGCTTGGATTGGTATAACCTACTTCGAGATATATATTTATTTTTATGCACTGCAATGCATAACTTTTGACAAAAATAAATATTTTGAGACGTGTCTCATATTAAAATGACATGTCCATTTTATAACTATTGAATTTTTATATTATATTTTATTTTCATTGTACACATTTAAATTAAGCATGCATATTATATTTCTAGATTAACTCGATAATGTGAACCAAGTTCGATAGACCCAATTTGGGGTCTGTTTTATTTTCACACATTCGATCGTTGAGAATGTGTTTGTTGTTGCTAACTAGAGTAATGTGACAACTGTAAGTGTCGTGTCTCTGGGCCCAAAAGTCTAAACCAGGTCAGGGTATTTATTGTGGCTTTCGTGATCGCCGAGCATCGCTTTTATTCTTTTATGATTAAAATATAAGAAGATAATTAATGGGAGGATGAATTGAGTATTAAGTGAAGAATTGAAATTAGGTGGAGATTGAAAAGGCTGAACCGGTTCAACAACAAAACCGGTTCAGTTTGTGTGGTTGGTTGGTTTGGTTAAGAATTTAATTAATGAACAGAAAAAAGGG
>CM039485.1:13066984-13483678 GCA_022433065.1 Begonia loranthoides
TGGATTAAAGAAAATTAAAATGGAGATTATGGATTGAACCAGTTTGGTCCAACTGGGTCCGAAAACATGGATGTGGTTCGATTTTTTTTAGTCAAATGAAGAAGGATAAAATGAGATTTATTGGATTTGTTTAAATTGAGGATTTGTTGTTAATTAAATGGAGATTAATTGAGGGGTAATAAATAAAGGAAATTTAAATAGGGATGATCAATTCAGAAGAAAATAATTTAATTAAAAAGAAAAGGGGATGAAATTATAAAGAACGTTCATGGAGTGAACCGGTTCCCATATCACCGGTTCGGTCCGGGTTTAGGAATTAAAGGGAAGGATATTTTTAATTGGCCTTTGGTCATGCCTTCAGTGAGAGAGAAGAGAACTGAGAAGGAGAGAGGGTGCATCGGGAGTGACGACGAATGGTAGATGATCGGCGACGACAAGTGGATGACAAACCACTGGGCTTGGGCTCGGGTGTGCGGCTAGCAGCACTCGATTTCTGGTGGGCAAAATGCGAGCTCGGGCATTGGATTTGAGGGCTGGATTGATGGAGCTCCGTAATGGTGAGTGGTTAGTCAATTTTGGTTTTCTGGTGATACTTGACAACAGCGAATGGCGATGCTGAAGCGAGGATAGTGATCAGCAGCAGCGATTCGCGGTTGCCAGGGGTGATTTCGGGTCGATAGCTGGCGGTTCGCGAAGGGGACGGCTGGAACGGGTTTGGTCATGTGAGTTCTGCACTGGACCAATCCAAGTAATTGGTGCTCTGCCAACACACGATGGGGAGCACTCCTTATTGGAATTGGTGGAAGAAATTAAGAGGGAGACATCCCTCATCAAGATGGCTGTTGAAAAATGAAGAAACTGTCGGGAGAGAAGAGAAATAAATGGTGCAGTGAGGTGAGACAAAGTGGAAGTCGAGAGAAGAAAATTGTAGAACTAGAGGAGGAGGTCTCTGGAGTTGGAACTGAGGCCGAGAAGGTGAGACGTTTTCTTCATTTATGAGTTTGTAATGCTTGTGTCTCCTGGAGATTTGTTTCATGCTGTTGGGTTTACATTCTTGATGATTACTTCTGTCGATTGGCAATATGTAGAGCATTACTCTGTTAAATTGGTTTTGTTATGATTGGGTTTCTGCTGAGGGATAATATGTTGTTGGAAATAATATTGGTTGGTTTACTGCTTCTTTGTCATGAGGGATATTAATGAATGCTGAGGAAGTTTTGACTATGCACGTTAATTGTTATGTCTGAATGATGGTGAGATTTCTTCTTTGAAATTTAGTTCAACTTTGGTTGTAGTTCTGTATTGTGGAATGAACAATTTCCTGTTGGGATTTAATGGTATTGGTGGCTTTGAAATTTGGTCTGAAAATGTATTATGTTATTTGGATAATAAGCTGCTGTTTGGTATTGAATATATGACTTGCACATGTCCAGTGGTTTGTCTCCCTTTGTGGGTTCTGTTAGTTGTGTTGAGCTGTAATAATCTGTTGGGTTATGTTGATGCTTCTGTGATGGTCATGTGAGTGTTATTGTTTGGATTGACAAATATAAGTACTTTATTAGTCAAAGCATGTTAAGAAGATATATTAATATTATGGATAAAAATGTTAGACAAAATTGCTCTGTTGTTGGGTGATTTCTGTGATGTTAGTTCGTGAATGTATTTACACTTTGTTGGTTAATTCTGAATGCATAAATCTATTAAATTGGAATTCAATGGTGAAGTTGGGTTAAGTTGCTAAATAGAATATTTGGGAATGAAGGAGGAGTCATGAAACGTGTTGGAGTTGGAATGCTTTTGGTTAATTGCCGGTGTTTCGATTTCTTGGTTGTGCTTTTGAGAATTTGTGTCGGGTGGATTTAACTATTGTTCATTATTATTCAATGATGAAGCATGGATGTGTTGGACAATTTATAAAGCGAGTTAAGCATGTTATAATGATAAGGCTTGGATCAATGCTCCGTTAAGACGTAGATGTATTCTTTTTATGAGTGAACCTAGTGAACCTGTTTAGTAATTAAGGGTAGGGAAATTTATAAGTCGTGATTATTAGTGATAAATGATAACTAATTTGTGAAGGTATCGAAAGGAGGAGAAAAAGATGACGGTTAAGCATCGACGCGCGATAAAGTTCGAGGTAAGGAAATAGAGGTGTCTTGGCCAGAGGAGGCCTACACCACAAATAGAGTCCGTGAGTTTACGTTAGTGTTATGTAGCTTATTGTAGTTCTGTGATATTTTCTTGATGGTGCTGTGATTTAAATGCTTTATTGTGATGCTTTATAGCTTGCTGGTAGGTTTGTGATCTCTTCTATTGTTAGTGTATTTTCTTTACTGTATATGTGTTACCTTGTAGAAATCAATGTCATGAATAGATAGCAAATGAAGAATGAGAAAGGATGAATGATGTGATAAATAAGAAAGAACTATTAATTTCATTAATAATGATTTTCGTTCTGTTATTTCATTTCCTTAACTGCTGTAGTGATAAGAAAATAATCGAGCCTAAACATGTTAGCAATAGAACAACTAGAAATACTTACGCTCCTAATTCTAGCATGTTTAACTCACTGTAATAACTCTAACTTGAGCACGTTTAACTATTTTTAGCATATTAGCTAGGACTAAACAAGCTTGTTAATAGTTAATCAACTAAATTCTTGTGGATTCAATCAATTGAGCATGTTAATTAACGAGGTTAATTAACTAAATATGATTATTTAGGGAGCAATGTTAATAACTGATTAAATACTTGCTTAGAAATATAAACGTAGGGAGCGTGTAAATGGACTAGGTTTATTAATTCGAGCATGTTTTCCTTGTTTCAATTCTTTGTACTTGTTCTCTGTACTGTGCAGTTATTTCCTTCTATTATATATTTTACTTTCCTTGTATGCGCTTTCAATTACAACTGTTTTCAATTACTTTAAATCCACACTTCAATTTATGTTAAAGTTACGTTATTGAGCATCATGCATCATGTTATGTTGATAATGTATAGTCATGCATCATGACGATAGAAACCAATAGAGAGTGCCCCTTTGGGGTAGTATTCACACATGCATGAGTGAGGAAAAATGATGAAAATGAGTAAAACGGTAAGATAATAAAGACCTCTGTGGTCCGTTAACTTAGCCCAGCACAGAAACAAAGAAAAGTGAAAAGGGAGTTGAGGGGCGGATGGGTAGCGGTTCTAGTCTGCAGCTAGGCGAAGGTCCCTACCTTGTCGGAAACAGGGACTTAGTTGCAAGTAAAAGGTTAGGACCGATCCACTATTTCATCCCCTAAGACCCCTCCAATCTCCAGCTCAATGTACGAGTAATGAATGAACGAACGAAAGTAAAGTAATTGAACGAACGAATGACTTAATGGAAGGATTGGTTTGGGTGGCTCCAATTCCAACATTGACTAAAGAGTGGCATTTCACGTTGCATTTAACCATTTTCCTTACTGAGCCATTAGGCTCACATATTACTTGTGGTGTAGGTGTAGGTACTGGTACGTGTAAGAAATGCACAGACTTAGGAGTAAATGCGAAAGACAATAATCAGACAATAAAGCAAGGATGAAGAATTTGCACACACGAGACTCGTGGCTGGCTAGGCTTAAAGGAAATAAGAAAATGGTTGTAATTAAATGGTTTAATTGTCAGTTTTATTTATTAAACGCAGTATTTCAATTGTTTAGCATTTCTTCCTTAAACGATTTTATTTATGTTTCCTCCATGTTTTAACTAAAAGATTTTATTTACGCTTCCGCATTTTATTAATTGGTTTTCATAGTGAGTTTAACGAAAGGTCATTAGCGATCCGGTTTAGCGTCGCACTCTAATAACTGTTTTAAAAGAGATTTCAAAGGCTTTAGCAAAATTTTAAATTTTCACGCATTTTAAAGGACTTATAAAAATTCGAGTCGTTACAGGGACGACAATCGGGAGAGGGAGATGGAGACCAAGAGGGTGAGCGAGAGAGAGAGAGAGAGAGACTTCGGCCGAGAGTTCACGGGGTGGTGTAGCGGCGACGTCCGGCGAACGCTGCTGCGGCGATGTCCGGCGAACTAACAAGCTGCTGCGGCGACATGGGTTGCGCCAGTGGAACGCTCGGGTAGATCACACGATGGTCGGCTGAACGCTGGACAATTGGTGCTGCGATTTCCTCTCCACAATTATCCGAGGTAAATACCTCGATTGTTTGCGATGTATGATTCAATTTTTGTGATAGGAGTTGGTGGATGAACTGGAAGGGGCTCGCGAGGTTGGTAGCTCTCGAGTGGACTGTGAGCCCTCTACTACTGTGTGATCTTCTCCGTGAGGCTAGAGATACTAGTGAAGCCGAGCTAGGACGTTGGATGCAAAGGTAGTTGCTGTTGCCAACTTTCGAGTGTTTTGGGGTAAGGGCTTCCTTCATTTCCTCTATGGATTTTGAAGACAATAAGTAAGAAATTGATTAGGGAAGGATATGTAGCCTGTTGGTTGTAATTGAATTTTTTGCTGGATATGGGCCATCATTTTGTTTGTTATCATTGGGTTGATAAGTTGGTTAATAATCTATAAATTGTTGCTAACTATGGAGACAATGTGTGCTATTGATCGATTCTATGATGTGCATTCTAGGTTATCTGTTTGGATAAAGAAATAATAAGATGTCATCTGTTGGTTATTGCCTAGAGTACAAATATGTTGGATTTTTGTCTCGCTGCGACAACGTATTGGTTATTCTGATTCCTGTTAGATGAGTGGAATCATATGGGGATAAGATATGTTATTTTATACAATTTAGAATAGGAAAAAACAATGAAATTAATAAGTCGTAATTATTAATGATAGATGTTTTTATTTATGAAAGTACTGAAAAAAGGAAAAATGAAGATAACGGTTAAGCACCAATATGTTCTAAATATTCGAGGTAAGGATTGGGTAGAGTCTTGGCAATCAAAGCCCTACCCACAAGTATTATGTGTGAATTGTATTGCTTTCCCTTGATGTCCATTACTTGAATATTTTGTGCAGTGTATTCCCTTGGTTGTGATTCTTGTTGAGTTGTTTAATTTCCTGTATATTTCCTACTACAAATGTTGAATTGAAATGCTTAGGAATGGAACAAATGATGAATGGAAAGTGATAGGATGATAAGATGTGCATGAATGAGTTATGAACTGCATAAGTTAGAAATTCTATTTTTGTAAACTATTTTTACTTGCTATAAATTCCTTGTGATGCTTATTGCTTTCCTTGGTTCTAGTTAGGAGCTATAGATACTCTAGATTTAATTAGCATCAATTCGTTTAGCACGATTCTCATTATATCAAATTGTGGAGCATGTTCTAATTGTGATTCGTTAGATAGATTTCCAGCTTATGATCTAATTAGTAAGTTACGTTCTATTTTCTTTATAGGAATGACATGCATAGATAGTTTAGTTTCATATTTTGAAATCTAATATTGTTGTTTCTTGGTTCTAGTTAGGAAATAGAATTTGTATCTCTTATTGCAAATTTTTATTGTAGAGAAATGTGATGAATGAATGATGAATGATGACGTTAAGTTGTAGGATAGAATGACGAAATGAAGGATGACATGATATGCACGTATGATCATTAATGAATAAAGACTTTAAATTATGTTGGTTACATTCTCTTGCTGTAGTTTCTTGCATAATTCACCTTGTTATTCGCCGTAGCTTCTTAATTGTTAATACTTGCTATATTTTCGTAAATCAAGCATGTGTAGATTAATTAGGATGATTATAGGAGCATGTTTAGCATAATTAACTAAACCGAGCATATCTAATTAAATAGGACTCTTTGCATGTTTAATTAACTAGACCATGAATTGTAATATGTTTAATGAATTGGAATAAAAGCATGAGCAATCAAATAGGATGAAATCTATCATTTGAATCCTTTAAGTAATCCGAGCATGTTTATTTAATTTAATAAATTATCATGTTACTTTCGAATGTATAAAATTAGTTAGTCATTTCATTTATAATTAATTATGATTTTGGATGATACCAATTCATTGAGCATGTTTCTATTAGTTAATTATCAAGTATGTTTCCTTTTATTTATTAATGCTACATCTAAGCTTTTATAACATTGTTAAGCATGTTAATTCGCTTAGATACCTCGTAGTTAATAGTTTACTCGTCTTGCTATATCTTGAGTGTTATCTTCGGTAGAACCAAGCATGTTATATGTCACCTTCGATCGTTTTTGTGTTTGTTTTCAATTAATGTTATTCTTGCCATTCATTGTTTACTATTCATGTTATTCTTGCTATTCATTACTTAATTATTGTTCTTTCTATATTATGTCTCATGTATCATGATAATAGAAACAAGTACGGAGTGCCCCTCGGGATGGTACTCACATGCATGAGTGAGGAAAATGAAATGAACGAATGCAATGAATGATGATGAATGATGGGAAGTTGAAGGGCGGATGGGTAGTTCGGATCTAGTCCATATAAGGTTAGAAGCCGATCAAACTATTACATCTAGTACGTGTTCCTTCAACTTCCAACTCGATGTACGAGTAATGAACAAATGAATTAAATGTAATGAAAAGATTGGTTTGGGGCAGACCCATTCCAAGTGAACTAAAGAGAGACATGATCATATTGCACATTCCCTTTCCTTACTAAGCCTTTGGGCTTACAATTTACTTGTGGTGTAGGTATACGTGTATGATGGAAGAACGATGAACAAAATACAAAGCAGTAGATGAAAAGTTTACATGGGCAAAGCTTGTGGCTAGTCAGGCTAAAGACGAATCAAGTAATTTGTAAAACATAACGATTTACTTAGCATGTTTTAATTTGAATGTTTTCACTTCCACTATGTTTTAAAGAAATTATTATTACTTCCGTTATGTTTAGATAAATGATTTTCATTATGAATGTAACAAATGGTTTTTGACGATTTGGTTTTAGAACTTTGATTATGAAGGATAAAAGTTTTAAATTTCGTACATTTTTAAAAGCTTATGAAAAACTGGGTCGTCACATTTTTAATTAGTGTAACAATAACTTATTTTAATTAGATACCACATATTAGTGAGTGATTTTAGACACATGTCTTTTTGTATACATTTTTAAAAAATGAATTTATAAAATGTGATTTTTAAATTCATTCATGCTTAAACAATGTTTCCTCTAATTAAAATTATCAAATTCCTATTGAGTTTAGTCAACTCACCTCAATGACACATTCAGGATTTTATCAACAAGACTTCCTGTTGCCAAATAAAGATTAATTTGGCGGAAATTTTATTTTATTTTCTAGTACTTTAGTATTTTAACTTGAGAGATTTTTGCAAGCTAAATTTTAGTATTAAAAAGTTGTAATTCTTATTTTTAATTTCTGCACAGTTATTTCATTTGAATTATATTACTATGTTATCAGATATTACTGTTGGATATGTTAAGCCTAAGTTATTGAGTCTTGGCTTTTAATTAATATTTTAAGTCTTCCGCTGCCAATTAATAAATTTAAAGTGATAATGGGTCGGATGATTCGATCCTTCAGGAGGAGTCATTCCCCGTTCTATCTCGATTCTCTTGCGGGTCGTGACAGAATTTTTTGTATCAAAGTCAGGTTCAATCTTAAAAAGTGATATCAATAAGATAGATAGTATAGTAATATACAAGAATTTACAAATTACTGTGTCTAAGAACAAAATATAAAAATTAATTTGCGATAAGGTGTTGCTAGAAAGTCATCTTGAGATTTCGCTTGTGGATGAAGTGATGCACCAGATGAAAGGAATATAATTTACTTGTAAAATATCACTTGGTTGAAAGAGTCGAACAACTGGTGTTGAAGAATAACAGGCAAGGAGGTCGATCAAGGTTGGGGAAGCTAGGCGGATATCGACCAGTAATTCACGATTTTGATCAACCGAAGATTTACAGTAGGATAAGTCGGTCAATCATCAACAGGAATAAATATTAGAGAGGCGAAGGTTTTCCTGAGCGGTCGGTCGGCTTTAGTGATGGTGATCGACCGGTCCTTCAAACTTCCTTAATTTTGACACAAAAAATAATATGAAAAGTCTAACTTTCGAATTCAATAATTCCCTATTTTTAGAAGCTTTTCCTCTGGTCAGTAGCCACGTTGATAAGTGAAAAATAACTCCTCTAAAAAGAATGGTAAGATTCACTATAGATTTGGAAATATGCGCTGAAGAAACCGATGGGCCAGAAATAGCAAGTGGTGACACATGTAACTCCCATATGGATGTCTTTACCAATGGAACTCCTTTGGAAAGTTAGACAACACTTCATACACTCTTCCTGCAAGGAGTAAGAATGTGGGTGTTGATAAGAAAGGCTACCCAACTTACAAGTAACCTTAATCTTGTGATATAACACACACAAGGAAAATTTGGTTGTGACACACCAAAGGTTTGAAAGAGGAATCACTTCCAATTTTGAAATAAACAAAAGTTTTCTATTATAATATTCTCTGTCTCAAACAATTATATAAGATGTCTTTAAATAGCCAAGTACAAACTATGAATAGTAAATGACTAAACAAGCAACAATAACATTAAACTGGCTATAGTATAAGTTACGCTGATACTTTACTTAGTAATTACTAAGCTAATTAACTTATAGATTATTTAATTAATTCATTCATTCTTCTTCTCCAAGTCTAAAGGTCTTTTGCCAGCTATTCCCTTTTTATGCTTGACAACTTAGATTGTTTCCATGTATAGACTTCCTTGGTATCCATGCTTTGACACTTGGACTGTGCACAATATTTGTTCTTTGTTCCTAAGCTTTTGAGAAAGCAACAAAACTCCAAATTTAACTATCCAGCCCACTTTAGGAATCTTAGGAAGCCAACTACAATCTTTATGAAGCACTCTTTTGGATATGACGTCGTTCTGAATGCCATAACCATCAAATACTCATTAAAGGACAGAAAGTAGGCAGTTTTGTGGAGTCCTTTAATTATTCTCCCATTGTTCTTGAAATTCCATTTATGCTTCACTTTGAATCTCTATAATAATATTGGATGCTTGATTGTTCATAGAGTGGACTTGTAGTCCATCATCCTCTCGGGGTTGAAAAGGATTCGACCTCGAATCATGTCTTGTGTTTCCCTAATCGTCATAGAAACTAGGAGATTCACCATGGACTATCAAGATTGTAATATCTTCAATGTCTTCATGATAAGGAAACGAATCTTGTTTGATGTAGTAGACTGATGATATTAAGATTTCCATAAATCTCTTCCCATGCTTGAATAATAAATCAGATACTAAAATCTCATTATTTGCCTTCGAGTTAGAAATAATGTAGACCTTATTGACAATTACCATAAATATAACATTGAGAACACATTTAAATATGTGTGGCCAAAGTGTAATTCCTTCATAATATACTTTAACCACATAAAGAGTGCTTCATGGGCCTTGAGATTTGTAATGGCTTCAAATTCTTCATGTGTGAAATAAAGGAATAATTATTGTTTGATGTAGTAGGCCAATAATATTAAAATTTTCACCAACCCCCTCCCATATTTGAACAACAACTTAGAAGTAGTGTAGACACCCCTTCATAATTTAATAACTTCCATAAATATAATCTTGAGAATACCTTACCACCTCCCATATTTGAACAACAACTTAGAAGTAGTGTTGACACCCCTTCATAATTTAATAACTTCCATAAATATAATCTAGAGAATACCTTACCACCTCCCATATTTGAACTACAACTTAAAAGTAGTGTAGACACCCCTTCATAATTTAATAACTTCCATAAATATAATATTGAGAATACCTTTGGGTATATGTGGTCAAAGAACAATTTTTTGGTATCTTCCTAAGTAGTTCTTCCCCCAATATGGTTTGCTAGATTTCCACCATGAGCTTTTCTTATTAGTGTTTTTTGAATCCCATGAATTGGTATGTTAGGCTTGCCATCCTTGGAGACATAATCTTTGGCTCGGAGTATTGGCCACTAATTTTGTATTTCCTTTTATACACTTGATCATATAAGAAAAATATTCTAGCAACTCATTCTTGGACAATTATGCAAAATTAGGTAAGTAGTAATTGAAACCATGAAACAAACAATCATCAAACTTAACAAAGCCATCATCATTCTTATTGCCATAATAGTGTTGCCATAGAATAAAACTCATATCAAATATCAAAGTTTTTCGTATGATGCCATATGTTCGTTTATTCCCAAAATAGCAAGTAAATCCATCACCAAGATTCAATGAAATCAATAGCAATCCTCTTTTCCTATGCATGCTAACAATGCCATCAAAATTTAAATTTCTATCATAATTTAAGAGAGCATCCTTATCATAGTCGTTGCTATAGAAATATAGACACAATCAATATCATCATGAGATAGTAAAGTCTCCCTTTCGATGTAATATGCTCTTCTAATCTCAAAATAATAATCAAATTAAGAAATAAAATTCATTAAGACCAAGAACAATCCAATATGCATAACCATAAATGAACTCCACACCACAATTAAAGAGAAAAACTTTACCATCACGATTACCATATCCAAATACCATGCCAATAATATGAGAAGCTTTAATTTATTCAACTCTAAAAATCCAAGTAATCAATTTTTCCATCGGTTCGTACCTCTTTGTCATAAGCACAATAGTTTTCATCTGATTTCCTTTTAATGCATCATAATCCATAACAATTTTCTTTAGTTGAAGCAGAACTAGATTGATTAACCTCTTATTACCTTTGAAAGAATAATAACTAGAATGACCATTTGAATATCCATCATGTGTATGGCTTCTATCAAGTAACCTTGGTAATTTCCAAAGAAAACGACTTGTACTCATCATATCACAAAACATTATATTAGTAAAACTTCCACAAGAAAAATCAGTCCAAGTTTGATTGACCTTGATGTCTCTTCTACCATTCAACCAACTCAAACCTTCCTTGAAATCCATGGAAGACATAATGGTGCAAACTATTTCATTATCAATTAAAGAACAAACCTTTTTTTTTGTTGGAGCATTGACCATGAAATATTGAATCCTTTTGACAATCCACTTCTTGACTATGAATAATTAGTGCACTTGGAAGCTCTATGTCGAATGGTTCCCTTTGAATATAATACAACTCCTCTTGTGGCTTCTTCTCTTCATCAATTGCTACAAGCACGACATCATTATTAGTTGTTGCCAAGGAGTATACTTTACCTTCAAGATGCTCAGTTTTGGCCACTTGTTCTTCTAGACAATCCTCCTCCTTTATTTAAGACTCCAAAGATAGTGATGACCCTTCTTGAGGTGTTGTAACATCTTCTTCATTTTGCTAATTTGTCTCAAGAGTATCTTCTAATACCTCATCAGGGTGTGGTGTATGCAAAGTTGGAGTGCTCAATGTATTTGCTTCAAGTTGTTGTAATATCATTTCAAATGAGGCTTGCATATTGAGGAGTTGAGCTTGTAAACTATTGGGAAGTTTCCCATACCTCGTGACTGGTGGTGGTGAGACGGTCTTGACAATTCCAGAGCATACATTTTCCTCAAGAATCTCTTCATTAATTCCCATGTTTGAATGCCTCCTTTTCCATATTCTTTTTGGTTGGTAATCAATTTGTTCCACCATCTAGAAGCCTTCCTTTAAGCTTTGAAGAAATAAACTTTACAATGGTCTTCTTCGGAAGAATAGCTCTTTCAAAAAAAAATTTCGACCTCATCTTCCTATCCAAATAATCTTAGAAAAAATCTGAACCACTAAAAGTAGGAAGAGATGCTTCCAACTTCTCCTTGCTCGTAATGGCTCCCTGTGCCATCATGAAAATAAAAAAGGAACACAATTAATTGGATTTTTTTTAGCTCTAATACCAAATGTCGTACTAGCGAAAGGGAATATAATTAACCTATAGAATAACACTTGGTTGAAAGAGCCGAACAACTAGTGTTGAAGAATAGTAGGCAAGGCGGTCGATCAAGGTTGGGGAAGCTAGGCGGAGATTGACCGGTAATTCACGATATTAATCAGCTAGAGATTTGTAGTTGGATGAGGCGGTCTGTAACACCCTGAATTTTTTTATTTTATTTTTTTAGTTGGATAATTATTTAATTATCTGGGTATTACGAAGGATGAATTCGCAAATTCCATTTATTGAGAGATTAAATAGAATTTACTATAATTAAAATAATATTAATTTAATGAATTTAAATTATAATATTGAGATTTATTATAATTGTTGTAAGGATTAATTTAATTGTTTTACATTAAGGAATTAATTAGGGATTTAAAATGATGAAAGAGGTATTTTAAAGTTAATGAATAAATTAGATTAAATTGGATTTAATTTGATAAATTAAATTCAATGGTGGGAGAATAGACTGAACCGATTAAGCAAGAACCGATCTAGTGCATTAAACAATGGCCTTTGGGCCGTTATGGTGAGGATCAGGCGAGAGAAAGGAGAGAGAACCGAGAGGGAGAGGGAGAGGGAGACACCTAAGAGTTTCGATCGGGAAATCGGGTGAGAGGCGACGACCGACAAAGGACAAACGGCGAGGCAACGAGGTGGGTCTAGCGTGCGCGACGTCCAGGCGTGGTGGAGCGGCGGTTCGCGGCTAGGGCTCGTGTTCGGGTTCCATCGGGGAACGGTTTTCGGGGGCGATTCAAGGTAAGTCCGGTTAATATCTTCATTCCCCCTTCTGTTTTGATGGTCGGATGTTGCAGAGAGTGATCGTTGGCGGCGAATTGCGATGGCCAGTAGCGATTTGCGATGGGCAGGGGGAGTTTCAGTGATTTAAGAGGGATGCAGTTTGGTCTTCGGTTTGGTTGGACCAAATTGGTCTGCTGGTTCATGGACGATAGAGTGTGGTTCAATGGCAAGGTATGGGTGATGAAGATTTGGCCGAAATATTAGGATCTGTAATTGGTGATTAGGGGATATGTGATTCATCCCTTTGATCCCGTCTTTTGTGTATAAATACAGTGAAGGTTAAGGGCTATGAAAGTGTGTTTGGGAATTTTGATTGTGTTGTGTAATTCGATTATGTAATTCGGAATATTGGATTCGTCTGATTTCTCCATCTCTAGGGAGCCGAGGTGAGTGTTGCAAGGTGTTTTGGCGAAACTGTTGCCCATTCTCTTTCACTGCTCTGTTGATATGGTTTCTGTCTAATGCTTTATTCTGTGATGGGTATTGCGGTTGATTGTGCTCCGTTGTTTGGGTTTGCTCTCGGAGTCTAGTACTAAAAGCTGAAGGGTTGATCTCAGGTGCTTCTGGGATGGACCTCAACAGTGAGCTGCTGTCCATGTCTAGGAGCTGGAGTTGCCGCCATGTGAGCTGGGTGCCATGGAGTCAGTTGTTCGTGGATGGTTTTCTTCAAATGGTAAGGATTGGGTAGTGTCTGCCCGTCTAAGCCCTACCCACGAGTATGTGTGCATGCGTCGAGTATGGTTGTGAATCTCTGTTGTTGGTTGTTTAGTTCCTAGAATGTTCTGCTTAGTGATAATGGTAGAGCATGTGTTCATACGTTTAATTGTCGAATGCTTTCTATATTAGATATGTTTCTGTGCATAGATATTTTTCATGTCTTTGATGCTGCTAGTTACTAGTTGACATTCTGGATTGGTTTTATGGACTTGTGAATGCTTTATAGACTTGAGTGTTATTATATTGTGGTTATGCTTCCTGTTATTCATTTGTCATTAGTTGATAATTCCTGGAAATACTCATTGTTTGTGATGATAGGGTAGAATGTTAGAGTTTGTATTCTTTGTAATATTCTCTCTGTTAATGCCTCGAATGTTCCTCATTGCATTGTCTGTATGTTATTGCACGAGGACACTTCATAGATTTCTATGTTTAGATGATTTGTGTGTTAGTTCTCTAAAACTTTTCTTTGTTGTATTTGTTAGAGTACAATTGCTTTGTAGGCTCACGTATATTCCTCCTGGTGTTGTGTGCTTAATGCTTGCAGGAAATTCCATATTAAATAGCTTACTAATTGCTAGTTGTTGATTAAGAAATTTTAATTAGAAATGGTTAAACAACCCCTTGAGCATGTTATCTAAAATGAGTAATTATAACTAGTGTAATTAACTAGTATATTGAGAATGTTAATTAAGTTATTAATCTGTCCAGAATATTAACATAATCGATTTAATTAACCTAAACGAGTTAGTTATTAAAAGCATGTTTAAATCATCTAGGTTAATAATTGTAAGTAAATTCTATTATTTGATTTTTAACCCTTTCCTTACTAAGCCTTTTTAGGCTTACAGTTTACTTGTGGTGTAGGTACCCGCAGGAGAAGTTAGCATATAGATTCGACACAGTTGATGAGGGATTTTGCACGAGAGCGGGTTTGTGGTTGGCCAGGCTGCGAGAAATAAGAGATAATCTAGTTGTAATTAGATTATGTTTTTTTCTCAATTGTAATTTAAATGTATTTCATTTGTTTAATTTATTTACGCTTCTGCAAATGCTTTTATTTCCAAAATGATTTACTTCTGAAATTTTTTAAAGTGTTTCTAACGGCCTGACGTGCACTCTGATATGTTTATCTCAAAATTTAACGTATTTTTAAATGTATGAGAATCTAGGTCATTACACGGTCGATCATCAATGAGAGTAAATATTATAGAGGCGAAGGTTTTCCTGAGCAGTCAATCGGCTTCAGTGAAGGTGATCGATCGGTCCTTCAAATTTCCTTAATTTTGCCGCATAACATAATATGGAAAATCTGACTTTGGAATTCAATAACTCCCTCGTTTTATAAGCTTTTCCTATGAAATTTTGTATAGCAGCCACGTTGATAAGTGAAAAATAACTCTTCTTAAAAATATGGTAAGATTCATCACGAATTTGGAAATATGTGCTGAAGAAGCCAATTGGCCAGAAATAGTAAGTGGTGACACTTGTAACTCCCACATGGATGTCTTTGCCAATGGAACTCCATTAGAAAGTTGGACACTACTTTGCACACTCTTCCTCCAACGAGTAAGAAAAAGAATGTCGATAAGAAAGGCTACCTAACTTACAAGAAATCTTAATATTGTGATATAACACACACAATGAAAACTTTAGTTGTGACACACCAAATGTTTGAAAGATGAATCATTTCCAATTTCGAAATAAGCAAAAGCTTTCTATTATCAATCTTCTCTTTCTTAAAAAATTATATAAGGTGACTTTAAATAGCTAGTTACAAACTATAAATAGTAAATAACTAAATAAGCAACAATAACACTAAATTGGCTATAGTATAAGCTAGGTTCATACTTTACTTAGTAGTTACTAGGCTAATTAACTTATAGATTATTTAATTCATTATTACTTTCTTCTTCTCTGAGTCTAGAGGTCTTTTGAGAGCTATTCTTTCTTGGTGGTTAGCCACTTGGATGGTATTCATGTAGTATAGACTTCCTTGGTCTCTAAGCTTGGACACTTGGGCTTTGCACAATATTTTCTCTTTGTTCTATGGGCTTTTGACAAAGCAAACAGATTCTAAATTTAATGATCTGGCCCATTTTAAAAATTTTAGGAAGTCAGCTACAATCTTCATTAAAGTACACTTTTGGATATGCTATCATACTGAATGCCAAAACCATCAAACATTCATCAAAGGTCAGAAAGTAGGCAGTTTTGTGAAGTTCTTCAATTATTCTCCTATTGTTCTTGAACTTCCACTTATGCTTGACCTTGAATCTTTCTGTAATACCCCGACCTTTTATATTAGAATTTAATAAAGCTAATTAGAAGGTAATTGGGGATATTGGATTTGTGGGATAATTATCAGGGTATTACCAAAAACGTATTCGTAAGATATTACAATTTATTAAAATAAATATTAATTTAATCACTTAAATTATAATGTTTGGTATTAATTATAATTGTTTTGAATTAATGATTAATTGAATGAATAAAATGGAGATTTAGGTAATTAAAATAAATGCTAATTTAATAAATTAAATTATAATGTGGGGAAATTACTGGATGGTAATTATGATTAAATGGGAAGAGTATTTTATTGGCACTATTAATTTAAGGAGGGACATAAATTGTGTTTGGAATTAGATATTAAGGGAATTAGTTAAGTGAGGGTTTAAGTGAAAGATTAAGGTAAAAATGAATTAAGTGGTGATTGAGGAAATGTGAACCGGTTTAATTGAGGGACAAAAGGGAGAATGGCCTTTGGCCATTTTCAAGTTAGAAGGAGAGCGCCAGAGAGAAGGGAGAGACCAAGATAGGGAGAAGGAGGGAAACGCTACGAGTGGATGGTGAGCTCGGGTTCCTGCACGGCGAGGAGGTCTATTTTTGAAGGCGTCCGACTCCAGGCGTGCTCCAATAGGGGTGTCGCGGCTAGAGCACGGATTGGACGATTTTTGCATGGCGAATCGGGACTCCCATTGCTACGATTTCTAGCGTCAAGATGAGGTAAGTCCGTCCTTCTCCCTACATTCTATAATTTGAATGGCATTGCTATGATTTCTGGAATCGATTTGTAAGGGCTGGGGGCTGCTTTGATCAGGTGCTCCAACCAGGTGTTCCGACCCAGGTGTGACCGAGTTCAGTTTGGCCTGGTTTGGGTGAATTGTTGTTTGCTATGAAGACAACCCCATCATTCTCTCCAGCCTGGAATTGTACCTCCCGTGGGGGGGGGGGGGGGGGGTAGCCTCTGAAAAGCTGGAAGATTTGAGGGAATACTGTCAGAGGAATGATTGTGGCTGGAGAATAAAGACAGTGAGGGAGGGTTGAACTCTCAAGAATAAATGAAGGGCAGAGTGTTGGATTGCTCTCTAGAAATTGTGGGAGCCGATAAGAGACAGAGAAGTGAGAATATGCAGGAGATGGAATTGAGAGCTGAAGGCTTGCTCTCTGACGTCTCTGGTATGTGGAATCCTTCACTGTTAATCTAGAGTTTTTGTAATACCCAGATTCTTATATAAAAAATTTAAAAAGAATAAATTGGAAAATAATTGACGATATTCGAATTAGTCGAATAATTATCGAGGTATTACAAAAGATGTAATTGTTAGATACGGATTGAACCGTTTGGGTTCGGCTCGGTTCTAAAATAGGTGACTCAGTTTTAATTAAAAATGAAGAAAATAAATAATGGGAATAAATGGAATAAAAAGGAGAATGATTAAAATGAAAATAAAGGAGTTAAGAGAATTTAAAATAAAAATGAAAATGAATGAAAATATGGGGGGAGTGAACCGATTCTAGCAGTGAACTGGTTCAAGGGTTTGGTTTGAATTAAATTGGCCTTCAGCCATTTGTGAGAGAGAGAGTGAGAGAGAGAGAGAGAGAGGGAGAGAGAGAGCAGATGAGAGACAAAGAGAGGAGGAGAAATCGGGTGATCGATAGGGAGGAGCGACGCGAGAGAAAGCGAGGAACGCTCGTGCTTGGGGTGTTGTCTGGCAAACGAAGTATGTCGGACAGTGACATTGAGAGGCGAAGGCGAGCTAGGGCTCGGTGGTGCGCCCGTGTGGTGGGAACAAAGAATGCCGTGCGCTGCGAACTCCAGTCCATGTAAGTCGGTAATTTTTCGTTGTGATTTCTCCTCCATGGCCTTCCAGATTGGGCATTTTGGCAGTTGAAATTGGTGAATCGCTTTAGCTGGAAAAGGTAGACGAAAGTAATGGCAGGGGAGGTAGAACCGTGAACCGTTGTTCACGCTGGACTGGACCGGCGTTGGTTCTTCCAGCTGCTCCTCATCTGGCAAGCTTTCCACGTGGCAATCTTGGGTTGGACCACCCTCCTTGAAGTGTGCAATTGTCCATCAGCCTTCGTTTGTGATAGTCTTCTCTCGGCTATAAATCAGTTGGAGTAGAGGCAGTGAGAAAGCAGAAGGAGAAGAGGACAGAAAAGTGGAAGAGGAGTTGTTACGTTGGGCCTTCAGGTGATGTGTTCTGAAATATTACAATGATGGTGAGAGGCGGGAGGTGCTCTTTGTGAATGGACCGAGAGCTCTACATGAAAAGTGAGTTACTAGATGCAGTGAAGAGATTGTTGGAGTAGTCTTCTCGGGTCCTCGACTAGTATGATGAATTATTTCTCATCTTTTATGAATTTAATTATGTTGACAGTAGAAGAGGAGAGTGTGATGGATTAATTACTGCCTGATACATGTTTGGAATTTGTTGTATGATGGTTTGAGTTTACCTTTGGCTTTAGTTTTACTGTTAGACATTGAGAAGAAATGTTAGTTGCTAGAAGTGTTTGTTTCTTTTAGCCTGGTTCTGCCGAGAATACACCCTCTGAACTAATGACAGAGGTTATGGTAACTTTGTTCTATCAATTGTGGTTATGATATGCTCTCTGTGAAGCTTTAGTTTGATATTGAATCTGTATTCTGTTGTTCAACTTCTGCCACTGACATATTAGTTCAGATTTAGGAAATTGTCTATGACGGTTGAGGCTTAACTAGGATGACCTGTTAATTGTTGTTCTTTTGGGTAACATTGATTGCTGCTATATGTGGTTGTGAAATGTTAACTGTTTGTGCAGAGATAAAGGATTTATGGGTGTTGTTAAATTGAGAAAAGTAAGTAATGTCCTGTACGTCATTGTTGGCTATAAGTCTTGAATGATTAAGGAGAGATATGAAGATGACTAGTATTCACTCGATAATTTCATTTTAAGTAGGTATTAAATGGTTCTCTACTCTATTATGGGAAATATGGTCAAGTGAATTAGAGTAATTGATTATAATACTTTATTTCAGATGAATAAGATTCTTGTTGACTAGATTAATGAGTAAAGGTCATTTGTTGTGAAGGTACTGTGAAGGTTAAATCGGAGTGCTACACGTATCTCGGACGCCAGCTAAGTTGATACTTACTGTGCTTTGGTCTTCGGACCCTACATCGTAAGAATTAGGATTGCATGTTGTATGTTTACTAGAATTAGGTTCTTTTAATGATATGCTTATTAGACATTTTTATTATCATATAGGACTGAATGTATTCACGAGCATATTGCATGACATACTTAATATAAGTAAATAAGCATGTGGGGGTCTCATTGGGGATGATTCTCGTGGTGACACCCCATTAGAGTACCTACTCCCACTTAGGGGGCGATGAGGTACGGGTAAGCCACGGGAATCGTAAGATTCTCAATTCTCTTGTTCTAAAATCCCCAATGTTTTCAACGAAAGTGTATGGGTATGGCTCGCTGTGACACCCCTATTGGTGTGTTTCCTTGTCAAAAATACGGTTAAGCCACGAGAGCAATTGACTTATCCATTGCCCCGGTTAACAGACGAGATATGGCTCTCCTCTGTAATGCATCGAATGATCATGCATCGAATGATCATGCATCGCATTGTATTTTATTTTATCACTTACTGAGCATTAGGCTCATTAGTTAGGTCTTGTGATGTAGGTATGTACAAGAAACAGGAGAGCAGGTCAAAGATAGTTGATGAAGGATTTGCACCAGTGGATCTTGTGGCTGGCTGGGTTAAAGAATTTAAAAGGTGAGTTTATTTGTAAAAAAGGTTTGTAAATTATTTAATATTCGTTAATGTTTTGTTTCAATTCCACTGCGTTTTATAAAAAAGATTTTATTACTTCTTCTGAAATTAATAAATGTGTTAAGTAAAGAGTTTTAACGAACGGGTTTTATAAAGAAAAGTCTCACTCTGATTTTATAAATTTTTTTTAAATTTCACGCAATTTTAAAGTAAATAAAAACCAGGTTGTTACAATTTTTGGATTTTAATGCTGATAATTAGATTGTTGTCTGGTGATTGGTTGGGAATGGTTAAACTCTGTTAGTTGTAGTGTAACCCTTGTTATTGTGCTGTTTCTAGAAATTGTGAAATATTATTCTTGGATGCATGGATATGTGCAAGAAGAATATGTTGGTTAAGCCAGAGTTGGGTTCTGTATTATTCTTTTATTTGGAAAAAGTTATATGTTTCTGATATAAGTGCAGAAGAAAGATGAGTATTGTGGTTCTCTAATAAGTTGTTGGTTGTTGTCTGGATGAGAAGTTGTTAATGAGAAATGTTTCTAATTGTGAAGATATCGGAAAGAGATAGTGGATAAAGATTTGGTGCTAATGCACGATAAAGTTTTGAGGTAAGAATTGGGTGTGTCTGGCCGTCTAAACCCTACCCACAAGTAGTGTGCGTGAGTTGAGTTATGGTTGGTTCTCTAAAATGCTTACTACTAGTTGTCGTTAGTTGATTCTTTTGTTGATAGTTCCTTGGATGCGTTATTATTGTTATTTCCCTGTTGATTTCTTCATTAGTATAAATTCTTGCCTGTCTGTTACTGTTATAATTGCTTAGATGATATTCTATCATGAATTTCTTGTTGGTTGATAGGGTAGATTCCTTTGCAGTTAGTTGTCCTCTGTATATGCGTTTATTTGCTCTCTTTTCTTTACTACAAACGTTTAGTTTTCTATGATGAATGATCAATGTCCGCGTGTGATGAGAATAGAATGATGAAAGTGTGAATAATGAAGAGTATGAATAGATTAAGAGTTCCTTAAAGGAACTGATATTTATTATTTACTACTATCTAGTTTACATTCTTTGTGATAATTCAACTATTATCTCTTACATTCAATGTAAATATCGTTATGTCGTTTCCTTGTTAATATCCATGTTAAAGTAACTAGCATGTTAATTTAACTATGCCGAGCATGTTTAAAATGTTAAATCAATTAAAATCCTAAATTGCAATAATATACTTGAGCATGTTAATCTAATTAGGAAAATAAATTCATTAGTTGAGCATGTCTCGTATGTCTAATTAACTAAATTACAATAAACTAGAATAATAATCGTAACATGTTTAATTAATTCACATGTCCAATTTACTCGCATGTCTAACTTCTCAAGCATGTGTAATTAATAACTAATTCTTGAGCACGTTTAATGAACTAACATTTTATTAACGGATTTGAGCATGTTTTAGCTTTATCTCTTGTTTATTAAATGTTTACTTTTCCAAGCATGTTTAGTTAATTAAATTCTTTTTTTCATTGTTAACCCTTTCCTTACTAAGCTGTTAGGCTTATAGTTTACTTGTGGTGTAGGTACTTGCAAGCGAAGATAGTGTACAGATTAAAAATAGGGTGAAAGATTTGCACATGCGAAGCTTTTGGTTGTCCAGGCTATGTGAAGTAAGAGATAAATGGGTTATAATCAAATTATATTCACTTGTTTGGTATTTACAAAGCAAAATAAAAGATTTTGTAAACAATTTAAGTTTGTAAATCAGTTATGTTCCACAAAAGATTTTATAAGTGCCTCCGCGACGTTTCAATAAATCAGCTATGTTTTCATACAATTGCTTCAGCTAAGTTTTAACAAAGAAAAAGGGTTTCTAATAGCCCAACTTGCACTCTGATATTCTCTTAAAAAGTTTTTAACAAAAGTTTTGAATTTCAGCGAGTTTTTAAAGGTGAACGAAAAAGCGGGTTATTACACTTTCTATAATAATATTGGATGCTTGATTGTTGATAGAGTGGACTCGTAGTCCATCATAAAGGTATTTCTCTAATCTGACACGGGTAATTTGGAGTGCTCCAAATTTAGTTAGTGGTGATAAGGAGTGTGCTTTATAAATGATTAGAAACAACATTTTTCAACATATGAGTTATCGAACTCTTCTGCGTTATGTGTGTGGACCGGTGAATTTCAAAATTAAGAAACCTATCTTAGAAAGAAATCAAAAGCCTTGGTTTCCTTAAAAAATCCAATGCTTACTCTTTCACATTTGGAATCTCTTAGTCTAAGTTAGAGCCTTCCATTTGAGAACTCTAATTCAAAAATTGTTGGTAAAGACCTCTAATTAATCTTTGTATTGTATAATTCGACATTAGTGTAAGTTTCTATGTAGGTAGTTTGGAATATTTGTGTAACATTCGGAAACCTTTTTGCCATATAAAAATTTTCGATCTTTTAAAACACTTGTGAGGGAAAACCTAAGTAAACAAATAGCGGAAGTCTTAACCGTATAAAACTCAGAGTAACAAAATGTGAAAGTCCTTATTTAATAAAACCATATCATTCACCACTTTGAGGAAAAACCATTTAAAATAAACCAACAATAAAACTTGACAGCCATTTCAAACAAACCGACGTTAATGTTTAACAAACACTTAAACATTTTTCGCAATAAAAACATTACTTAAAATTTTGAAGTACGTAACATATTAAAAACATCATGAGCCATAACCCACCAAGGTCAACATCGCCAACACCACAGATAGCTCAACACGGCAACACCCCATCAACTGCATCCTCAAGAAGATTTATCTAATCATTGGCTCCTTACCTATATCACAGGATCTAACTATGAGCCTAAATCTCTGTAACCAATATAAATATAAAATGTGAAATACATATATGTAGCTTTTAAAGTTTGTATGCAGTTTTTTGTTTTCCTTTTCGTTTTTGTTTATCTTTTACATATTAGTTTCTTTTTGACTTTTACTATTATTTCTTTTGTTTCTATGTCAACCTTAACCTATCGTGTAACGAGTCGGTTTTTCGTAAAACCTTTAAAACGTGTAAAAATTTGAAATTTTTCTAAGACCATTGAAATCTCTTTTAAAACAGATCAGAGTGCGACGCTAAACTGGACCGCTACTAACTCTTCTTTAAACTCGTTATAAAAAAACCAATTAGTAAAATGCGAAAGTGTAAATAATTTAATGAAGAAACTAAGCAATTGAATACAATTTAATAAAACTTAATTCAATTACAACCGTTCCTTATTTTACTCTTTTAGGCTGGCCAGCCACAATCCTCGCGCGTGCAAATCTTTCGTCCCTGCTTTAGATTATCTGTTCATCATTTTCACATTTACTCCTAAGTTTTTGCATCAATTTCATGTATAAGTACCTACACCTACACCACAAGTAACTGTAAGCCCAAAGGCTTAGTAAGGAAAATGGTTTTAATGCAATTATGAAATGCCTCTCTTTAGTCCTTTCTGGAATGGGTCCACCCAAACCAATCCTTTCATTACATTGTTCGTTCATTATTTACTTTACTTTCGTTCATTCGTTCATTACTCATATATCGAGCGGAAGATTGGAGGGTTTATAAGGAATGGAATAGTTGACCATATCTAACCTTTTACTTGCGATTAGGTCACAGTTCCCAACACGATAGGGGGCTTCGCCTAACCGCAGATTAGATACGCTACCCATTCGCTCCCTAACTCCCAAGTTTCTTCATTTTCTTTAACATTTTACCTCACATAATGCATGTGTGAGTACCACCACCAAGGTGGCACTCCATATTGGTTTTCTATTAACATGATGCATAATCATACATTCTCACCCTATCATGATGCATGATGCGTTATAACATAGCATTATCAGAAATTGAAGTGTGCATAAAGAAAGTAATTGAAAGCAAACCATAATTGAAATTGTGCATAGAAATAAAAGCAACCAATCACTAAATAACACATTGAAGCAAGGTAAACAATAATTGAAGATGACAAGGATTGATGCAAGGCACATAAAAGAACAACTATGGTAATAATAAGGGCATGCATGAACATATAAACCACAACAATAAGCGAAACTAAAATTTGAACAAACTATTGATTAACATGCTAGTTATCCTAGTTCATTTACATGCTCGGATATAACTACATTTATCATTCTAGTTAGATATCCTAATTAACTAACATGCTCGAGAAAGATGCGATTAACATTGTAGTTAGTTATCCTAGTGGATTTACATGCTCTTGAAAGGTTAACATTATTAGTTATCCTAGTAATTTAACATGTTCAAACACAAAATAGAATATCAACAAGGAAAATTAACTTGTCAATATTAATCTAATTGGTGATCCCAATTAGTGATCCTAATTAATTTCATGCTTAAGGAAAGAATTACAATTACTTTAGTTAATTAGCCACATACTTAAGTTAATTATTCATGCTCAATTTCTAATTAAGTTAATAATTCTAGTCGACTAACGTGCTCAATTTCTACTTAAGTTAATTACGCTAGTTAATTAGCATGCTCAAGACTAATTAATTACTTTAGTTAATTACCCTAGTTAATTATCATGCTGTTAATTGATTACACATGATAATTAAATAAGGCATGACTTAGTTAATTAACATGCTGGTTATTTACTAATCAAATATGCTCAAATAAAATAATAGTTTAAGGGATTAAACATGCTACAATTTATAGTCTAGTTTATTATCCTAGTTAATTCTTAAGGTTTAGTTATTAATTAGTTAATTAACATGCTTCAATTATTTAACATATTACTATTAACCTAGTTAGTTAATTAAACACACTTATCTAATTAAAATTATTAAGGTTATAAACACCACTTAATTAGTCTACGTGCTTTGATTAACCAATTAGTTCGCATGCTTAGCTAAATTTGTTTATTATGAGCTTAGATTACTAAATGAGACTAAATGGGTTAACATGCTGAAATGATTATCATTTAACTAGAAAGGTTAGCATACTCAATGGATTAACATTTATTGATTGACATTTAACTAAATTGGTTAACGAGTAAACATACTAGATTAAGGAAGTAAAGCTAACAGATGATGGCATATCAATATGAAGGAAATAGCAGCATTATAATCAATGACTAAACAGCAAGTAAAATAGGGAACAATTCAATAAAACATATCCACATTATAAACTCTCAGTTAAAGAAACTCTGAACTCGTTCGTACTCTATCATCCATTAGCAAACATTCATCAAATATTCGTTACTTTTCTAAGCATTTCATCAATATTAAGAAGTGAAGAATTTAACAACATGGAAATCCACAAAGTATCAACAAATGAAATAACACAGGAAATTATCCAAGGAAAGGAAATAACTGTAGAGTATTAATCATAGAGCTATCAACGCAAGAACAAAACTAAAAACCCAAAGAATACCTCACTCACGCACTCTAGTTGTGGTGTAGGGCCTCCACAGGCCAAGACACCCCTAATTCCTTACATAAATGATGAACCTAACTAGGGATAGCTCTCCTAGTTTACGGTTCCAGCTCCAGCAGCTCACAAAGCTTCACCTCACAAGCGCACCTTCAACCTCACCTATGTAGCACACTCAACCCACCGATGGTAACCCACACATCACTCAACTCATGTCACTCTCTCACACGTAGGAAGAACTCTCGCAGGGGAGAGAGAGCTCATGCAAGAAATGAACTGAACCGAAATGGCAAGGGAGGGAGAGAGATGTCTTTACTTGGATGGAGGGGACACTTCGTACACATAGGGGAAAGGGAGGGCATGGTTGGAGGCAGGGAGAGATCGACTATGGGCATAGGGAGGGTGACTTCGTCATCTCCATTATCAAGCATTTATGGGCTACACGACAAATTTCATCATTTTAAATCCCTAATTTTATTCTTAACTTGGTTTTTTTGAACGAGGGTGGACACACTGGTTTCATCCACATTCGTCCGCAAGTGTAAAATCTCACCGGTTAAATCGTGGCTTCGGATGGGAAAAGATGTCCCCATCCTGTCAATACCGTCCGCAGGCGATATTCAGACGCGTTATGGCGTCCGGACGTAGCGTCCGCAGGAGTCTGAAAGTGTCCCAAAATCAGACATAGGCAAATCGAATGAGGCTACAAGACATCCGCAGTCGTCCGCAATCGTTTGAAACTGTCTAGGATTTGGATAGATTCAAATCGAACGCGGTTAGTCCACGTTGGACTCGTCCAGACTCATCCAAAAGTCTGCGACACAATGCAATTAGGACACAGAATCACATCCTAAGTCGTCCCAACACATTCCTCGTGTGTGCAATGCATTTGCTGATGATACAACTCATCTACAGTGTCATCTGCAAGGTTCGAAAATGCCATGGACAGCTATCCTCACATTTTCTCACTTAACTCCTACTCTATAACACTTTTCCCTTAAATATACGTCATAAAATCACATGTATCAATACGCAATGTAATATCCTAATCACCCCTTCGTCTAATTACATGGCTTAAACGGGGAAAACATTATGGAAATACCTTTAGACTTAATGCTCTAGAATATCTTTGGTAAGACCTCGATAATTGTCCAACTGAAAAAGTCGAGGTGTTACATATTGGACCACAAAAATATCTATTTTCTTATCTTTTGTTTGTGTGCCAGGCTTAACCTACTAGTCCACAAAAATGGCTATTTATTTATCTTTGGTTTCTATGCCGGGCTTAACCTACTGGTCCACAAAAATAGCTAATTACGTTTATTCCATTTAATTTAGTGACATTTCAAAACAATGCAAAAAACCATTTTCGTGTACTTTAGGAAAACAATGATGCAAGCGTACAATTCTATCTACATGTCCATATACCGTATCCTCAAAACATGATCGATTATTAACTAAGGAACTGAACTTAAATCTAGTCAACACACAATTAACACTAAGCAATCAACAATATACCCTATATGTCAAGTAAATGCAAGCATCAATCAAATCCTAATTCTCGTGATGTAGGTCATTTTGGACAAAAAACATGCAGTACCACTTACCCGGAGTCTTTAGCTTTGAAGAGTTAGCATTTAAGATTTCTTCGTTTCAACACCTATTCATTAGTAAACAACAACTTATTAAAGTAAGTGAAATAAACACCAATCCAATCCTGAGAAATTAAATCCTCAACGGAGTACAACTTCTCTAACATGTCCAACAAAAGAATACTTTAAAGAATAAAACCTCAACCTTAACTGTAATATCCCGAATTTTTGTTGAGCTAAGCACAAGGCTTAAGTGATGATTCTGGGTATATTAGAAGCTAAAATAGACAATTAAAGTGTTGGTTAATAGCAACATATTTGGAAGAAGTAAATTATGATACACCGAATAATGTTCATATTAAGCTTAGGGAGATGATTTAGGATTTATTAGAATTAACTTAGATAATTTAAGATATTAGTCAAGTGAAACATATTTGGATAAAGTGAACTATGATACCCGAATTATGTTCATACTTAGTTTGGGGAAAAGATTAAGGTTATGGGAGAATTATTGACGATATTTGAAGTTAGATAGGATGATATAAACTGGATTAGTGATTGATAGTCAGTGAAATTGGTAAGAGAAAATATATTTGGATATAGTAAAGTTGAAAGTATAACATCTATATTATTTAAGAGTATATTGAATTAAGTGTTGGTTTTAGAAGTAGGGCTGGTTTATGTGATACAAGGATAAATTGGAGATTTAGTAGATGATAGTTAGAGTTAAAGAAAAAAACATTTGGAAATAGTGAACTATAAGTACCCGAGTTGTTGAGAGTTGATAATATTCATGGATATATTAGGTTTAGAATAAAGTGATAGAGGAAATGTGAATTATACACAAAAGTATAGAAGGAGTAGATGATCGAAGGAATGTGGTGGTTGATCGCCCATGGATTACCGGTCGACTAGTAAGTTAGAAGAAAGAGTTAGTGGCTGATCGAATGAGTTTGGTGGTCAATTGTGGTTGAGGAATCGATCGACCGACGATCTAGAAAGTTGCAAGAAATGGAAACACCATGCTTGGAGCCTTCTAGGTTGGACGTTGGACGCGTATGGATAATGAAGGGTTGCATCCCTTGACTTTCCACCTTCAATGGACACTAATAGGACATTGGTCGTGACCTATAAATAGAAGAGGAACACCTTTTGCTAAGAGTTATTGTAATACCGGGAAAAATAGTTTCCATGTAAAGTTTCAATTATGTGAAATATAGTAAATTTACATGGTACATTATAATTATTGAATTTATTTATATAGTGATATGGTAGAGGTATTTGAGTTAGTGTTAGTTTTGTAGCATATATATAATATAAGAATTTAATAGAATACGGTGTCGTTTGGGGTATGATAGATGTCTCTCTTAGGAAAATGGATGTCCTGTATAGCGAGAACCTTTGGCAGTATCGAAATATCGCACAGAATAATAGCAATTTGTCAAAAAGAATTATGAAATACTTTCAAAAGCGTCGAATAAATTTTAACAAGAAATACGAAATACTTTGAAAAGCGTTAGATAGATTTTAACAAGAAATACGAAATACTTTGAAAACCGTCAGATAGATTTTAACAAGAAATACGAAATACTTTGAAAAGCGTCCGATAAATTTTAGTAAAAAATACGAAATACTTTGAAAAGCATTCGATAGATTTTAACAAGAAATACAAAATACTTTGAAAACCGTCAGATAGATTTTAACAAGAAATACGAAATACTTTGAAAATTGTCAGATAGATTTTAACAAGAAATACGAAATACTTTGAAAAGCGTCGGATAAATTTTCACAAAAAATACGAAATACTTTGAAAAGCATTGGATAGATTTTAACAAGAAATACGAAATACTTTGAAAACCGTCAGATAGACTTTAACAAGAAATACGAAATACTTTGAAAAGTATCAGATAGATTTTAACATGAAATACAAAATATTTTGAAATCGATGGATAGATTTTTAAATGGACGTTTACGAATAGCAATCCTATCCTTTTTGTGTTTTAAATACGGGAGAAAGCTAGAGGATTTAGGGGGATGTGATTTCTAAATTCAGAAAAGGGATTTATCGAGATTTGGAACAAAAAGGAAGACGCCATTGTAGTGCAAGAAGAAACCTCAACAGGAGAGAATTTTTGTGAGAAAGATAAGAGATATTGCATGTGGTTTACCAGAGTTGGCCTATATCACAAGAGTAGGGTTTGTTTGTGTGAAATGCAAATAGTACATATGCCAATGAGTTATGGTTAATAAGTTGTCTCCTATAAATATATTATGATCATTGGTATGAGTTTACTACTTAAAATTGTGAGAAAAAATTGATCTACTGAATAATTAAGTTTCTATCTTTTACATTAAATAATATAAAGTTGGTTGATTTGTGCTCTACTCTCTGTTGGATCATGTTCTATGATGCTTCTTTTACGATCGATAAATGTATAAAGCATGATATTTTACTCTCTATTGGATTTTATAACGAACTAGATTTTTCTTAATTCATTGAAAACGCATGAAATATGAAGCTTTTGTTTAAAAATCCTTTTTAAAGAATATCAGAGTGCAAGCCGAGCCGTTAGGAACGCTTAAAATGTTGTGGAAATAATACATATGCGGAAGAATAAATATTGAAAGAAATAAACTTGCCATTTAATTACAATTTAGGAAAAACTTAATTAAATTGAATTACAATACAATTATCTTTGACTTCACGTAGCCTGGCCAACTGCAAGTTCACGTGTGCAAATCCCTCATTGACTGCTTCTTCGTTGCTCAAGGACTCCATGCGTCATGTATCTACACTACAAGTAAGACGTGAGCTTAAAACCCCAGTAAGAAAATGGGTTTATGCGGGATGAAATGCCTCTCTTTAATTTTTTGGAATAGGTTCGCCCCAAACCAATATTTTAGTTATATGTTTTAGGTATAGCTCGTGCATGGAGCGTGGGGTTTGGGAAAATTCTATGGTTTCTAATTAATTATGTTAATTGATCTTGGGATCACGATATGGGAAAAGTTAATTCTTTTCCTCACTCAAGGTGTGTGGCCACCCCATGGTGGTGTTCCTAATTATTTCTAACGTTATGGTGCATGAGACTACCCTAAAAACATATACAACATATAAGAGAGTACATATAGCAACCATAACGGATACAAATTGCACGACAATAACATACATTCCAAACCAATAATTAAGCCAAACAACACGTTAAAGAACGATAACATGCTTAAGAAGTTTATAACCTAATTTATTAACATGCTATTAATTAATTTGTTTACGTTAGCTAAATTGATTAGGTTGGCATGCTTAACAATTAACGATAGGGTAAACATGCTCAAGGGATTTATTCACAGCTAGAAACCCAACAAATGGAACCATTAACTGAGAAATTACCGCAACACTAAAGCACAAAGAATCCAAGCATGGAAAACATACAATCTAACACTATCACAGAGCAACATATTAATCCAACTTTTGACACTATCAACACAAAGGACACACAACATCCAAACTTACAACAAATAAGTAAATAAAACACACAGACTCTACCACTCACGCACACACTTGCGGTGTAGGGACTCCACCTGGCCAAAACATACCCAAGTTTTACCATTGACGGAAACACGCAAGCAGGGATAGCAGGGACACCAACTCTAGTCCACCACAGCTCACGGCAGCAGCAGCTCCAGTTGCAGCTCACTTCACGTTTAGTTTCCAACTCCTCAACTCACACACACACAAGCTCACAACACTCACTCTTAGCTCACAACTCATTTCGCACTCAACACACTCCATCACCCCTTCATAGCTACCCACTCACCAGGGAAGGAGAGCGCTCACGCAAGGGAGAGAAATGAAGACTAAAATGAGAGAGGAAAAGGCAGGGGTGTGAGACGATACCTGGAGAGGAGACACAATGATCACCTAAGGGGTAGAGAAGGAGGTGGCTCCAGGCATAGGGAGGAGACTTCGTCGCCTGGTGTGGGGGGAGGGTCACTTTCTATCGGGAAATCGGCTACTCTATCGATTTCCTACAATTTTCCATCATTTTATCGCTATTTTAATCATAGGTTCTCTGGTATTTCGGACGAGTGCGGACACATAGGTCTCGTCTACATGTCGTCTGCAAGGCTAAAATCCTTAGGCTAAACTGAGGCTTCGGAAGGGAAAAGGCATCCTCGTCTTGTCCGTACCGTCCGGAAGTGAGTTTTAGACGACATTTGGCATCCGCACGTGGCGTCTGCGTGTCGTCCGAAAGTGTCCTAAAATTAGACAGAGGCGAATTGGATGATACTTTAACTCATCTGCATCCTCCGGACCCTCATCTGCAACACTACGACACCATGTACTCAGGACGCCAAATCACGTCCTGAGTCTTGTCCCAACTCTTCCCGCGTGGACAACGTATTTGCGGATGATACGTCCCGTTCGCAGTGTCATTTGCATGTTGTCCACAACTTCACAATACAGTGAAGTCAGGACGAGACATCGCGTCCCCAAGTCATCCGAAGCTCTCGGGATGACATTCTGTGCATTTGCGGATGAGGAATCACGTCTGTGAAGTCATCCACAGTCATCTACAAGTGCACAAGCAGCACTTTTCCTACATTCTCTCCCTTAACTTCTATTCCGCAACGCTTTCCCCTATTACGTGTCATAAAATAACATGTAACCATGCAAAATATAATATTCTAGCTACCTTATCCTCTCAATTACATTGCATGTGCGGGCAGAAATACCCCTAGTCTTAACGCTCAAAACATGTTCTGTAATATCCTAATAATTGTCCAACTTAAAAATATCGGAGTATTATAGATTCTGTTCTATGATGTTTCTTTTATGATCGATAAATATATAAAGCATGGTATTTTACTCTTTGTTGGATTCTATTTTATGTTGCTTCTTTTACGATCGATAAATATATAAAGCATGATATTTTACTCTATTGGATTCTGTTTCATAATGTTTCTTTTACGATCGATAAATGCATAAAGCATGATATTTTACTCTCTATTGGATTGTGTTATATGATGTTTCTTTTATGATTGATAAATATATAAAGAATGATACTTTACTCTTTGTTGAATTCTATTCTATGATGCTTCTTTTACGATCGATAAATCTATAAAGCATGATATTTTACTCTTTGTTGAATTCTGTTTTATGATGCTTCTTTTATGATCGATAAATACATAAAGCATGATATTTTACTCTCTGTTACATTATGTTTTATGATGCTTCATTTATGATCGATAAATATATAAAGTATGATATTTTACTCTATGTTGGATTCTGTTTTATGATATTTTTTTTATGTTCAATAAATATATAAAGCATGATGTTCTGCTCTTTGTTTGGATTCTACTGATAGTAAAAACTGTTGCATGAATTGCATGGAATTGCACAAGAATGAATAAATGTAAATAGACGTTGGAGATCAAAGGGTTTAGTGACAGTGATGTTTGGTAGAATCAAGAGATGATGTATCTCATCTTCGTCGGAATTGAGTGATGGTTCTACTCAGGTGCCGTGGATTCGGTGTCTGGGAGAACTATGAGATGAGGTATCTCAATTTCTATCGAGATGGGTGACGGTTTTGCCAGGTTAGATCCCCAGGATGTATCTATTCTTATCCGATGATATCTCGAATGCTCTAGACTATAGTGAGACTGAGAATAAAGTATGAAGAGAATAAGTTATTTTGTGATATGAAAAATATATATATTGTGCCTACATGAGTATTTCACTTTACTACATTATGTCTCTTACTGGGCATTAGGCTCACAATTCTCTTGTGATGTGGGTGATAATTGTGATCCGAATGATGTGAATATAGAGGAAGTATAATGGGATGAGCGCTTATGTTAACCGGCGAATGTTGACCTTGGAGGTTGTGGCTCACGAATTAAAATAAAATTTATTTAATTATTTTTTTCAAGGGTTATTAAACTGTTTTAGTTAATGTTTATTTTAAATTGTTTTAAAGGATGATTTTATGTTTAATTTAAAGACTTCTGCTTATGTTTACTCTTGTATTTGCCTTTCACTTGTTTTTACAAATGTGTTTTAAAAAGAAAAAGTTTTATGTGAAAAATGGGATGTTATAAGTATGGTATGAAAGCATACAGTTCTGTAGACTATTGAAAATGCAAGACTTATCGTGGCGTACTTCTTCAAGTGTAAGTTAATTATTAAATCCCTATATTAGTTTATTGCTTTATGATAAAAATTGCGGTAGAATAACTAGCTTACTATTCCTGATAGGAAAATCTATATAGAATAATTAGTTAATATTTCACAAACAAAATTTTTATAGTATAATAAGCTGGTAAGGGAAACTGGAGGAAATTTACTAGCAAATATGAATGAAGCTAAATGCTGCTAATCAAGACAAAAAAATGAAGTAATTGGCCGATTAACTGCAATGGTGGAGCGACAGTTCTAGTATATTGAGCAAGTAATGGAAAAAGAGAATGGCAATGGAAATCATTGTCAGATAGTGGTACCTAAGGAAGCTAGATGGGAAAAATTCAGGAGACTTAGACCTTCAAGTTTTGATGGAAATGTTGATGCTATGGGAGCTGAGGAGTGGATACGGTCTCTGGAGGATATGTTCAACTACACAAGAATTAGAGAAATTGAGAAAGTTTCATGTGTTGCATACCTCTAATTCAAGACGCAAAATTTTGGTGAGACACCATTAAGGCAGTGCATGATATTCAAACCATGACTTGGGAGCAATTCAAAGAGATCTTCTATGAGAAATACTTCAATCATACTATCCAGACGAGAAAGATGGTGGAATTCGTACAATTACACCAAATCGGGACAATATCTAAATATATATGGAAATTTGAAGCATTATCTCAGTTTACATAATACTTGGTTGCTAGCAATGAACATAAAAGTCCATCAGTTTATTCAAGGACTAAAAGTGGAAATTTAGAGGAGTTACGATTTCTGGTACTCAAGACGTTCTATATTCAAAAATTGTCTCCAAGGCATTAGAGGTTGAGAATGCTGAATTGTTGGTGGCAAGACAAAGAGAAATAAATCAGAGGTTCTTGAAGAATAATCAGAGCCAACAGTAAAAGGGTGGACCACCTGCAAACAAAGGGATAAAAAGGCCGTTAGAGAATGAAGCACTATAGAGAGAGGACAAATGCCTTATCAATGAAACAATTTTCGCTCCATGTAATGTTAGAACATAGTAACCTAATCAATGCCCAAAATACATGAAGAATCATTATGGAGAGTGCAAAGCAAAAACTAGACAATGTTACAAGTGTGGGGAGCCAGGTCATATTGCAAAGTTTTGCCCAACTAAGAGTGGAAGACAAGAAAGAGTGGCACATAGGATTTTCTCATTATATGGAAACAAAAAAGAGGTGGATCAGCTTGCAATCGTGTCGGTACAAATTATGTTATGAAGTAGTTAAATATGCTTTATTTAATTTTTTTTAAAAAAAATTATCACCTTTTTATTGCAACTAAACCTCGTAGTATCAAATATAGTAATTTCTCATCATGTCATGTACAATTTATGTTAACGATATAGTTGCTTATGTTCTATTCGATTCTGGATCTAATCATTCTTTCATTGCTACTAAATTTTGCAAGAAAGAAAAATGTTTCCCTAATCTAGTCAAGAGTGAGTATAGAATACTTTTACTCTCTAGCGATTGTTTGACTGCCAATGGTATTCTGAAGACATATGCAATTAGAATGAACAATAGTATTTTTCACGTTGACCTGATAGTCATGGAGATGAAAGGGTATGATATTATTTTGTGAATGAACTGGTTATCAGACCATCACGCAATTATAAACTGTAGAAAGAGAGAAGTCTACTTTTGCCATCATGGTGGTGAAAAACTCACGTTTTATGGAGTCAAGGAAAAGGGTAAATTAGCAGTAATTTCTGTGATTAAGGCGAACCGATTATTGAAAAGTGGATGCGAAGGATTTGTCATGAATGTCAATGACACGATAGTGAAAACAAAGGCAAAGCTAGAAGAAATTCCTAGTGTTTAAAATTTTATGAGGGTCTTCATTGACGATCTTCCTGGGTTACCGCCTGATAGAGAGATTGAATGTGTAATTGACTTGCACCCTAGCGCTGAACCAATTTTTAAGAATCCGAATAGAATGACACCGGCTTAGCTAAGAGAATTAAAAATCCAGTTGGAAGAATTAATTAGCAAGGGGTTCATATCTCCCAGTTTTTCACCGTGGGGTGCACCAGTTTTATTCATAAAGAAAAAGGATAGAGCATTGAGGATGTGTATTGATTACCACGAGCTGAATAAGGTGACAATTAAGAACAAATATCCTCTACCCAGGATTGATGATTTGTTCGATCGGTTACAAGGAGCTTGTGTCTTTTCAAAGATTGATCTTCGGTCTATATATCATCAGCTAAAAGTTAAATCTGACGATATTATGAAGCCAGCATTCAGAAAAAGATATGGACACTATGAGTTTCTAGTATCATCGTTCTGGTTAACAAATGCTCTAGCAGCATTTTATGGATCTAATGAATCGAATGTTGAAAGAGTGTATTGATAAGTTCATCATTGTCTTCATTGATGATATTCTAGTCTATTCGTGCTTGGAAGAAGAACACCAAGAACATCTGAGAATCTCTCTCTATATTAGCAAAGCACAAGTTGTATGCAAAGTTCTCCAAGTATGAGTTTTGGCAGAATAAAGTAAGTTTTCTCGGCCATGTAATTTCCAAAGAAGGTATTCAAGTAGACCTATAATAGATTCAATCAATAATTGATTGGTCCTAATCGAAAAATGTGGGGGGAGTGAGAACTTTTCTTGGGATGGCTACTTATTACTAACGCTTCATCTGCCGATTTTCTAAGATTGCATTGCCTCTGACCAGTCTAACGAAGAAAAATGCATGGTTTTGGTGGACAAATGATTACAAGGAAAGTTTTCAAGAATTGAAACATTGATTGACTTCAGCGCCTATTTTGACCTTGTCAGTAGAAGAAGACAGTTATTGTATTTATTGTGATGCTTCCAAAAGCGAATTGGGGGCATACTTATGCAAAACAGGAAAGGAATCATTTATGCTTCAAGGTAGCTAAAACCGTATGAGACAAATTCTCCCACCCATGATCTGAACTTGCCGTGGTAGTTTTTACACTCAAAATATGGAGACATTATTTATATGGGCAGCAGTGCGAAATCTTCACAAATCATAAAAGTTTAAAATACATCTTCACTCAGAAGGAATTGAATATGCGGCAACGACGGTGGTTAGAGTTTGTAAAAGACTACGACTGTGAGATCAAGTACCATCCATGAAAAGCCAATGTGATAGTCAACGCGCTGAGTAGAAAGGTTGCACTTATGAATATGAGATCTTGAGGGTATGTTGAGATCTTGCATTTTGGATTTCATTGTTAGTTTGGTGAATCACTTGCCTTTAGTGGAGTTGTATATAACAACGACTATCAGATTAGTATTGGTGTTTTATCGTATGAAGCTTTATATGGGAGACTGTGTAAATCACCTTTATGTTGGGCTGAGACCAATGAGTGTGTCACTCTTAGGCCTTATTTGATTCAGAAGACAACTGAAAAAGTTCAAGTAATTAAGGAGCATCGGAGTACAATTCAGAGTCGACATAAAAGTTATGCGGACCTCCGACAGAGGGAAGTGGAATTTGAGGCCAATGATTTTGTATTCTCAAAAGTGTGACATCATCGAGGTATTAATCGTTTTAGTGTGAAATGAAAGTTAGCCCAAAGATATATAGGTCCTTTTCAGATTATTGAGCAGATTGGTTTAGTGACTTATTCATTAGAGTTGCCGCTACAACTTAATTATGTTCATATTGTCTTCAATGTTTCTATGTTGAGGAAGTACATTCTATATTTTTCGCATGTTATTTCTTGAACTAAAGTTTTTATTCAATAAGATATATCATATGAGGAAGAACCCAAGAGAATTCTGGATCGTGAGATTAGAGTTCTGCATCATCGTGAAATATTGTTAGTTCTAGTTCAGTGGAAAAATCATTGTGAATGAGAAGTTACCTGGGAAATTGAATCTAGGATGATGGCTAAGTACCCCCGTTTATTCAATGATAATCTTGAGATTGTTCTAAATTTTGTTGACAAAATTTCTTAAATGGGAAAAAATGTAATATATGCCAAATTTTAAAAAAATGTATTAATTAATTCGAGAAGACGTTTTGGAAAAATGTCTCACCTCGGCCAACGCGGGCAACGGACAATTGGAGATTCTCGATTGTTTCTCCCTTGTCTTTCAATTCTTAAACACCAACCCTCGATCTCCATCTTCTCATCAATCTCTCGGTGAAACTCCTCCATCGAACCCTATTCGTCCTAGGCATTTTACGTGAACTGAAGGACTATGTAACCAAGCCAAATTGCCGATTGCTGTAAGCCCTAGTTCTATCAATTCTGTGGTTTTTCAATTTCTTGATGGAAGTTCTGAAATTTGGTTGCATTTTTGGAAGGAAATGTACAATTTTGAGGAGGAGCAAAATGTTGGATTTTTCCATAATCGAAAATAAGGGCATTGAAGGTATAAAAACCTAATTTTAATCTTCATAATTTTATTTTGATATCTGGCATTTTAATATGAATGTTGGATGTTGAAATTGAATTTTCAATTGTGTTATTATGCTGGGACAATAAGGCGAAACTTGACAATTATATTGTTTGTGCTTTGTTGGCGTTGGAGCACCAAGAAGTGACTCAATAAGGCTGAGCCGAGGTACATGAAGCATCAAGCTTCGATCGGTGGACACTGGCTGAGACTGGGAGTCTCGGCCAAAGTCAGTCTGTTTGTGGTGATGAACGTAAACATTTGCTACAGGGGAGATGATGGTTGTGTTGTGGCCATGATCAGTAGTCACGGTCTAGGCTTCGTGTGCTGCTGACCATCATGCCTTGGACCGAAAATTAGGGCGGTTCAGTTTTTAGGCTATGGCCCTAACCATATTGGGTCGTGGTCCAGAATCATTTATTTTTGGATCACAGTTTAGGGTTTAAATAAAATCTAATTTGGGCCGGTCAAGAGCCAGTTCTTGGGCAAGTTTTGGGGAAAAATTAATTTTAATTTAATTTTAAATGATATTGGAAATTTTAATAAAATTAACTAACAACATTTTATAATCTTATTTTTAGGTACCCAAATATTTAAAGTGTGGGCTCAAAAATTTGGACACTTTAGATAATTAGGCTTGGGTCGGTATAAACCACTTTGAGGTAGAGATTTATTTTTATGGACAACATTGCATAATTTTTACAAAAATAAATATTTTGAGAAATGTCTCATATTAAAATGATATGTCCATTTTATGATTGTTGGATTTCTATATTATATTTTATTTTCACTGTACACGTTTAAATTAAGCTTGCATATTATATTTCTGGATCAACTCTGTAATACCCAGATTTCCCATAGCAGAATTAAGTATTGATAATCAGGAAATTAATTGAGTGTAATATGATTATTTAGAAAATTATTGAAGATTTATTTAAATAGAAATTATTAGAAATTGTAAGCGGGAATCTTGGTTAAGGATAATAACAATTGTGATTTTTGGAGATTTTGGAACGATGTTATTATGGAAAATTAATTTAGGAAACGTAACCAAAGAATTTAAATTTGACCCGTAATAACCGTTAATCGATATTTAGAATAAGTCGGGAGTTGGAATTTGGGTCGATTAATATATGTTACGTATATAGACACATACATATATATAATAGAAATATATATATTTATATATATTAGGGAAATGAAAGGGAATTAAAATAAAGAAGAGAAGAAATTAAATGGAGTAGCGAACTAGTCAAAACCGGTTCGATTTTACTGAAAGAAGAAAAAAGAGGCATGAGGAAGAAAATTGCTCTACCATTTTTTTGAAGTAGAGAGAGGGAGAGCGATTTGGGAGAGAGTGCAGGTGACAGGGGAGACTCATAGGATGGACTTCGCGAGGGAGGAGTGCGATGCGAGAGGCGGTGTCCGGTGAGCTGATGGTGACGATGTGAGGAGCGACGAGTCGCGGAGGTAAGGCTCGTGGCACTCGGGTTTGTGGAATAGAGCCCATGGTAACGAACGAACTAGGCTCCCACGAGCTGGGAATTTGCAGCGCCAAGCCGAGGCGGGTAATGGTGAAGTTGGAGGAGATTGTGAAGTGGGCGTTACGTGGTAGATGTTTCTCCAGCACCAGTGTGAGGTAAGGCCCCTATGTGTTGGTTTCTTGGTCTCCATTGCCGAGTGTTGTTGATTTACTGGGTTTTATTTTGGGTGCCGAGTTATGTTATGTGATGTATTTCTTCTCTGTTTTGTCCATTTCTGTTGATGGAAACTACCATGGAATGCTCGTGAAAATCACAGAGGCGAGATGATGGAGGAGCAGCATGGGGTGGGATCGGCCCGTGAGTTCATTGTTGGCCGGTTGGGTTTTTATGTTGTTTCTCGATTTATGGGTTTGAAGTGTTGATCCCTAAGTGACTGAGTTCTTGTAATTCCTCCATGTTTGCTACCCTTTACAGATGGCATAATATAGAAGGTGTTAGGTGAGGCATGGGGATTGTGTGCAGCTACAAAGGACGCCTCTAGTGAATTGAAATACAGAGAAGAAAGATAGAGAGTAATGGTGAAGTGCTCTCTAGAAGAAGGCAGGAGCCATGTGAGAAGAGAAAGCGACATTGAGAAGAAAGCTGTGAGGAGCAGAGAAGAAAGTGAGAGAAAGAAGGAAATGAAGGGGAAAAAGAAGATTAAAAAAGAAGAGGATGGAGCTGGGATCCTCAGGGGAAATTGCCCTCTTTTTCCTTTGGTTATTTCAGGTATGCAGGATGTTCCTTCACTCTTTTATGAATTTTATGTGAAGATTTTTGCTATGAAAAATGAATGGATGATAAATTTGATATTATGTCGAAGTTGTTCTTTGCTATTGTGTGTTGCTTGAGGATATTGAACGAATGTTGTTATGTTAAATGGGTTATGAATATACTTATGGCCTCCCTTGTTTGATTAAGTTCTGTATTATTTGGTGAAGCTCTCTGTTTATGGTTCTCTGTTCAAGGTTGATCGATAAATGCATTGTGTTTGTTAATTTATTATGCTCCCTGCTTGTTACCGCTCCTTGTTATGTGATGAGAAATGGTTTTGGTTATTTGCTGTGAAGTGTGCTAATATTGGGTACTTAGCTTACGGTTGCCGGAAACGTGGATGCTGGGTTGATTAAGGATGAAGTTGTTAATATAGGATTTTAGGCTAAAGGTTTAAGGAGAAATTAGAGGATGTGTTATATTCTGTTTAGGTGGAGTTATATGTTGAATGAAAAGTTTTGAAGTAAGTATGGACAGTTTCAGATAATTGGGAATTATGGAATAAGATTATAATGTGTATGCATATTGTCATAGGTTTGAAAATTTGGTTAGTTGATTTGTTATTGACGATTAAATGTTATTGATGAATAAGTACAAAGGAAGAAGAATAAAGTGCAGAAACGTGTTATGGACCCCAGGTAAGTGATATGTATGTGTTTTGGTCTTCGGGCCCTGTAACACAAGAATTAGGAAATTGTATGCTGTTGTGTTTATTAGAATTAGGTTCTTTACATTATAGAACATGCTTCGAGGATTATAGAGCTTTAATATTGATATGCTTTGAGGATGTATTGATACTTGCTGTTTGTTTATTAGGTTTTTTTAATGACATGTTTATTAGATTTTAAATGTTATTGATGATGATCATGTCTCGAGGATTTAATGGATAGTATAGATACTGTATGCATTCACGAGCATCATGCATCATGGTTTTCAAAAGATTACGAAATAGTTTTCATGCATGGTTTTGAAAAGAAATGGAAAATGGAATAAAATATGAATAAATGTAAAGTAAATGATTAAGTAACGTCAACTAAAGATAATGATGTTTGTGGACCGGTAAGTAATGCTCGACACAAAAACACAGCGAAATGTAAAGATAACGGTTTTTGTGGATCGGTAAGTAATGCCCGACACAGAAACTTATCAAAAAATAAAGATAATAATTTTTGTGGACCGATAAGTAATGTCTGGCACAGAAACACAACAAAATATAAAGATGACGGTTTTGGTGGAGGGGTAAGTAATGCCAGACATAGAAATAATAGAAAAAAAGTAAAGTAAAGATAAAGAAAACATAAATGGAAATAGGAACAAAAATGGAAACAAAAATAGAAATAGAAATAGAAAAGAGACTAAATCGTAAAAGATAAAGGAAAACAAAAATAAAAAGCAGAAAATAGAAAATGGATTTTAAAAGAGCATAGCATGTGCATTGTAGATTTTATTTTATATCACATACTGAGCGTTAGGCTCATTAGTTTAGGTCTTGTGACATGTAGGTATGTACGAGATCAGGAGAATAGGTTATGGAACAGTTGATGAAGGATTTACACGTGCGAGTCTTGTGGTTGGATGGACTAATGGATTAAAGAAAGGAAAGTGATTGTAAAGGTTTTGTAACATTATTTCATTGTAAAAGAAAATGATTTCATTTAATATCTTCCTCTGTGTGTTTAATAAAATGTTTTAAGAAAATGATTTTGCTAATGGATTTAAGAAAGAGAAAATAATTTTGTAAAAATAATGTAAAAGATTTATTTGTTGTATTTTTAAATGATTTTATGAAAGAAAAGTCTTCCATTATTTTTATAAAAGAAAAAGTTTTAAAATTTTATACGTTTTCAAATGTAAGAAAAATCGAGTCATTACAAACTCAGGCATGTGAACCAATTTTTGTCGGTCAGAGATGATTGTCCATCCATTGCTAGATGGAGTGTTTAGATCGTCGAGCAACAATTCCAGAAACCAGCTCCACGAAGCCCTATTTTCTACTTCAACCACTGCTACAGCAATCAGATACATTCCATCATTCCATCGATGGTGATAGCTGTGAGCAGCTAGCTCGGAGTCGCTCTCTTCAAGTGGCAACCGTCCAAACAAATAACCTGTCTACCACAGTTTTGCATAGTCATCTTGCATGCAGCCAAACACATGTACATCCTTTTAAATGCACTCATGTCCAGGTCAACGTGCACCAAGCTTACAGGATTAGACCTTTGATTCTCCTCGGCATAGGACCATATGAGGTTGTATTGCTCATTGCCATCCCCTTCCTTAATTTTTTTTGCTGCATTTCTTGCCCTTCTAACAAGACTGGGTGTTATGTCGACGTTGAAGTCCTTTCTGACTGTCTCAATTATGGAAGAAAAGTCCCAGTCTGCCTGACTTTTAAATCTGTCTAAGTAATGCGTTGCGACCTATTTAGCAGTGGCATGGTGGCTTTCCATCTTTCTCAAGCAAGTGTGAATGTCATTGTAGAACTTTATTTGAAACGTCATTTTACCTTGCATTTTTTAGGCATGCAGCCGCCACATGCATCCTTCCTGGTAGGCAACCCTCAATCGATGAGCGTCACTGTGGGTAAATTTTATCTCCTACCCATTCTTCAATGCATGATCGACAATTTCTTCTCTAATTTTATTCAATGAACTGGACTTTTTGTCGAGGCCCTGATGTGAAATGAGACTATTTTATTATTTATCAAGTCTCAAAGAATATCATAAAGGTACTCAAGATCAAGCATAGGTGGAAGTTCAAGAGCAAAGACCCAAATTCAGAAAGATCAAAGGAAGCCCATTCGCTTATTACAATGGAAAAAAGCCCATGAAGACAAACTTGAAAGACAAGAAATCAATCAAAACCTATCAAGCCGAAGATCAAGGAAACTTTTTAAATCGACCGAATATCTCAACTAAAAGATATTGAAGAAAGAGAAAGATAGTATTTAAAAAAAAGATTCACTTATCTAGGAGATCTAGATCCTCTTATCTAGGAGATCTAGATCCACTTATTTAGGTTATTTTTTTATTTAGTTTTTTTGTTTAATTTATCTTTGTAAATGGCTATATAAAGCCATCTAATTTTATGTTTTAAACAGTTGTTGAATTTTAATAAAAGAAAGCTTTTGCTTTTCGGGAATTGGAGAGATCCTTTTCTTCCTTTGGTGAGTGATATCCAAAGACCCTTTGGTGCATCATATCCAAGTTTTTTCTTGTGAGTTATATCACGAAAGAAACTTGCAGTCGTCTCCTTATCCAAGGAGGTGAGAAGTGTTGCGTTCATCCATCACGTGTGTCAGCATTCCGTGCACGCATCATTTGGTATCAGAGATAAAGCGTCCTAAGAAAAAAAAATTTAATCTTTTTACACATGATGACTTGAGGAGCATCCAAAACGGTACAAAATCCACAATGACTGAATCTTCAACATCTCACTCCAATGAAGACTTGTGGGAAATCGTTCTCTCGCTACAACAAGAAGTTGGTCAACTGAAAAGGGACCAAAACCAACAACAAACTCAAGATCTCTACCAACAATTCCAAAATCTAGAGCAAGGTTCCTTTACCATCGAAGAGTATGCTACCAAGTTCAAAACTTTAAAAACAAGATGTGGTTTGAAAGAACGAGAAGGAAAAACAATAGCAAGGTTCATCGACGGACTTCACGGTGACATTCTAGAAAGCATGGCAACAAGACCTTACGATACCCTTGAGGATGTGATCAAAATGGCTCAAAGAATTGAGAGACGAAATCAACAAGCCAAACTAGATAAAATTAATGTCTTGTTAGAACAAATTAAAGCAAGATTATGGAGCACCCCAATTTTGCAAGAACATGATCAAGTTGGGAATTAGAAGATTCTCTTGAGTAAATAGAAGAAGAATGTCAAAAAGAGCAAGTATCCGAACCTATAGAAAACAAAGATGAGTCATTGACAACAACAATACAAAAGGAGCAATCTTTTCATGTTCCATGCTCCAAAACGAACGAGGTTTGTTCTTTAAATATTAAGGATGATATTTGTGCTAACAAAGTTCTTTTTATCATATTTAAAGGAAATAGCTTGGAAATATCAAGGATTGGCATCCCGTATAAACATGGTAACACAAGATATGATTCGAGGTCGAATCATTTTCAATCCCGGGAGGATGATGTGAAATGAGACTATTTTATTATTTATCAAGTCTCAAAGAATATCATAAAGGTACTCAAGATCAAGCATAGGTGGAAGTTCAAGAGCAAAGACCCAAATTCAGAAAGATCAAAGGAAGCCATTCGCTTATTACAATGGAAAGAAGTCCATGAAGACAAACTTGAAAGACAAGAAATCAATCAAAAGCTATCAAGCCGAAGATCAAGGAAACTTTTTAAATCGACCGAATATCTCAACCAAAAGATATTGAAGAAAGAGAAAGATATTATGATAGTATTTAAAAAAAAGATTCACTTATCTAGGAGATCTAGATCCACTTATCTAGGAGATCTAGATCCACTTATTTAGGTTATTTTTTTTATTTAGTTTTTTTGTTTAATTTATCTTTGTAAATGGCTATATAAAGCTACCTAATTTTATGTTTTAAACAGTTGTTGAATTTTAATAAAAGAAAGCTTTTGCTTTTCGGGAATTGGAGAGATCATTTTCTTCCTTTAGTGAGTGATATCCAAAGACCCCTTTGGTGCGTAATATCCAAAGTCTTTTCGTGTGAGCTATATTACGAAAGAAACTTGCAGTTGCGTCCTTATCCAAGGAGGTGAGAAGCATTGCGTTCATCCATCACGTGTGTCAGCATTCCATGCACGCATCAGGCCCATACTAGCGAAGGTGCATTGTGTTTGTGGTGGGCGGCTAGGCATACTCTCGGCCATGTCAATGTCTTCGTCACTAGTGGATTGACATAATGAACGAAGGTCATCATCGTCCTCCTTGTGTAGATTTGTTGAGATAGAATACAACACAATTGCAGATTCATTTCCAATTCCACATATCTCATTCTCATTGGCAAAAAATGTGGCTATAGGCCCCACTTCTTCTTAACGGTTAATAATAGATTATTCAACACTCCAAAACGCCATTTGTTTTTCAACAAATTCATCAACTTCACCAAAATGCCGTTCTCTTCAGCTCTCAGAATTCTCTAGGGTTCGCTAATCGATGACAAAATGCCTGAGAATATCACGAGGAGTTCACCATCTACTTATACAATTCGAACCGAGGCCGGGACACTGCGTCGATTCAGGCCAAATTTGCCCTCTTTTCTTTGAAAACCACGACACCCCAGCGGTTTGTCTATGAACTACCGTGGCTCCACATCAGCTTGTTAACGGCAAACGTGACAACGATGTTGGCTTCATCGTTTTTCCATATGTCAGTGGTTAATTTGTTAGAAAATAAAGGATAGTGGTTGACTTGCCATTGATCGCAAACAATGATAGTTAATTTGTCATTTTCCTTAATTAAAAAAGTGAAATTTTGTAACATAAACTGACGACACATCGAAATGTCATAGGTTTGTTTACTCTACATTTGTCGGGTTATCGCTGCCAGCCGCTGGACAGGTTTTGGAGAGCTGTCTCGGTCCCTACATGCGTGCGGTAACCGCCTCTCGGACTCATTCCCAAACTGATCGTGGGTGGGTACTGCTTTATCGAAGCTCATTTTCATGGAGGATTCCACGAACAACCGCCGATTTACAGAGATGACAGGAAAGGGGGAAATGGGGGTTTCTCTCGCCTCGGTCATTTTTCTCCTTGGACGATTTGTGGGTTCCGAAGGTAAGAGTTTTACCTTATGTCGGCATGGTTTGGTTGCGGAACCCAAGTTGTGGTTGCGTGATGGTTTGGTTAGCCGAGTGTATGTTCACCCTCCGCTAACCTCATGTCTTGTTTTATGTAGGTTTGAGGGATTTTCAGCAATATTAAGATTACAGGTAAGGGATGCATATTTTATTTGGGCATTAGGCTTAACGTCACAGGGTTATAGAATTTAGTATATGTGTTTGCCATATCTTCACCGTGTGTTTACAATATGTCAGAATGAAGTGATTTGTTACTGTATGATTATGGAAAATTAAGGAATCGGTGAAAAAATAGAATTGTTTTCCCTGTGTATGTCCATATGACGGTAGGTTTGAAAATGTCTAGGGTGGGAATTTAGACTCTATATTCATGGACAAACTGTTGTACAAGTTGATGAATGGTTTCTCTACTCTTAAATTTAGTTTAGGTTGATTTCTGTCTAATTTTAGGACAAAATTTAGGAAGTACTAATTGATGGAAATTACTAAATTGTTATAAAATTTGATGGGAATTATTAAATTATTATACAACTTGATGGAAGTTACCAATTGATTTTACCTCCTGACTAGGATTACGAATCTGTTTTGTTGGAGGACTATTGTTTATATATTGACTAAGGATTTTGGGCTTTATATTCGATTTATGTAAGTTCATAATGTGTTAAACAATGAAGGAATCCTGATTGTATTGGTAGATTGATCTTTGCCTCTAGGTTTTGAGTTTGGCTGGGAGTTGATGTAAGATATTGCTTATCCACGTGCTGTTAAGGTAGAAAGTTGCTCATAAGTTACCTATAATTTGAAGATTGTGATTTTATTTGTTAAGAGTGTTACTGCTTATGGATTAGACATAGGAAAACTATTGTTGATTAAGGTGGTTGTTTAACTTTATAGTGGTGTTTGATTTTTATGAATTTCTGTTGTAAAATATTGTTGTTGTACCCTTGTGATAATTTCACGTCACTGTACAGGAGATGAAAAGTATTCTGTTGTGTTCAATGGGGATAGTTCTTGATATATACTGTAGCTATTGATAGAGAGTTGAATACTAGCAGTAACTATTGATAGAGAAATGAATATTAGATTGGTGTGTTTTGGCTTAAGTTTCTTATGGACATTGTCTATGTTGCATAAAGAGACGTAATATTATTGTTTAATATCCTAAAATTTGGTTATGTTAAGCATATGACTTAAGTTATAATTCTGAAGTTTTATGGACGATTATGGTGTGATGAAGAGAAACATATTTGGAAGAAGAGAATTCTGATACCCCATATTATATTAATGTTAAGTCTAAGAGAACGATTAAAGATTTATTTGAATTAACTTTGGTAATCTAAGATATTAGTCAAGTGAAAAATATTTGGATAAAATGAACCATAATACCCAAATTATTTAGTTTAGGGGATGAATTAAGGTTATTGGAGAATCGTGATATTGAAGATAAATATGATGATGTTAGAATTGAATTAGTGAATTATAATATGTGAAATTAGAGGTGACAAATAAAAGTTTTTTTTTTAAGGTATTGATAAGAGAAAATATATTTAGATATTGTATGGTTATAGTAAGGATTGAAAGGTTGAGAATAACAAGGTTCTTAACAATTATTGAAAATTAACTTGGATAAAAGTGAAGGAAGAATAGTGGAACATATAGTATAAGTTAAATGATAGTTTGGATGATATATATATATGTAGTGCATACTAGTTTGGAGAAGATGAAGTTGTATGGAAGATATTACAATTACAATTAAGACCTCACGTTATGGTAATATATGTATATATATCACGTTATGGAATAACGTATATATATAGTATTTGAAGAAGAAATATTGGTGGATGATCGATTTGGAAGTGTCGGCTTGTCACAACCCAGAGGCGGGCCAAACAGACCTGCCGGGTCAGGCGACCTGATTCTCAGAGAGAACCCGATTATCTAGCCCAATGAATGAATTTTTATGCGGAAGATTTAACTGGAATAATACCAAGCCTAAACTCAAATCATATGGGTTGGGATCCACAGAGTGATCAACTAGAGACATGATAGCATAATAAGGAAAATACTATGTAGGAATTAAATAAAAAACACCAAAACTAAAATCTCAACATACTAAGAACGGAGGAAATGAACCGACGAGTCTCCATCCATCCACCGGGGAGATCGAAACACCCATCAGGAAATACTCGCATCGCTCCGCTGCCACACTTGCAAAACTAGTGCACCGAATCTACACCCTAACTTGGGAAAAATTTAGTAGGAAAATCTATATTAAATGTAATGTATGCTAAAACCGTTTTCTTCATATTTGAAAAGCATTTTATGCTTATCATTTACCGTACTTGAATTTTAAACATTTAAAACCTCTTTATCATTTTACAAATTTGGCCCGTTGCCCTCTATGTGGCTTTATTAAAACTTGCTGTACATTGGGGTGGGCAAGAACCGACCAGAACCGAGAATCGAGCCAGAACCGACGATTGGTTTCAGTTTGGTTCCGGTTCTTGGTTCCGAAAGTTGTATTTGATTTGGTTTCGGTTCTTATTCTTATTTTCGATTCAGTTTGCGGTTTTTGGTGTGAGAACCGACGGGAACCAAGCGCTTATGTAGTGAGGGGTTCTGGAACGAGGGCTTCTCCAAGTGTTCGCATCGTCGCAATCCCATTTTTCTCACCATCTGAAAGCCAAAAGCGATGATTTCCTCCCTTCTCTCAATGCCCAGATCGCTTAATACACCAAATTCTTGTTTGCTTCAATCCCAGACTCGTTTAAAGCGTCCATGGCCCCTGCCTCAAAAGGAGAACGAACGACCCAATTGAATTTGGTGTTTTTATTTATTCAGGAAGAAGAAATAATGCCGCCGAAAGGAAGAAGAAGAATGGGGATTGATGGGTGTTTTTATTTATTCAGGAAAAGCCAACAATCTAATGGACAAGGCCGGAAATGCCGCTCAGTCTGCTAAAGATTCAATGCAAGAGGTCCATTTCATATTTGATATGTGCATCTAAATTCCAACTCTCTGACTAACAAAACTCGACCTAATCTTGTCGTCTAAAACCTACAATCGAAGCGGTAAAATTCCAATAAAAATGCAAAATTATACAAAAACTTTGTGCTTCATTTTGCAGGGCAGGCAACAGATGAAGGCCAAGGCACAAGGAGTGGCTGATGTAGTGAAGAATGCAACTGGAATACAAATGAAGCCGCTTTGTCGTCGTCATCATCTTCTCTTCAATAACTTTTCTTTTTTCCTTCTAGTTTTAGGGTTTTTCTTTTGAACATAAAAACAAAGAACTTGCCATGGAGAACTCCATGAAAGAGAAGGAATGGTGGCCGAATAGTAGGATCAGGCAACAAGGATGGAGCAAGAAAGAGAAAAACAGAGCACGCAAGAAAGAGAAAAACAGAGTGAGCGAGAAACTACATTTCAAGTTGGGAACCGGAACTGACCGAAATCGAACTAGAACCGAGCCTCGGTTCCTGTTCTAGATCCGGTTCCTTGCTTTTCCGGTTCGGGTTCCCTACTCTCGGAACCGAGAACCGAATGGTTGGTTCCAAGAAGTTTGGAGTTGGAACCGAGAACCGATTTTCCCACCCCTAGCTATATACATAGACATCTATAATCGCAAAATAGTCCAACATCATTTTCCATATGAAAACGTCATTAGTGAAAAGAGATAGTCACTCATGGACCCATCCGCCACTCATCATAAAAAGGTGGTGTGATCTCACAGATGTGCCGACAGGCCATAGCCACCGTCGATAAGATTCGAAGATCCAGTGCATTACCAGAGTTGCTGGCGAACCAATCAGCGACGACACTACTCGCGCAACCAGCCAGAACAGTCACAGAAAGGTGGCTATCTGCCAATTGTAACACCTCATGAGGCAGGAAAAATAACAATGATGGCTATCCGTAGATCTAGCACGTCACCCGAGTTTCTGGCAAACCAGTTAGCGTTGACACAACTCGTATAATCGTAGTAACGAATGAGATTGCCCCACGATAGACCCTTCTCACTAGAACCTCGGTGTCCTAAATTAACGAGGGTTGTGGACGAGCAAACTCAAGTCGTCCAGCCAACAAGCCAAATGGAACGGTATTGTGACAGGCTAATATTTGCCACTGACAACATTACCAACCCGTGTGACAATACCCTGACCAGGTTTAGAGGCTTGCAACCCAAGGAGGCGTCATCACCCTCCCATCCAAATTTCTCACTTTTAGGACTTGCAACCTAAGGACACATAACCAATGCCTCTTCCTCTTTTCTTTCACTTCTAGGACTTGCAACCTCAAGACATGTCATGAATGTCCCATCGTATTTTACACGTAACAACCAATCTTCACGCAGTAGAAGATTGCACAGGGATAGCCTCGTGATGCTTTAGCACTAGAGTGCCTAAAGCATCAAGAGAATTCATCCTCTCAATGTACATAACCAATGTCAAACCTTCTTGCAGTCAAAGGTTGACCAGATAGCTTCGTGATGCTTTGGCGCCAGAGTGCCTAAAACATTAAGATGATTCATCCCCCAAACATAGGCACAGAAGTCATATCATCAATATCTATGCAATTATGAACAGTAAATCATGTACGAAATGTAAACGTGAGAAAACAAACTAATAATAAAAACTGACGTGCTGTCGAACGGTCCCCGTCGGGTTTTTCAGGTATGGTAGTCCACAAAATAGTAGTTTTGAAAACCATGATGCAATGTAATGCAGAAGATATAAAGATCCCTACCTCAATGTAGACCACGACACGCTTACCGAGAACCAACTACACGCATTGTCATAAGCGAAAGGTCAAAACATCTGACACCTCCAAAACCTATAACAAGGTCAGTGTCAACATCCCATCAATCATACCAAGGATAACAAACATGTCTTAAGACTAAAATTTAGGGCAGCTTCTAAGGACAACCACGAATCTCTAATCGGAAATCGAAACTAAGAATACAACCTATACACTAGATTAAGCTTAATGTTCATTAACAGAAAAACGTAATAGAGAACATTTTCAAGCTTTATCCCTATGATTTCCTTACTTTTAAATAGGGAACTAAACCTCCAATTTCTTATAGCTAATAATTGAATACCCTTGGACATTACTCCCCAAAATAATAACAACTTAAATCATTGAAGTTTTCCATCTAAACAAATTAACATAAATCTATAGCTATCAACATCCGAACAAACAATAAAGTTTGGAGTTCTATATCGATGGCAGCAAACCAGATGTCAACCGTGAGCTAAACCATCCAACAGAAATTGAACTAAAATCCCAAAATTTCACATACTAATAACCTCACAACATCCCTAAAATAGTAACAAAATGAGGAATACTACCCTGATCAACAACAATTTACTATACCCACGGCTAACAACACCAAAGTAGTAACGCACAGAGAGCAAAAAACTCTCAACAATTTGCTATCAGCGGAAACTATAATAAAGGACATAAACTAATTCAGTAGAACATTATTCCTCATGAATGTCTATTGGACATAAAACAAACCAAAGAGCAGACCCTATATTATCCAAAATAGGAATCTAGACAACAATTAAGCAAGAGACTAGAATCCATCCAAACAGCCACAAAACAGGGACCAAATTAATCCAAACCATGGCACAATTTTGGTTCTAGTTCTGGATTCCGTTCCTTGCGGTTCCGGTTCTGGTTTCTCACTCTTGGAACCGAGAACCGAATGGTCGGTTCTAATAGGTCTGAAACCAGAATCGAGAACCAGTTTGCCCACCCATAGGCTCAAACCAATAAACTCATGCTTCACCAAAGATTATTACTACTAACAAAGAATACTCATCCAAAATAATCATCCGTCAACAACTTATTGATTCCCATTCACAAAATCCAGAAACATAAATCCACCAGAGACAGTAACTTCCATTCATACAACAACAGAGCTAATCCAAAATATTAATGCTTCACAGAGCAATAAAGGCAGTAGCTAAACAATATCAACAGAGCATTGACTTCCAACCAAATAAAACATTCCATCAGATTATACTTCGTCCAATCAAAGTGTTTAATAGACAGAGACAGAGAACATTTATTTAAAACATACAACAATAATCCATCGTCTAATGAACAGAACAACAACTAGAAATTCTAATCCATTACGGAGCAGATTTCCTTTACATAACACTTAACTCAAATTGACCTCTTCCTTACCTGAAGACTAGGAGCAAACTCCCTCGACTTCCAGTCCAGACTCTAGAGAGCAAATCCTCCATTCCCTTACATTCAGCCTCATAGAAGAAATCACCCGAGAGCATTTCACTAGCCAGCCTTCCCCTAATTTTCTCCTTGTCTTTGCTCTATATATCAACACCCGACAACCCGTCTCCCCTCTATCCATCTCGAGACAAATCTCCGACAATATTCCTTACTCTATGCAACTTTCTAGAGGCAGTCCATCACGCAGGGTGTGATTCCAGGTTGGAAAGGAGGCGTGGGTTGTCTGCTTCGTCATTGCCGGTTCGAACCCAACCGTAAGCTGGACCCAGGCCTTCAGCCGGTCCAGCATAAATCGCCAGAAAATCGCCCTGCCATTTTCCTCAATTCATTCTTGTCAATGACAACTGAAATTTCAAAACAATCCAAACGCAGCAATGACAGAACAACCCACGACAGAGTACCCACAACATACCTCATTGAACGCACTGGTTCGATTGATGCCCGCGAACCTTCGCGGTTCGCTCTTCCAAATCCCGCAGCTCGGCGTGCCCTAGCCATCGCCGTTCAACTCCAGCCTGCGCCACACATCGTCCACCAAGCCCGCTCGATTTCCCCCTTGGGTTCTCTCCTCTCTTGGGTTCTAACTCAAAATCGTAGCCCTAAATCCCCCAAATCTCAACTCCTCCATTTGTTCTCTAAAAAAAACAGAACCAACAACCATGAACCCGCGTGAACCCGAAGCAAGGCACATAATGAACCAGTTCTCCTTCTTCAATTCGAATTAATTTCCTTTATTTCCAATTCCTCAATTAATCTTCATTTAATCTCTAATTAATCACTCTCTAACATTTAATCCTAACTAATCCAATAAATCTCATTTTATTCTTCTTCAAATTAATTCTAATTACCATATGATAAATTCTCAAAACAATAATCTATCGGTTACATCTTTGGTAATACCCTGATAATTATCTAATTAATCCAAATATCTCAAATTAATTTGCAATTATCCTTATTGAATTTTGATATAAAAAGTCGGAGTATTACACTTCACACCTTGATAAAGTTCCAATTTGAGTCATTGAACAAATTAGTGTACCTTATGCTTATTATCACTCACTAGATGCAAGGCAAACCGTGACAATGTTTCAAACTTACGCACATACTTTGAATTTGTTCCTTCGTGGAGAAGCTTAGTAAATTCTACCAACTTACTAGTCCTTGTAGTACGGTTAAAGTACTTGTAATAAAAGATTTCCTTAAATCTTTTCCACTCCATACTCTCCCCATCGTGCACTACCTTTACGGAATCTCACCAAAATCAAGCATCCTTCGTCAACATGAACACTGCACAATTAACCTTCTCTTACTCTTTAATCTTGGCATACTCGAACATACTCTCTATCATTCGAATCCACTTCTCTGCACCGCTGGATCAGAGATATCACCTTCAAAGTATGGCAGCTTTAGTCGTCGAAACCTTTCACATCCTAATTCTCTGGGAACCATCAGTTGTTGGTTTCTCTATTCTTCTGATTCCCTACTCCATTCCATAAACTGAATATAGTGCTCCAACACTTTTGTCAATCTACTAATCATTGCGTCTCTTGGATCTACATTTTGACTTGCTTCCCCCTCCATTTTGTTTCTACCATTTAACCTAACAATCTAATTATTTATTTATTAATTATTTCATTACTTTATAAAACGGTAACAATTAAATTTCAATATGATATACCGATCCATATGTCCTATTCTTAACATTTTTAAATTTTATTTTATTTTATTTTTTCATAATAATATTATTTTTATTTTTATTTATTTATGTTTATTTTATTTTATTTTTCACCTTCCTTATACTAGCCTATAGTCAAGACAACCTATAATTTATGCATAACAAAAATAATAAATCTATAGTGAAGACAACCTATAATCTATGCATAACACAAACAAAATCTATCAACATATAAAGCAAGACAACATACTTACAGTCAATGAAGTATTTCCACGTTGTGACTTATGCTGATAGGCAGTATTCAGAACTGATTTTAAAACCCGGGAGCTCTGATACCATTTATAACATCCTGATTTTTCTTATAATTTAAAACTTATGATTTTGAAGACTTTTTCTTTTTAAATTACAACACAAGACTTTTCATTTGAAAACTAGCTTAAATAAAGAGTGCATAAATAAACTTCTTTTTGTTAAACCGTTTATTTTTTAAAAACATGTCATAATTTAAGGCTTTATAACTTTAAAACATTTACAACAGCGAAAGACTTGTATTTACAAAGCAAAAGGAATTGAAACACAATTGCAAATCTTTCTTAATAAAACATAATACTAAAATACGGTTCCCTTTCTTTAAAAGCATCAGTATGCGATATAAAAATAAAAGTGCTCATGCAATACTCCTTAAAACACATACAGTTTTCAATGTTCGTTATTCATTTACTTTTTATAAAATGGTGATGAACTTTATACTATAACAATGAACTTACTTATTTCTACAAACAGTGATGAACTTAAATCACAATGAACTTTATACTTAGTCAACGTGTATTTGGGTAGTGAACTTGTACCTTACTTATAACGTCCCGATTTTTTTTATAACCCTTTTAAAATACACGAAATTTAAAATTTTTTGCAAGATAATTAAAATTCTTCATAATCAGAGCGCAAGTCAGGCTTAGAAACCATTTTCTTCGTTAAAACATAGCGGAAGTATAAATCGTTTATAAAGAAAATCTTTTGTTTTGCTCTACTGCTACAAAATTAAATATAATTTAATTACAAACTGTTTTATTTCTTACTCACTTAGTCTGCCCAATCACAAGCTCCTTCACGTGCAAATCCTTCATCAACTGCTTTGTGTTGCCTTCATCGGTCCTCTCGTGCATACACGTATACCTACACCACAACTACACTATAAGTCTAAAAGGCTTAGTAAGGAAAGGGAATATGCATATATCATGATTCTCTTTAGTTCACTTGGAATGTGTCCGCCTCAAACCAATCTTTCATTACGTTTTATTCATTCGTTCATTACTCGTACATCGAGTTGGAAATTGAAAGAGCACCTACGTGATGGAATAGTTTGATCAGCTTCTAACCCTACATGGGCTAGATTCGAACTACCCATCTGCCCTTCAACCCCCATTGCATCATTCATCATCATTCATTGCATTCGTTCATTCATTTCATTTTCCTCACTCATGCATGTAAGTACCACACGGAAGGCACTCCTTACTTGTTTCTATTAACATGATACATGACCATACATTCTCAACCTAGCATGATGCTTATAACGTACATTAAATTAAATTGCACATACAAGGAAAGTAAATGATAGAAATTAAATAACGGGAATAAAAAGCAAACTGAAATTGAAAACACATAATATGTAAAGTAAACAGCCACAATTAAATAGCGCACCCAAGACAGGTAATGTGAATTGAATACCCAATCAAAACACTGTACAATGAATTTAACAAGGAAAGCATGCTTGAATCGCTAGAACACCATTTTATTAATAAACATACTGATTCCTCTAGTTAATTTCCTAGTCCATTTACATGCTTACTACGTATATCATTCTAGGAGATTATTCTATTTAGTTATCCTGGGTGATTTACATGCTTAAGTTTAATTACTTTAGTTACTTACACTAGTCTATTAACATGCTCCCTACCATTATTATATAAGTTCCTTAACATGCTCGAATCCAATTATTACTTATTAGCTTAGTTAATTACAAGCTAATTAAACATGCTCAACTAATTATTAGTTTACATGCTCAAGTATTAGTTTAATTACTAGTTGATTACTCTAGTCCTTACATGTTCATGTCTAGTTAGTTATCCTAGTTAGTTAATTACTTTAACAAATTCACACGGATCAAGTCAAGTAAACATGCACAACTAATTAAACATGCTCGATTAATTAGTTTAGTTAATTATGCTAGTCAATTATCATTCTACTAAGTAAACATGCAATTCAACATACTAATTATATGCTATGAGTCACTCATTAATTTACATGCTCAATGAGTTAGTTTCATGCTACTATCCTAGTTAACTAATTCATATTTATTTTTAATAGAAAATAGCATACTAAAGACAATTAATTATAAACAAAGTCATAGGCAATACTAAGAAAAACAATAACAAAGGTAAGGTAAAACATATATACACATAATAAATAAGACTCTGGAAACCTTTAACTTGCTCACGTTTATTTCGTTCTCATTTCATCTCTTTTGTCATTCTACTCTCTATTACAGTAAAGCATGGTAAGGGAAATTGCAGCAGGAGACAATGTAATTATAGTAAAGGAAATTACAGTAATGGATTAGTGCACAGAATAAAAATCCAAGGAAAGACTAACATGTTACTATTGTTCTAATTGATCATATTTAGATTAATTACTAGTTAATTCAATCTAGTTAATTCACAAACCCACTACTAGTTAGTCTAGTTTTATTAGTTAAACATGCTAGTATTATTCCAATTGTTTTCATGCTCAAGTGTAGTTTGATTTCTAGTGGTTAATTGAACATGCTAACTAGTTAAGTCACTCTAGTTAATTATGTGTTAAAGTTATTCTAGTTGGTTGACATGCTTACTGAACATTTTATTTCAATTGATTAGAACCCTCTAGTTAGTTCTAGGTAATAAATTATACTAGAGGGCTTAAGAGGGTTTAATATGGTTACCAACAAGGAAATAACAGAACAACACAAACAACAAAATGGAGAAATTGTAACACTTAAAATCTACACAAAGTGTTAATTAAAATATATAGTAAGTATTCCCCATTATGCATTGACATCCATCACCCTTAAGCCTTAACATTCATCATTTCTTCATCGAGTTAGGCATTCATATCATATAACAGACAAATGGACAAAACTAACAGACGAAGAAACAAAGCTAAACAACAAAAGGAAATATCACAGATTCAACACAGAGCACTAGCAACTTCTACACCATCATTGAGGAGAACAATAACAGACAGCACAGAACAATAACAATAGGGAAAACACTATCCCTCACACACATACTCGTGGTGTAGGGCCTCCACATGGCCATGACATGCTCAATTCCTTACCTCTATTAAAGAAAAATCAATGGAGAGAGTAGGAATAGAATCTGGAAATTTCACTGCCACAAGCTCCAAGCTCTTCACGGTCTCCTTTTTCTCACTCTTTATCTCCCTCTTACTCTAGATGAATTAATTGAAGGAAATAAAGTTTCCAATAGTGTTAAAAAGGATGAGGGGTTTACTAGCGAAATTCAGTGGACACCAATCAGAGAAGAGTGAGGACCAAAAACTGTGCAACGTGAATCGCTGAAAGGAGGATTGTATCTCCACATTGGGTTCGTGGTTGTTCAACCAGAATTCACTCCCTCAAACTTTGCAGTGTTGATTGCAACCCGAACCTAGTTGCTTGAGCCGACCAATTGGCTTCAGTTCGCGACTCGAAGGCCGACCCTACTTGTTGACGCACCAGTAGACACCTGATGCCAAACCTCGCCATTTGTCGCCCTCTCCGTCCATCGTCGTTGAGCATTATTGGAAATTGACGGACACCACAGCACTGACGCCAAATGACGACCCGAGCTTTGCACCGAACCATGCAACACTTCGTCAGAGCCCTAGCTGTCCCGCGCTGTTCCTCGCTGTAGCAACTCGCACATCTGACAGTTGCAAAGGAGTTGTCAGGGCTAGAGCTGAGCACCGACGACGTTTTCCCCCTCGCTGCTCTCTCTTCCTATCTCTCCAGTCGCATCCCCCTCTCTCTCTCCCTTCTCTATTCTCCTCTTCAGAAACAAAACAGTTATTTTGTTTTGTTTCTTCTTCATTTGATGCCAACCGGATCCACAATCACTGAACCAGTTCACTTGCTAAACCGGTTCAACATTTCCTCTCACCCCCTAATTTTAATTTTTCAATTAATATTTGTTTTATTTATTTTAATCCCCATCATATTAATTCCTCACTTAATTTTTTTTACTTACCTAATATGTAACTATATATCAAATGTACGAACCACATTTTAATCGACCCATTTCTAATTTCCAACTTATTTTGAATACCGATTAACGACTATCATGAGTCCAATTTAAATAATTATCCTAAATTATAATATATTGATTACGTTCTTGGTAATACCCCGATAATTTTCTAATGAATTCAAATATCCCCAAATTGCACTCCAATTATACTTATTAAATTCCAATAAAATTCGTGGTGTTACATTATTTGTAAGCTTAAACTGATCGATGAACTTGTACATTAACAGTGAACTTGAATCATGATAGTGAATTTATTCCATCTTGGTGAACTTAAACCATTTTCTTTCTTTTCAATAACTCTAGAATAAGCGGTGAACTTCAACCTAATTCAGACCTCCTTTCATTTTCTTTAATTATCTCTTTTATTACAAACTTTATATAAAATATATTCATTGGAAATTCATTTTCATTTTAGAAAACAATGATGCATGAATGTAAGCATACACTTTTATCTAACATGTCCACTTACTGTATTCTCAAAACATGTTTGATTTCTAACTAAGGAACTGAATTGAAATCTAACAAACATACAATTCATACCAAGCAATCAATCAGCACTACATCTCCAAAATAATAATATAATCTATATATCTAGTAAATGCAAGCATCAAAGAACCCTAATTCCCTTGATGTAGGTCTTTCCAGACAAAACACATGCAGTACCACTTACCTGGAGTTCATAGCTTTAATGAGTTACCACTTAAAGTTGTTCTTCACAATACCTATTCATAATTAAACATATTAAATTATCATTAATAATTATACACTAACATATATAGGAAAATGTTTCTTAAATTATTTCCTAGACGTATCGTCTATTTCCTGAACTTATCATCTATCTCCTAAACTTATCATCTGAGTAAAAACATCTTACCCATGCCAAAAAGTCCATAAAAAATTCAACTGTAGCTTTCAACTCTTTCATATTAAACAACAACAGTATAGATAAATCGATAATCAACAGAATCTTAACTTTAACTAACATGCTATATACTTCCAACTTAACAGTTTACCATCTTTAACCAATATGCAAAACCATATCCCTTAAATCATCTCCTTATCACAGCATCAAGACAATAACAACAATGACTACTCCCATATCACTCCCAAATCTTAGTACAGGAAACTATAATGAAGAATTTATTTTCTAACAAATTATCAATAGTCATTTTCTAATATAAGTTGTAACAGAAACATCGCCATTTTCTTGCTTTCTTCCTAGTATTTCATCTAACCAACATAGTTTATCCAATCATTAGAAGAGTTGTTGTAAAATTTAAGATTTTTAAATTATTTTAAAATGTCATATGTAAATTTTTCATGAATTTTTTGTCAAATAAAAAGAGTTGGCTCATTTTGTCGGATAGCGGCGATGTACGCATTTTTTTTGATAAAACGGTCAAATTGAACTTTTCCAAGCGGAATTTTATTTTTGAAATTGTTTTAGTAGATAATTTTGGAAAAGTAATTAGTTTCAGGTGGCATTGTAATCCAATTGGAACCTCAATCGCATTATTTAAAATATAGTGTATATGTAAATATATAATAATGTAATTTAATATAATTTTAATTAAAAGATATTTCTTTTTTACCTGAAGCGTGGAGAGGAAGCTGGATTCCTCTCCTGCTTCTGCAAATCGCGGGCGAGAAACGGAAGAGAGGGAGAAGGTCCGGCTGAGTTCCAAGCATACCGAGCAGAGGTGAGAGAGGGAAGAACGATTCCTTCTGGAAATTGTGAGCTTCGCCTGAGAGCGAGAGTGGCGACGACGAGACGGCGGTGAGAGTTCTTCCACGGCTAAATCAGGTGGGGAATGCCGTGTGCTTCGATTTACTGCATTTTCTTTTGTTTCCGCCTCTGTCTTCGGTAAGCCAAACCAAACACCCGGTTCTGCTTTGACCTCGGTAGTGCATTCTGTTTTGCTGAAATTGTTGGTGTTTGGCTCTTGGTTCTATTGGCTTCTGTCTGGATATTTCTTCATCGTTCACGTCTTGCTATTATTAGTTTATGGTCTGTACACTGATTTCTGAATTTGAACGATGAAGATTTTGGTTTTTGTTTTAGATGAACAGTGTCATGACCTAGGGTTTGTATGGGTTTCTGTTTTATGCCCCATTTTTATCTATCCTCGGTGATGAATTGTTGCGATTTTGAGGGTTGATTTTCTGATCATGGAAAGTCATCAAAAAACTTGTTCTGCTTCGATTATGAGAAGCGTATGTTGGTTGTTGTTGCTGTGTTGGATTTCCGCTTCAGGATTGAAAAGTCTGGTTTTGTTTGCAGAGTAATGTCCAAGGGTTTTGTTCCTTGTTTTAAAGTAATGAAACCCGATAGGAGTGGGAAAATTGATTCTGTTTTTAGTGGATGTTTTGATGTGTCGGCAGTGGATTATGATTCGCTGTGGGGTTGAATACTTGCAGGGGACAATTTCTCCATTGATTGGGTTGTTTGTTTGTCTCAGTCACTACTTATAGAACAATGTAGATATCTGTCAGGTCCGCGACAGAACGCAGAACGATCCGGCCTAAAAAGGAATCAAATCGTCTAACCCTCACTTAAATCCAATAAATAGTAGTGGAAATAGAGTAAAACTTATAAGCCAAATTCAAATGAAAGGTCCATCAGTAACTTTCAAATAACGTGAATTTATAAAGTCTAAAGAGCAACGACTAAAAGTTTAATTGAATCAAAACTAATTGCAAACCTTACTAAAGAAAGAATTGTATCTAGAAAATAGAAATAACTTGAGCGGGATGAACTTCTGAATTTTTACTCTTGAGGTGGAATTTGGGGACTAAATTGATTAATTCTTGAAAAAAAATAAAATCAATTGGGGTGAGTCGACTTAACTAAGTTGGGAATTATTTTATTTTCAACTTATGTGTCATATAAATTTGACAGGCTTTTCAGTTAATTAAAATAACGGATTAAGATATAAGGAAATGCTGATGAGCAATAAATTGAATAACAAAAATTAACAAAAAACGATACTCAGGCGATCGCAAGCCAAAAAGACCCTGATCAAGTTTAGGGTTTTGCGCCTAGCGACACAGCACATACAGCTGTCCCATTATTCTAATTAACAATAAAAATAAATAAATGTAAATGGACTGAAAAGTAAAAGTGACATGCTTGAGTTTAATTGAATATTTACATTTTAGGAATTAAAATACGTTAAATATAAAATAACCCCTACCTCGAAACTGGGTCAACCAATGCTAAGATCCAACGAAAGAGTCCAAGATACTTCCAAATTTCTAAGTGTTAGGACCTAGCCACAATAATTGATTAAAAATTAGGATTTAATTTAAAATTAGACTTTATTCCAAATCAGAAACCTAACCCATATAATTATTTTACACTACTTAATAACATTTATTTGGGTGCATGGCCCAACTGGAGGCCCAATTCTATAGGTCTAATTTTGAAAACCCAATATGGAGGCCCAACCTAGGCCCTAATGTTTAATCCAAATAAAGTGTACTTCAACCCAAATAAATAAATTCTAATTTAGCCCAATATATCTATAGCCCAAAAATTCAATATATAATTTGAGGCCCAATTGGACCCATTATCGGTCCAAATCATTAACCCAACTGGAAAATCATCCCGTGGCACACTCTAGACTGAGTGTACTTTCACCCCCTCGTTTCCAACTAGGGCATGCACTCCTGACAGTTTTCATCACGTGATCACAACAATTTACAGCAAGATATCATAGTGGATCGAGGCTGAGTTCACATACGGAACTCTTTCCTAAATTTTGTCCGAAAGTCTCAACTTTAACATTTTGTCAAAATCACTGTCCAAGCATTGTTAACTGGAGATTTGGAGTTGTAATCTCCTTCCTATTTCTTTTCTAAATTTAACCCACAGCTCTAAACCTCATCAAAACGTTAAATTTATATTTCAAAGCATCAAAATCAATTTAATTCAGAGGCTTCAGAAGATTAAAGAGCTGATCTTTTACATACCTTGAAGAAATTTCCACATACTTAAGCCTCAACATCCAACGATTTCCAATCTTCAACCTTTGAAGAAAAATCATCAATTTAGATACTGCTTCACGAATTAGTCCAAGCTGAAAGTGAAGGAAAACTCAAACCCACCTATTTGGACACTCAGACAGTGAATAGCTTGAAAAAAAAAACAAGTCCTTTATTCAAATTTCGTCGAACAATGCCTTCCAAAATCCATGCTAAACCTTCAAACATAAGAGAAATCGTTCCTTTAACAGGGTATATCGAAGAGGAATGAGAAAAATCGTTATTTGATAATACTCACCTTGGCTGTTCGGACGATTTCTACCCTACCGAAGCCGGATCTCGATGACGACGATGAAGAGGAAGAGAATGGAGAGGAAATCAAAATTTGAATAGGAGAGAGTGGGGGTATTCACTCTCCTTCTAGGCGCTGAAATAGGGAAACCTCCCCTGGTTTCTCGCCAAAATCTGCTATAACTCCCAAGGGGGAGTTTTTCCTATTTAATAAAATTAATTGCATTTTTTTTATTTATTTTTTTACACATATGGGCTGGGCTGAAAGCCCAAGGTATTACATTCCTCCCCACTTAAGACATTTCGTCCCCGAAATTGAGGACAACCTCAATCGTGCCATTGAATAAGTGAGAATACTTTTTCATCATTTCTGATTCAATCTCCCAAGTTGCTTCTCTTTCAGTATGATTCTTCCATAGCACTCGTACCAATGGTATCTCACGACGACGAAGAACTCGAATTTCACGACCAATGATTTTATTAGTCTCCTCCTCGTAAGAAACATTCTCCTGTATAGGAACCTCGGTCCAAGAGATCACATGTGACGGATCAGAAACATATTTCGTCAGCATCAAGACATGAAAAACATTGTGAACGTAATTTAACTGAGGTGGAAATTTCAAACGATATGCCACAGGGCTAACTCGATTAATAATTGGGAAAGGACCAATATATCTAGGGGCCAATTTTCTTTTAACCCCAAAACGAATTATACCCTTCCTGGGTCTGACTTTAAAAAATACCAAGTTTCCAGCTTCAAATTGCACATCTCTTCGTAATAAGTCTGCATAACTTTTCTGACGACTTTGTATAGTTTTCAGTCTATCTCTAATTAATTTAACTTTTTCAGTAGTCTCGCGAATCAGTTCGGGCCCAAGACGAACACGCTCTTTACCATCATTCCAACATAACGGAGATCGACATGGTCTTCCATATAAAGCCTCATAAGGTGAAACCCCAATACTTGTCTGATAACTATTATTATAAACAAATTCAACAAGAGGCAAATGATCAATCCAACTGCGTCCAAAATCAAGAATAGAAGACCTCAACATGTCTTCAAGAATCTGTATAGTACGTTCAGATTGTCCATCAGTTTGAGGATGATGTGCAGTACTTAAACTGAGTTTGGTGCCCAATTCTTTCTGAAGAGCTTCCCAAAATCTTGAAGTGAATCTCGGATCTCTGTCCGAAACGATATTAGAAGGAATGCCATGTAGACGAACAATACTGTCAATATACAATTTGCTTAAATCTTCAAGAGAATAATTCATTCGAACTGGAATAAAGTGAGCAGATTTAGTCAATCTATCAACCACTACCCATACGGCATCAGATTTTTCTTTCGTCCTCGGTAAGCCTATTACAAAATCCATCGTAATTTTATCCCACTTCCATTCCGGAATAGGCAAAGGTTGTAATAATCCAGCTGGTCTTTGATGTTCTGCCTTTATCTGTTGACAAACTAATCATTTAGAAACATATTCCGATACATCTCGCTTCATTCCACTCCAATAAAACTGTCGCTTCAAGTCATGATACATTTTCGTTATGCCAGGATGTATTGCAAACTTTGACTTATGATATTCTGCCAAAACAATCTGTCTTAGATTGAAATCATTAGATACTACGACTCGATCCTTGAAATATAGAAAGCCATCTGAGCTGACCTCCCAGCCGTCAAACTGTTCACCTGCATGGATCCTTTCAAGTCTTCTTTGAAGTTTATAATTAGCTTTTTGCATATCTTTGACATGTGGAAGAAGAGTTGGAGTTGCAATCAAATTAAATACTCGAATCATTTGGCCATCATCTAAACACTGAAGTTCATAATCTTCAATTGCTACATATCGTTTCCAATCCTCCAATACTAAACAAGACAGTGAGCCTCGAGGATGTCTACTCAATGCATCAGCTACAACATTGGCTTTTCCGGGGTGATATTCCAAAGAGAACTCATAATCTCCCATATATTCCATCCAACGACGTTGGCGAAGATTCAAATCCTTCTGTGTGAAAAGATATTTCAAGCTTTTGTGATCAGAAAATATTTCAAATTTAGCGCCATAAAGATAACTCCGCCAAATCTTCATTGCGAAAATAATAGCCGCTAACTCCAAATCATGTATAGGGTAGTTCCGTTCATGAGTCTTCAACTGTCGAGAAGCATAAACAATAACTCTATTTTGTTGCATCAACGCACACCCCAAACCAATTCCCGACGCATCGGTATATACTGAATATGACAAACCTTCATCTGGCACTACTAAAACTGGTGCAGTAGTTAACCTTTGCTTGAGTTCATCAAAAGCCTTCTGACATGTATCGTCCCAAATAAATTTCACATTCTTCCTCGTTAACTGAGTTAAAGGCATAGCAACAGAAGAAAAATTCTTTACGAACCAACGATAATAACCAGCAAAACCCAAGAAACTTCTTACTTCAGTGACATTCTTAGGTGGCTTCCAATCTAATACAGCTTCGACTTTAGCCGGATCCACTAATATGCCATCTTGTGAAACAACATTGCCTAAAACTTTTACATCTGTCATCCAAAAATCACATTTCTCCCTTTTTGCATATAACTGATGTTCACGCAACGTTTGTAAAACAATCTTTAGATGTTCAACATGCTAGTCGTGAATCTTCCAATATATTAATATATCGTCAATGAATACCACTACAAATTTGTCAAGGTAAGGATGGAATACTCTGTTCATTAAATCCATGAATGCTGCAGGCGCATTCGTTAATCCGAAGGGAAGCACTAAAAACTCAAAATGCCCATGTCGGTAACTGAAAGCCGTTTTAGGAATATCTACCTCACGAACTTTCAGCTGATGATAACCCGACCTCAAATCAATCTTCGAGAAGTATTTACATCCGCCCAACTGATCGAACAAGTCATCAATTCTTGGCGCAGAATTAGCTTGTATAGATCTTTGATTCATTGGGCAATGTTTCCTCAAGTGTCCAGACTGTCCACAAGTATGACAAACATAAGTGCTTGATGGCCAAACTGCGTAAGGTGTTCCACTGGATTGACTACCAGCACTGCTCTGAGTATGTCCACCTCTGTACGAACCCTTCCTCTAATCTTTCCGAGTCATCTTTCCTCCAACACTTTGTTCCTTATCATTTTTACCTCTATATACGCCAAACTGCTCCTCAAGATCAGCCTCAACTCGCTGAGCAGCAGAAACAACCTCTGACAATGAGCTAAATTGAAATGCGGATAACTGATGACGAATCTTTGGTCTTAGCCCCATTCTAAATTTTACCATCTTATCCATCGGATCCATATCTCTAATATATTGCGAATATTCCATGAATTTGGCATAGTATTCCAAAATAGTCAAACTCTCCTGCTCCAGGTTGTGATATGCAATCATCATATTTTGGCGATGTCCAGCATTGCAGTAATTGTCTTTAAATATGATTTCAAATTGACTCCATGTCATCATCTCTACCGGATAATCCAACTTTAATGATTTCCACCATACATAAGCCATCTTCTCAAAATAAAATGTGGCGAATGCGACCCAATATTCTGTTGGAACTCCAATGGTCGTCAAATTCTTCTGCATCATCCTTAGCCAATTCTCAGCATCTAACAGATTAGCACTACCAGCAAATTTGATCCGGCTTAAATGTCCAAGTTGCATAAAAAAGTTCATGCGGCGTACTTCCGGATCTTGATTTCCGTTATCTCTTGAAAAAGTTTGTAAAACATTTCTTAGGGCCACAATTGGATCAGCTGGCTGTGATTCAACTGTATGAACAGTTGGAGCTACGGAAGTACGATTTCTAGGAGCTCTTCTTGGAGACATCTTGATAATCTGAAAATATTTCACGGTATATATTAGAATCATTCTAAATTTTATTATTCGTAAATTTTATTTATTTATTTATTTTTTTTCACGCTATTTGATTTCTTTAAGTCACTTTTCAAGATGGAACCTGGCTCTGATACCACTTTTTCTGTCACGCCACAAAGAGGGTCCGCGATAGAACGGGGAACGATCTGGCCTAAAAAGGAACCAAATCGTCTAAACCTCACTTAAATCCAATAAATAGTAGTGGAAATAGAGTAAAACTTATAAGCCAAATCCAAATGAAAGGTCCATCAGTAACTTTCAAATAACGTGAATTTATAAAGCCTAAAGAGCAACAACTAAAAGTTTAATTGAATCAAAACTAATTGCAAACCTTACTAAAGAAAGAATTGTATCTAGAAAATAGAAATAACTTGAGCGGGATGAACTTCTGAATTTCTACTATTGAGGTGGAATTTGGGGACTAAATTGATTAATTCCTGAAAAAAATAAAATCAATTGGGGTGAGTCGACTTAACTAAGTTGGGAATTATTTTATTTTCAACTTATGTGTCATATAAATTTAACAGGCTTTTCAGTTAATTAAAATAACGGATTAACATATAAGGAAATGCTGATGAGCAATAAATTGAATAACAAAAATTAACAAAAAATGATACTCATGCGATCGCTAGCCAAAAAGACCCTAATCAGGTTTAGGGTTTTGCGCCCAGGGACACGGCACATACAGCTGTCTCATTACTCTAGTTAACAATAAAAATAAATAAATGTAAATGGACTGAAAAGTAAAAGTGACATGCTTGAGTTTAATTGAATATTTACATTTTAGGAATTAAAATACGTTAAATATAAAATAACCCCTACCTTGAAACTGGGTCAACCAATGTTAAGATCCAACGAAAGAGTCTAAGATACTTCCAAATTTCTAAGTGTTAGGACCTAGCCACTATAATTGATTAAAAATTAGGATTTAATTTAAAATTAGACTTTACTCCAAATTGAAAACCCAACCCATATAATTATTTTACACTACTTAATAACATTTATTTGGGTGCATGGCCCAACTGGAGACCCAATTCTATAGGTCTAATTTTGAAAACCCAATATGGAGGCCCAACCTAGGCCCTAATGTTTAATCCAAATAAAATTTACTTCAACCCAAATAAATAAATTCTAATTTAGCCCAATATATCTATAGCCCAAAAATTCAATATATAATTTGAGGCCCAATTGGACCCATTATCGGTCCAAATCATTAACCCAACTGGAAAATCATCTCGTGGCACACTCTAGACTGAGTGTACTTTCACCCCCTCGTTTCCAACTAGGGCATGCACTCCTGACAGTTTTCATCACGTGATCTACAACAATTTACAGCAAGATATCATAGTGGATCGAGGCTGAGTTCACATACGGAACTCTTTCCTAAATTTTGTCAAAAAATCTCAACTTTAACATTTTGTCAAAATCACTGTCCAAGCATTGTTAACTGGAGATTTTGACATGCCTCGGGGGCCGAGGCCTATTACTCGATCGCAAACAAGGTCCGTACTGTCACTTAGCCAAATTACTGATGATCTTGTTTCTTTTGCAGGTATTAACTTCGAGGATGATTCTATTTGGGATGTTGTCCCAACGGATAAGGAGCAACCTGTGCATGTCTTGACTTGGGACACACGTGAATGTTATGAGCTTCATCAGACGAGAATTTGTCTTCCCGGCATCCCAAACGTGTAACCTTTCAATTCTGCATATTTTTTATTTATTTCTTATTTTTATTTTCATGGCAAACATTGAGCCTATTTTGTGAGGGTAAAGCATGGTTATAAGCTTTACTCATTCATGCATTTAGATTGTTGGTTAGGTTAGATGGTGATGATTGAGTTATGGGCTAAGTCCAATCCTTTTCAAGCCCAAGGAAAGAGCAAGCCCAAAGAAAACATCAAGGAGCTGCCACGTGTACGCCATGCATGTTCTTCCACCAGCTTTAATCTCGGCCATTCATTCCACATTCATCCAAGAGCCTGCATATTGCCACCCACATGCCTCATCTTGGCCGTCCATCATTTGCCTCATCTCGACCGTCCATCACCCCTACTCATCATCACCTAGGTTATAAATTTCCATGGTTAGACGCATTGAAAGACAACTTTTTACGAGATTAATATATTGCTATTTCCCTTCCTTGTGAGGAAATTCCGGCTCCGTCGAGCGGCCGCCCCGGATCTTCGAATCCGAGACGAAGTAGAGGACTTCCTTGTTAGCAAGCTCGTGGTGCTTGAGCTAACTCGTAAGTTTTCCCTTTTCAAACTTCCATTGGGAGTTTGAGCGAGGGAAAACCGAACCATTGCCCGAGATCGGTAGATTTTCTTCGAAAATCTAGAATTCGTGAACCTAACGTTAGAAAGTTCCCAGATCCGATCAAAGGTCTACATCTCCTTCCCTGTCATTCTTCATGGGTTACTAACACGTACTTCCTTTTGCAGGTCGTCTCGTGTCAGATTTGGAGTTGTAATCTCCTTCCTATTTCTTTTCTAAATTTAACCCACAGCTCTAAACTTCATCAAAACGTTAAATTTATATTTCAAAGCATCAAAATCAATTTAATTCAGAGGCTTCAGAAGATTAAAGAGCTGATCTTTTACATACCTTGAAGAAATTTCCACATACTTAAGCCTCAACATCCAACGATTTCCAATCTTCAACCTTTGAAGAAAAATCATCAATTTAGATACTGCTTCACGAATTAGTCCAAACTGAAAGTGAAGGAAAACTCAAACCCACCTATTTGGACACTCAGACAGTGAAGAGCTTGAAAAAAAAAAACAAGTCCTTTATTCAAATTTCGTCGAACAATGCCTTCCAAAATCCATGCTAAACCTTCAAACAGAAGAGAAATCGTTCCTTTAACAGGGTATATCAAAGAGTAATGAGAAAAATCGTTATTTGATAATACTCACCTTGGCTGCGGACGATTTCTACCCTACCGAAGCCGGATCTCGATGACGACGATGAAGAGGAAGAGAATGGAGAGGAAATCAAAATTTGAATAGGAGAGAGTGGGGGTATCCACTCTCCTTCCAGGCACTGAAATAGGGAAACCTCCCCTGGTTTCTCGCCAAAATCTGCTGTAACTCCCAAGGGCGAGTTTTTCCTATTTAATAAAATTAATTGCATTTTTTTTTACACATATGGGTTGGGCTGAAAGCCCAAGGTATTACAATATCTATGCTCCGCCGATTGGGTTTTAGTCTCCATGTTGTTTGCGGTATTGATAGATGTCATTTAGGAATTAAACTCTAGCGAATTAGTTTAGTCTCTGTTGGTTAGAAACGGTGGAGAAGGATGTCCCTATTTTTGTCTCTGATGTGCTGTGGATTTTATCATGTAACTCTTTTAATAGATGTTGTTGAGGACCTTTTATACTACACATTTTCTATTAGGTCTTGCAGCAAGGTCAACTTCTTAACAGACTGTTAAGGAAATTTTACCTTTTTAAATGAACTAGTCTTGTTTCTTATTTAAGTTGTTGTTAGAAGGTCAATAATGAAGACAGTACCCTATTGGGTACACTTCTTATTCTCCATATTGTATACTGCCTTGATAATTAAATTATGAGTGACTCAAGCTCTATTAAATTAAGTTTTATTTTTCATTCTATTTATTGTCATAATTGTCAATGTTGGGCTATGGTTTAAAGTTGCTTGAAGACGAACAATAGGTTTAACCCAATGTGTAGGTATATTGTCTTCTTGGAACTGACAGTTCGGTTAAAGCCTTGTTTATTCTATTGGATGTTAAGGGTTGACATTTTGTTGGGATTCCTAGATTTGGTTTCCTAGTTAGGACTCGTGGTTGTCCTTGAGAACCGTCTTAGATTCTAGTCTTGTTTAAGACTTGTTTGTTATCCCTGATGTGTTGTAAGATGTTGACATCGACCCTGTTGTAGGTTCTGAAGGTGTCAAATGTTTCGACCTTTAGCTTACGACAACGCGTGGAGCTGGTTCTCAATAACCGTTTTTTGGTCACTATCAAGGTAGAGATTTTTATACTTTCTGTATTGCATTGCATCATAGTTTTCAAAACTACTATTTTGTGGACTACCACATTTGAAAACCCAATGGGGACTGTTCGCCAACATGTCAGTTTTTATTAGTAGTATGTTTTCTCATGTTTACATTTTGTACATGGTTTATTGCTGATATTTGCATATATGTATTGATGATGTGATTTATGTGCTTGTGTTTTGAAAGATGAATCATCTTGATGTTTTAGGCACTCTCGTGCTAAAACATCACAAGACTATCTCGTCAACCTTCGATTGTGAGAAGGTTTGACATTGGTTATGTACATTAGGAGGATAAATCTTTTTTATGCTTTAGGCACTCTAGCACTAAAGTATCATGGTGCTATCACCTTGCAATCTTTTGCTACATGAAGATATGTCGTTACGTGCAAAATACGATGGGGTATTCATGACATGTCCTCAGGTTACAAGTCAGGAAAGTGGGAAATAGGATGGGAGAGTGATGACGCCTCCTTGGGTCGAAAGCTGTAATATCCAAAAATTTTATCGGGATTTGAAATTATTTTCTCATGGGATATTATACCTCGATTATTCCATAACGGAATTAAGTGAAGAAATTTGAGAATTGGTTGGATATAAAATTGTACAAGGAATTAATTGTATATTATTGGAATTTATGCAAATTATTAAGTGGAAAATTGGTTAGGATTAATTAAGAAATAAATTAGAAATATATATAAAAGAAAAGAATTTTGTGAGTACTGGCCTAATTTTTGTGTGATTACCAAACTTCTTATCTACTTCCTTTTCCCCTAACAATCTCCACATGGCTGCATCATAGGAGGGGTTTATTGTCTGTAAATAGAAGGGAGAATTTGAGAGGAAATCACAAGGGAATAAAGAACTTGAAGAGTGAAGAGATAGAGGGAGAAAGAGTGTGGGAAATTGTGAGAAATTGTGTGGGAGCGGCGTTACTCCGGCAATTTTGGGAGGAGGACATTGGAAGGAGAAATTCGCGAGAAAGCTCTTCATGGGTAAAAAATAGGATGCGGTAGCCAGTGGAGCCCCTACATCCTGAGATTATTTTACGCTTTAGTTATTGTCAATTTAACTATGATTATTTTTAAAATTATCGTTGAATTTACTATTAGCTTAATTGTTGAAATTACTGTTAACATATTGAATTTACTTAAAAAGAAATAATTCGTTATAATGCACAAAAATATTGAGAAAATGTTAAAAATAATAAAATGTTTCGTTGAGCATGAATAAAATAATTGTTTCACTATTTTTTGTCATAGTCCATGATGTTGTTTTAATTCTTTTTATATATTGTCTTTATAAATCGTGACATTCATGTATCATGATAGGATTTATGAAATTGTTGACATATGCATATCATGATAAATGAAATGAATCAATAAACGTAAATAAGTGTATGAGATTGAGATGAGTGACTGTTAATGGTGGTGACACCTTGATGGGTGTATCTCCTCGTTGGAGTGACGATTAAGCCACAAGACTGTATGATGTATCCTATTTTTCGAGACTGTTAAATTTCATACATCTAGACTGTTAAGTGAAACTAAAATGAAAAAAGAGGAGATCGGTTATTCTCTAAGACAGACTGCATAAACATAGCATGTGCAATGCATAAATTCTATTTCTTGCTGGGCCTTAGGCCATAGTATTACTCGTGATGAAGGTAATAAACTCAATGCTATCGACGTGGAGTAGGATGCATTGCCAAATGAACTGTTGGGTTATTAGTTGGATTCCTCCGAGAAGGTTATGATTCAAGAAAAATAAATCGGTTATTTTAAATGAGTAATTATAAATTTATTTTAATATATGTTTTGTATTGTCATTTATATTATTTAAAAATTATGTTTTAAATTGAGTCTGCTTAAACTCTGATTTACAACATTTATTTTCAAATAAATAAAAGAAAATTTTTTTTATGGCTAAAAATGAAATTAAGAAAATGGTTTTATAATGCGGGGCGTAACAAATGGTATCAGAGGCTTAATTAGGTATAATCCGATGTTGATAACATTAGACCCATCGGGAAACGTACCTCTGGCTATAAGTAAATTTTATTGTATTAATAGTTTACCTTAAATACTTATAATTTAAATTACCTTGTAGTAAGAATAGTTAAATGAAACTCTGTAAAAAAAAATTCTTGAAATTAAAATTAAAATAAATGAAATTCATTAATACTTTTTGTACCTATTAGTGATATAATTATACTGTGTAAGCAAGTTCTGTCTGGTATTTAAGTAAACTGATGTGACCCTCAAGTTTTTCCTGAGAACTTTCTTGGAAAGAATATTCTATCTAAGAAATTTACTAAGAGCATTCTTTCTTGGAAATTATCCTAATCAGTACTTTTCACGTCTAAAAAAAAAGTTACATTTCCTTTAGTTTAAATTTCCTAATAAATATCCCATTGTTTAAAGCAATTATTAATTTCATAATATTGATCTATCCATACACAATAAAAAATTTTAAAAAATAAATAAATACTAATAATAAATAAATAAATTTCAAAAAATAATTCTTAATATTAGTACAAAATATGTAGGAGTAAAAATGAGGAGGAGATTAAGAAGAAACATGATTGTGAGGAATGGAGAATCCAACGGAGAACCAAAAAATGTGGTGGGTCAAGAAAATGTTGTTGGAAAAGACCCTGTAATTGGTAAAGAAAATATGGCTGATCAAGGACGTGAAAGGAATTGTGATGAAAGAGATGACATAATTAACCAATTAACCACCATTGTTGAATGACTCATTGAGCAAGACAATGGAAATGGAGGAAACGATAACCATCATGCAGTAGTGGTTCATGAAGAGCCTGGATGAAAGAAATTTAGATGTCTTAAACCTCCCAACTTCGACGGCAACATAACGGATGTCATGGGGGCTAAACGGTGGATTCGGTCCCTTGAAGATATGTTCACCGATTCAAGAATTCAAGAAGCTGAAAAAGTAACTTGTGTTGCATATCTACTAGTCCACAATGCCCGGTTTTTGTGGGATTCCATCAAAATGGCAAGAAATATTTTAATCACATAGTTCGGACTCAAAAGATGGAGGAGTTTAGATGACTACGCCAGACTAGAACTGTGACAGAATACTTTCGGAAGTTTGAAGCATTGTTGAGATTTGCTCCTGATCTGATAAGCAAGAATGAAAACAAGGTACATCTCTTTGTATGATAACTTAAAATGGAAATTTTAAAGGGAGTTTGACTAATTGGTACTCGTGGTATTCCTTATGTTCAAGTTGTAGCCAAAGCACTATATGTTGAAGATATAAAGTCACTAGTGGCCAAACAATAAGAAATGAATCAAAGGCTCTGAAAAAATAATCAGAACCTGAATCGTTGTGCTTAGCCTGCAAACCAAGGAGTAAAGAGACCATCAGGAATGGAAATACAATCTGGAAGAGACAAATGTCCTATGATTGAAGCAGCCAACCAATCCAAACAATGTCCAAAATGCCATAAGAATCATTTTGGTCCATGCAAAGTTGGTTCTGAGCTTTCCTATAAATGTGGAAAGTCTGGTCATGTTGCACAATTTTGTCCGACACTCGATAAGAAGCCTGAAGGAGTAGTTCCACGAGTTTTCTCCTTATACAGGAATGAGGAAGAAGGAAACGAAGAAATAGGAAACGATGAAATATGAGATGAGGAAGAGGTGTCTGCTGTTGTGTCAAGTACACAGGACTTTTTATAATTTTGTGTTCATATGGCTTTGTAATGCTATTACCTTTAAATTATAGAATCAAGACGTTTTCTTTTATCCTGTTAGGTACTGTTTCTATTAATGGTATAGTCGCATGTATCTTATTCGATTCAGGTGCTACCTACTCATTTATTTCAACCGAATTTAGCACCAAAATAAATTGTCTTTCAAATCTTGCGAGTTGTGCGCATATGGTACGATTACCCTCTGGCAACTATATGATGGCCTGTGGTATTCTAAAAACTCAAGAGGTTGAGATTCGCGGCTACTCATTTCATGCTGACTTGATTATTATGGATCTAAAAGAATATAACATCATCCTAGGCATGGATTTGCTGTCAGCATCAAGCGATTATCAACTGTAAAAAGAGGGAAGTATGTTTTTGCTCTCTGAATGGCAAATCACACACTTTCCAAAGAACTAAGGACAAGGGTAAGTTCACTGTTATATCTACACTCAAAGCTGATAGACTCATGAAAAATGGTTGCGAAGGATTTCTAATAAATGTGATGGACACTACGAAAAATCCAAAAGAAAAATTAGAGTATATTGTTGTGGTCCGAGAATTTTTGGGTGTCTTTCTTGATGATCTTCTTGGATTATCACCCGACCAAGAAATTGAGTTCGTAGAGATTTACGCCACTCATTTCATGTTGACTTGATTATTATGGATCTACAAGGATATAACATCATCCTAGGCATGGATTTGCTGTCAACATCAAGCGATTATCAACTGTAAAAAGTGGGAAGTATGCTTTTGCTCTCTTAATGGCGAATCACACACTTTCCAAGGAACTAAGGGCAAGGGTAAGTTCGTTGTTATATCTGCACTCAAAGTTGATGGACTCATGAAAAATGGTTGCGAAGGATTTCTAATAAATGTGATGGACACTACGAAAAATCCAAAAGAAAAATTAGTGTATATTGTTGTGGTCCGAGAGTTTTTGGTTGTCTTTCTTGATGATCTTCCTAGATTATCACCAGACCAAGAAATTGAGTTCGCAATGGACCTACACCTCGGTACAGAACCCATTTCTAAGAACCCATGTAGAATGGCGCTGGCGGAGCTACGTGAGTTAAAGTTGCAGCTGGAAGAATTAATCAACAATAGTTTCATACGCCCAAGTTTCTCACCATGGGGAGCTCCGGTCATATTTGTAAGGAAAAATGATGGATCATTAAGAATGTGCATTGACTATCGAGAGCTAAATAAGGTTACAATTAAGAATAAATATCTTTTACCCTAGATTGATGATTTATTCGACCAGTTACAAAGAGCAAGTGTCTTTTCAAAGCTTGATCTTCATTCTGGATATTATCAACTAAAGGTTAAACTTGAGGATATTCCAAAAACAACATTCTGAACAAGATATGGACATTATGAATTTTTCGTAATCTCATTTGGATTAACCAATGCTCCAACGACATTTATGGATTTGATGAACCAAAGTTTTAAGGAAAAGTAATTGTTTATGCATCAAGGTAGCTAAAACCGCATGAAGCTAATTATCCCACTCATGACTTGAAACTCGCTGTAGTGGTATTTACACTCAAGATCTGGAGGCATTACTTATATGGGTAACAATGTGAGATTTACACCGACAACAAAAGCCTGAACTACATTTTTACTTAGAATGAGTTAAACAAGAGACAACGGTGATGGTTAGAATTCGTAAAGGACTACGATTGTGAGATCAAATATCATCCCAACGTTGTAGTTGATGCTCTAAGCCGAAAGCTTGCTGTTATGAGTATTTCATCGCATGAGTATTTTATGCGATGAAATGCCAGTGGGACTTCAAAAAGATGTTCAATAGTTAGTCATACAACTAGTTCCTACTCAATTAAATATTATCTTGTCAAAATTAACACTAAAGCCTTCTTTAATGGAATAGATTAAAGAGGCCCAACAGGGAGATAACATATACGAAGATTTTAAGTTAAATCCAACACTGGCGAAATATAAGGACTATTCTATGTCTGCTGATGGAATAATAAAGTATAAAGGCAGATGGTATGTGCCCCGTGATTCACAGTTGCGGTCAATGATTTTGCGAGAGGCTCACTCTTCAAGCTTCTCCATCCATCCTGGTTGTAATAAAATGTACAAAGACCTCAAGATGCATAATTATTGGCCAGTGATGAAATATGATATTGCTCAATATGTGGTGTTGTGTCCGGTTTGTCAGGAACTGAAAGCAAAACATCAGAGACTTGGTGGAATGCTTCAGCCGATGCCAATATTTGAATGGAAGTGGGAACACATTACAATGGATTTTGTTACTGGCTTATGCAAAACTACTAAAGGACACGAAGCAATATGGGTGATAGTTGATAGATTGACGAAGGTTGCTCACTTTTTGCCTGTAAGGATGACCTACAAAATGAATCAATTTGCAAACTTATATATAAAAGAAATTGTGCGACTACACAATATTTCGGTCTCCATTGTATCGAATCGGGATCCACGATTCACCTTGGCCTTCTGGAAGAGTTTGAATAAGGTCATGTGCACTGGATTGAAATTTAGTACTGCCTTTCATTCCCAGACTGATGGTCAGAGTGAGAGGACAATACAAACACTTGAGGATATGTTGCGGGCAAGTGTGCTTGTTTTCCAAATTGGATGGGGAAAGATACTCCCCTTGGTTGAAGAATTCGCGTACAACAATAGTTTTCATGCCATGATCAGAATGGCGCCTTTTGTGGCATTATATGGTAGAAAAGGCAAATCTCCCTTATATTGGAGCAAAACGAGTGAAGCTGAGTTTTACGGCCCCGATATCGTACAACAAACTGCTGAATCTGTTGCTATTATCAGACAAAGAATGTTGGCCGCTCAAAGTCGCCAGAAAAGCTATGTAGATGATCATCGTCAAGACTTGGAATTCGACGAAGGAGATTTGGTTTTTCTAAAAATATTGTCTTTTAAGAGGATTATACGCTTTGGCAAGAAAGGAAAGGTAAGCCCAAGGTATATTGGTTCCTTTGTGATCACGAAAAGAATTGGGAAAGCATAGTACAAATTACAATTACCAGCCATCATGGAAGGTGTACACAACATATTCCATGTATCAATGTTGAAGAAATGTCTCAGAGATCCAAATCTGATTGTACCTCCTAACGATGCGAAAGTACAATTATTGTCAATTTAATTACGATTATTGTTAAAATTATCGTTGAATTTCCTATTAGCTTAATTGTTGAAAGTATTGTTAAAATAATGAATTTACTTAAAAAGAAATATTTCATTATAATACACAAAAATATTGAGAAAATGTTAAAAATAATAAAATGTTATGCTGAGCATGAATAAAATAATTGTTTCAATATTTTCTGTCATATTCCATGACATTGTCTCAATTCCTTTTATATACTTCTTTTATAAACCGTGACATTGATGCATCATGATAAGAGTTATGAAATTGCTGACATATGCATACCATGATAAATGAAATGAACCAATAAACGTAAATAGATGTATGAGATTGGGATGACTAGGTGACTATTAATGGTGATGACACCCTTGATGAATGAATCTTTTCGTTGGAGTGACAATTAAGCCACAAGACTGTATAATGTATCCTATCTTCCTAGACTGATAAATCTCATACATCTAGACTGTTAAGTGAAACTAAAATGAAAAGAAGAGGAGACTGATTCTTCTCTAAGACAGACTACATAAGCATAGCATGTGCAATGCATATATTCTATATCTTGCTGAGCCTTAAGCTCATAGTATTACTCGTGATACAGGTAATAAGCTTAATGTTATCGATGTGGAGAAGGAGGCATTGTCAGTTGAACTCTTGGGTTATTAGCTAGATTCCATCTGGAAGGTTATGGCTCAAGGAAAATAAACCGGTTATTTTAAATGAGTAAGTATAGATTTATTTCAATAAATGTTTTGGATTGTCATTTAAATGATTTGAAAATTATGTTTTAAATTGATTCCACTTAAACTCTTATTTACAATATTTTTTTTTAGATAAATAAAAGAAAAATTTTTTTTTGCCTAAAAATGATTTTATAATGCGGGCTGTTACAAAGCCCCTAAACCTGGCCAGGGTATTGTCATACGGAGGTAGTAGTGTTGTCAACCGTGAAGATTAGCCTATCACAATACCGTTTCATTTGGTGGGTTGGCTGGACGACTTGAGCTTGCTCATCGGCAACCCTTGTCAATTTTGGACACCGAAGTTTTAGTGAGAAGGGCTCTATTGTGGGGCAACCTCATTAGTTACTTCGATTATACAGGTTGTGTCTGTCGCTGACTGGTTCGCCAGCAACTCGGGTGACATGTTGGAGCTATGGATCGCCGTCATTGGTATTCTTTCCTGCCTCATAAGGTGTTGCTATTGGCAGATAGCCACCTTTTTGTGACTGTGGTGGGTGGTTGCGCGTGTTGTGTCATCGCTGACTGGTTCGCCGACAACTCGGGTAATGCACTAGATCTTCGGATCGTATCGATGGTGACTACAACCCGTCCATACATCCGAGAGATCATACCACCTTTTGATGATGAGTGGCTGATGGGTCCATGAGTGACTATCCCTTTTCACTGTTGATGTTTTCATACGGAAAATGATGTTGGCATACTTTATGATTATAGTTGTGTATGTATATAGCGAGTTTTAATAAAGCCACATCGAGGGCTATGAACCAAATTATAACATGATAAAGAGGTTTTAAATGTCTTAAAATTCATGTACGGTAAATGAAAAGCATAAAATAGTTTTCAAAAGAGGAAGAAAACGGTTTTTAACATGCATTGCATTTAGTATAGATTTCCCTACTAAGTTAGTCACTCATCCCTTAGACTGTATTTTTTTCCTCAGGTTAGGGAGTAGATTCGGTATATTGGTCTTGTGCATGGGGCAACTGGGTGAAGCTGGCTATAATACCCTGATACTACGTGATGTAATTAGATTTTGGAATAATTAAAATATTACATTGCGTGACGGTGTAGGTTAATTTATGATATGTATATATGGGGTAAATATTGTAGAATAATTAAAGTGTGAAAAATTGATAAATATAGTGTAAGGGAGAATTCGGACGCATGCGGACTAGGGGTCGCGTCCGAATGCGCTTGGCACGCCGTTCCCGGATTTTGGGACGATGCATGACGAGGCCTTCCCGTCCAAATTCGTCCCTTGTCTTTAACTTGACTTTTCAAACGGGACCAGAGGAGCGTGGGTGGTGGCAGACGCTAAGATTTTTAATCTGTCCAATTTCTGAAAAGTTTCGGACGCATGCGGACAAAGGCACAGATGCATTCCTTCGTCTGAAAAAGAAGTTATGACAAGGAAAATGAGGATTTTGGATGAACGAGGACAAGGCCAGGACGCAGTCGATCGTCTAGAAAGTCCCAGTTCTGCGAATAAATAGATTTTAAATAACTGATCATTTGTCGCATAGTCATTAAAAATGCACTAAAACGACCGAGGAGACGACTCTCCACGCCTGGACCACGCCTCCTCCACGTCGATGCAGATGCTCACCTCCCGTTCAGTGAACGACCATCCCCTCCAGGTAAGGGCTTTGTGTCTAAGTTAGTGTCCTGGAGTCCTTGGCATTCCTGTTTTTTTTTTTTTTTCTGCGAGAGACAAAATCCTCTGCAGAGTTGTGGGAGTACTCTGTGAGCTCGTGAGTGTTCTGTGAGTCTAAGTGAGTTCATGTGTTTTCTTCAAGGTGATATGTGAGTGAAGTGTGAAGTTTTGTATGCTGAGGATTTAGCTTGGTTGCTGCTGCTTGTTTTGTCCGTGTATGATTTCTTCAACAATTAGCACACTAATGTAAGGATTGGGTCGTGTCTTGGTCAGTGGAGGCCCTACCCACATATAAAGTCCGTTTATTTTGTGGTTTACATTTGGTATTTTCCATTACTGCAATTACCTGATTTGTCTGAATATGAGAATGGATAGCGTTATTGCTATAATACGAATTGATGAACTGAACTGATGAATGAAGAGAAAGTGATGACATGATACGTATGAATGAGCAGTGAACTTCTTGATGGAGAGTGACTCTATTTCTGTTGGACGTGCTGCATAGTATTTTACTTGTTAATGTAGTAGACCCTAAATTATAATGTTGTTAATTTTAGTGCTAGTTAGGAACGGTTAGTTTCATTTAACATGACTATGCTTTATCAAACCTTAAACTCTAATTGAAATTAATAGCATTGAACCCTGCTTTGCTCTGAAATGTATACTATCGTTAGTCCATTGTGTAGAATCAATTCAAGCTATTAGCTCTTAACAATTTACTAACCTTGTTTCTATTAACTTGTTATATCTACGTCTATTTTATGCAGTAGTGAGATTGTTAAGCATGCCTGATTACTTTAAGTAGCTCATTACAATTTAACATATAATCTGAGTTTAATACCATGCTCCAACTGCCGTTTCTTTTACCGTTTTGTTCTGTAAATTCAAGCATGTCATTCACTGTTTTAATTCATTTCTATATTCGTTCTTTTATTCGCTTTTAATTACTACTATTCATTGATGATCACTATTTAAATTTCATTATGTTATATTGCATCAGCATGTGTCATGATAATAGAAACAACTAGGAAATGCCACCTTTGGGGCAGTACTCATATGAATTATGTGAGTAAAAGAATAAATGAAATGAATGAAAGAAAAAGAAAATTGGGAGTTGGAGGATAGGGGGATAGTTTGGATCTAGTCTGGTAGCTAGAGTTACACCCCTCCTTCATCGGGAATGGGATTAGCTACACACAGGAGGTTAGAAGCTGACCAAGACTATTCCATCACACATGGGTTCCTCCAATCTCCCGCTCGACGCACGAGTGATGAATTAATGAACGAAATGTAAAGAAAATATTCGTTTGGGGCAGACCCATCCCAAAAGAATTAAAGAGAGACATGATCATACTACATAGACCATTCCTTGTTGGGCCTTTAGGCTCACGTTTTACTTGTGGTGTAGGTATCGGTCAAGAAATGATAATGCCAGGAGCAGAGGAACATGCATTTCCAGTGGAGCCTGTAGGCTATCCGGACGAATCGCTACCTGAGTAGGATTATGGCTCGAAAGGAAAAAGGAAAGAACTTATTATTTTGAAATGGTTTGATAAAGGACATGGTTTTATAAAATATTAACTCTTACCCTAACCTTCAAACTATGTTTTGAATATTACTCATATTTTTGCTTTACTCTGATTTACTATTGCTCTTTAGATTTCCACGGTAACCTTAAGTTTTACTTTTATCCATTTTGAGTAAATAAAAAGAAAAATTTTTACATAGAAATTTAAAGTGAAAAGTTAATTTAAGAAAGTACGTTTTGACGCGGGGCGTCACAATTAGTATTAGAGCCATAATCAAGTCACATGCGATTCAGTGCAGATAACCTAGACTCATCGGACAATGCTCCTCTGATTGTAAATTTACTTTTACATTACTAAACTGTTTCCCTTTAACAGATTTCGCTACAGTATGAAAACATATAGAATTATAAATGGCTAAAATGTTTCCCTTAAACTTATTACTCTACAATGTGAAAACGTATACGATTTTAAATGGCTAGGCGGGGAAGAGGGAATGTTTCGTGTAATGAGGAGGGACCCCGAGCGCCTGGCCAGCATGAGGATAATGGCCGGGATGAGGCTCTTGATTGCATCGTTGCGGTAGTGGAGCATCAATCTTAGAGCATGCAGCGACAATCTCAATACATGGAGTAGCATTTTTGATACATGGTGAGAATTATGGGGCAGGATCATAGAAATGGTTACAGGAATCAACGACCAATACCGATTCAACTGGTTCAAAGGGAAGCCAGATGGGAGAAGTTCTAAAGGCTCAAGTTTCCCTGTTTGAACAGGAACATCTCAGATATTGTGGGGGCCGAGGAATGGATATGCTCCCTAGAGGATAAGTTTGCATATGCAGAGATTGGCGAGACTAAAAGAGTCAAGAGTGCTACTTATTTGCTGATGCACGATGTGCGCTTTTGGTGGGACTCGGTCAAGTCTTCACGAGACGTCAACACCCTCACATGGAAAGACTTAAAAGAGCTATTTAATGAAAAGTATTTCAACCACATTGTCTGTACGCAAAAGTTAATGGAGTTTATGCGCTTACGCTAGACAGGAACCGTATCTAAGTATGCTTAGAGGTTCAAGGCATTGTCTCGTTATGCCCCTCACTTGGTGGTGATGGAAGAGCACAAAGTCCAACATTTCGTTCAAGGGCTCAAGATTGAAATCTAGGAAGGAGTCATTGGGGCTGGCACGAAAGGTGTCACTTATTCTAAAATTGTGGCAAGAGCCCTAAGGGTAAAATGAGTGAATTTCATTGCGGCCAAACAAATGGAAGCAAGTCAGAGGATGTGGAAAGCAAACTCTAGCTAGCAGACATGTAGCGGTCCATCATCGAGTCAGTGATTCAAATGAACCTCCGATGGTGGGGTGCAGCAGAGACCAGATAAGCAACCAATGACATAGACGACCAATGCCCCTCAGCCTAATGCATGTCCAAAATGTAAGAAGGTACGTCGTCGAGAGTGTATCGCTTGCTCAGAGAAGTGTTTTTCGTGTGGGAAGCCCGACCATATGGTCAGAAACTGCCCAACCCGACTCGATGGACAAGGAGGAGTGGCCCTGCGGGTTTTTGCTATGTATGCACTGGACCTGGATGCGAAGCAGCCATTAATTGTGGAAAGTACCCATAAATTATGCAATATTTGTTAATATGTGGTATTAATTGCTCCCTAGTCAAATTAGAAGATCTTACCTTAGATTAAACAAGTTACCTAATTATGACAGGTACAGTTTATGTTAATAAGTGTGCCACATATGTTCTATTTGATTTGGGTGCTATGCACTCTTTTATTTCAACAAAGTTTTGTGAACGGACAAACTGTTTCTCTAGTAGCATGAACTATACACATCGCATGTTGTTGCCTTCTAGTGACCGCTTATTTACTGACAGAATTCTTAAAGCCTATGCGGTGGAGATAGGTGGTCGTTTATTTCGAGCCGATCTAATCATTATGAACCTAAAGGGCCACAACATCATCATCGGAATGGACTAGTTATCCTCGCACCACGCGATCATCAACTATAAGAAAAGAGAAGTTTGCTTTTTCCCTTTGGGTGGTGAACTACACACCTTTCGAGGAACCAAAGAGAAGAGAAAATTGGCGGTCATCTCTGCGCTCAAGGAATGGATATGACGGATTCCTGATAAATGTAATCGGTGCTACCGCCATTCCCGAGGCTAAGCTGGAAGATGTTGTGATAGCTCGTGACTTCTCGGGTGTTTTCCTGGATGATCTTCCCCGTCTACTCCCTGACTGCGAGATCAAATTTGAGATCAAATTACAGCCTGGCACTGAACCCACCTCCAAAAACCTGTATCATATGGCGCTAGCCGAATTACGGGAGTTGAAGGTTCAATTGGAGGAACTAATCACCAAAGGTTTTATTTGCTCGAGCTTTCTCCTTGGGGCGCACCAGTGCTATTCGTCAAGAAGAAAGTCGGGACGATGAGAATGTGCATCGATTACAGAGAGAAAAACAAAGCAACAATCAAGAATAAGTATCATCTACCAAGGATTGACGATCTGTTCGATTAGTTATGTGGTGCCAGGGTATTTTAAGAAATCGACCTCTAATCAGGCTATTACCAGCTGAAGGTTAAACCAGATGATGTACCTAAGACTGCATTCCGCACCAGATACATGCATTATGAATTCCTAGTTATGTCATTTGGGTTGACCAATGCTCCTGCAGCCTTCATGGACCTGATGAATCGAGTTTTCAGGGATTATCTGGACAAGATTATTATCATGTTCATTAACGATATCTTAGTCTACTCTCGATCAGAAGTAGAGTATTGTGAACATCTATGGATAGCTCTATCTATTCTTAGCCAGCACCAATTGTACGTCAAATTTTCTAAGTGCGACTTATGGCTAAGCAAAGTTGGCTTCCTTGGCCATGTGATCTCCAAAAATGGTATCTCTGTGGACTCGGAAAAAGTACAAGCGGTTGTGAACTGGGTATAGGCAAAGAATGTTGGAGATATGAGGAGTTTCCTTGGGTTAGCCGGATACTACCAGCGTTATATTGAGGGATTCTCTAAGATCACTCTACCACTCATCAGTCTGACAAAGAAGAACGCAAGATTTGGTGGTCCAGCGATTGTGAGAATAATTTCCAAGAATTGAAGCGCAGACTGACCCCAGCACTAGTATAGACGTTGCCTGTAAAGGAAGGTGACTTTTGTATTTACTGTGATACATCAAAGAGAGGGCTCGGTGGAGTTTTTTTGCAACATGGAAGAGTTATTACATATGCTTCCCGACAACTTAATCTACATAAGTTGAATTATCCTACACATGACCTAGAGCTCGTTGCAGTAGTCTTCACTCTCAAAGTATAGAGGCACTATTTATGTGGGCAGCGCTGTGAAATCTACTCGGATCACAAAAGTCTTAAATATATTTTCACACAGAAGGAACTAAACATGCGGTAGCGGCGATGACTTGAGTTTGTTAAAGAGTACGACTGCGAAATCAAATACCATCCAGGGAAAGCCAATGTTGTTGTGGATGCTCTTAGCCGTAAAGTTGTCGTGATGAGCATGATGTGTGAAGAAATACCTTCGGGAGTTCATAAAGACTTACAGGAGATTGATATGCAGATGGTCCCAACGCCATTCATATGAAATTATCCAAATTGACCTTGATGACGACTATTCTTGAGTAGATTAAGGAAGCCCAGCAGGGCTAAAGTATATGTGGGGATTTCAAACTGAGCCTAACCTCCCTGGAATATTGAGACTACTCTATGTCTTTGGATGGCACAGTCAAGTATAAAAACCGATGTATGTGTCGAGCAGTATGACCTTGCGAACAAAGATTCTACAAGAAGCTCACTTTTCTAGCTTCTCAATTCATCTGATTGTAACAAGATGGATCGGGGCCTTAAAGCACATTATTACTGACCAAATATGAAGTATGACATTGTTGTGTATGTGGCTCTATGCCAAGTTTGCCAACGGGAAAAGGCCGAACACCAATGACTAGGTGGTTTGCTCCAACCATTGCAAATTCTAGAGTGGAAATGAGAGCGCATCACAATGGAATTTTGTTACAAGCTTGCCTAGAACTGCTAGAGGCCACGATGCAATCTAGGCGAATATGGATAGATTGATGAAGGTTTCACACTTCCTGCCTGTAGCCATGATGTACATGATCAACCAGTTTGCTGATCTATATGTTAAAGAGATTGTACGGCTTCATGGTATTCTGATTTCTATCATGTTGAATCAGGATCGACGATTTACTTTAGTATTTTGGAAGAGTGTAAACAAGGCCATAGGTACAGAACTGCAATTTAACACAGCGTTTCACCCTCAGACGGAGGGCCAGAGTGAGAGAACTATCCAAAGTCTCCAAGATATGCTTCATGTCTGTGTATTGGAGTTTCAGGTCAGATGGGACAAAATGCTACCTTTGGTTGAATTTTCATATAATAACAACTTCCAGGACATGATAGACATGGCACTATACGAAGTGCTATACGAAGAAAGTACATATCTCCCTTGCACATGGACGAGGTAGGTGAAGCGACATTTTACGGCCCAAAAATAGTACAAAAATTTCAAAATCAGTGGCCATAATTAAGTAGAGGATGTTAGCGGCCCAAAGTTATCAAAAGAGTTACACTGATAATCATAGGCGAACCCTGGAATTCAATGAAGAAGACAGTGTATTCTTGAAGATATCTCCTTTCATGGGTGTCGTACGCTTTGAAAAAAGGGGAAAGCTAAATCCAAGATACGTGGGCCCCTATATAATCACAAAGTGGATTGGATCAGTCGCCTACCAACTACAGTTATCAGACTCCATGGCGGGCGTGCACAATGTATTCGACATGTCAATGCTCAAAAAGTGTCCGGGAATGCAGCATTATTGAGTCTTCCCGAAGATATTGAATTTCAACCTAACTTGAGCTACAATGAAAGGCCTATTCAGATCCTCGATTCCAGAGTAAAGGAACTACGATGCAAGCGAATCCTGTAGGTTAAGGTTTTGTGGCAGAACCACACGAGCGAAGAGGCCATTTGGGAGAAGGAAGATGACATGAGGGCCAAGTACCCTAAGCTATTTAGTAGCTAAATTTTGGGGACAAAAGTTTTGTAAGGAGGGTAGAATGTAATATCCCGATACTATTTTCCCTGTGTACGTGATGTAATTAAAATTTTGAATAATTAAAATATTACATTGCGTGATGGTGCGTGTTAATTTATGACATGTATATTTGGGGTAAATATTGTGGAATAATTGAACTGTGAAAAATTGATGAATATAGTGTAAGGGAGAATTCGGAAGGGAGAATTCGGACGCATGTGGACTAGGGGTCACGTCCGAATGTGCTTGGCAGGCCGTCCTCACATTTTGGGACGATGCAGGATGAGGACTTCACACCCAAATTCGTCCCCTGTCTTCAACTTGACTTTTCGGACGGGACCGGACGAGCGCAGGCGATGGCGGACACCGAGATTTTGAATCTTTCCAATTTTTAGACAGTTTCGGACGAATGCGGACAAAGGCGAGGATGCATTCCTGAAAACGCAATTCTGATAGTGAAAATGAGAATTTAGGACGAACGCAAACGAGGCCAAGATGAAGTCCCTCGTCCAAAAAGTCCTAGTTCTACGAATAAATAAATTTTAAATAACTAATCATTTCTCGCGTAGTCATTAAAAGTGCACTAACACAATCGAGGAGATGACTCCCCACGCCTGGACCACGCCTCATCCACGTCATTGCAGACTCTCCCATCCCGTTTGGTGAACGGCCATCCCCTCTAGGTAAGGGCTCTGTGTTTAAGTCAGTGTCTTGGAGTCCTTGGCATTCCAGTTTTTTTCTACGAGAGAGACAATCCTCTAGAGAGTTGTGGGAGTACTATGGGAGCTCGTGAGTGTTCTGTGAGTCTAAGTGAGTTCATGTGTTTTCTTCAAAGTGATACATGAATGAAGTGTAAAGTTTTGTAAGCTGAGGATTAAGTTGGGTTGCTGCTTCTTGTTCTGTCTGTGTAGGATTTCTTCACCGATTAGCACGCTAAGGAATGGATTGAGTAGTGTCTTGGCCAGTGGAGGCCCTACCCACAAGTAGAGTCTGTTTATTTTGTGGTTTACATTCGGTATTTTCCATTACTACAATTACTTGATTTGTTTGAATAGGAGAATGGATAATGTTATTGCTATAATACAAATTGATGAACTGAATTGATGAATTAAGATAAAGTGATGACATGATATGTATGAATGAGCTGTGAACTTATTTATGGAGAGTGACTATGTTTCGGTTGGACGTGCTGCATAGCATTTTACTTGTTAATATAGTAGACCCTAAATTATAATGCTCTTAATTTTAGTGCTAGTTAATAACGATTAGTTTCATTTAACATGACTATGCTTAATCAAAGCCTAATGGGACTTGTTTAATATTCAGTAATTCTAAACTAAGCTGTTAACTCTAATTGAAATTAATAGCATTGAACCCTACTTTGCTCTCAAGTGTATACTATCATTAATTCGCTGTGTAGAATCAATTCAAGCTATTAGCTCTTAACAATTTACTAAGCTTGTTAACAATTCAAGCTATTAATAAGCTCTTAACAATTTATTAACTTGTTATATCCACGTCTATTTTATGCAGTAGTAAGATTGTTAAGCATGCCTAATTAGTTTAAGTAGCTCGTTACAATTTAACTTATAATCTTAGTTTAATAGCATGATCCAATTGCCGTTTCTTTTACCATTGTGTTCTATAAATTCAAGCATGTCATTCACTATTTTAATTTGTTGCTATATTCATTTTTAATTACTATTATTCATTGATGTTCACTGTTTAAATTTCATTTTGTTATATTGCATCAGCATGCATCATGATAATAAAAACAAGTAGGAAATGCCACTTTTGGAGTGGTACTAATATACATTATGTGAAGAAAAGAATAAATGAAATGACTGAAAGAAAAAGAAAATTGGGAGTTGGGGGACGAAGGGTAGTTCGGATCTAGCCTGGTAGCTACACTTACGCCCCTCTCTCATCGGGAATGAGACTAGCTACACACATGAGGTTAGAAGCTGACCAAGACTCTTCCCTCACACATAGATTCCTCCAATCTCCCACTCGACGTATGAGTTATGAATGAATGAAAGAAACGTAAAGAAAACATTGGTTTGGGGCGGGCCCATCCCAAAAGAATTAAAGAGAGGCATGATCATACTGCATACCCTATTCTTTACTGGGCCTTTAGGCTTACGTTTTATTTGTAGTGTAGGTAACAGTCAAGAAATTATAATGTCAGGAGTAGAGGATGACACATTTCCCGTGGAGGATGCAGGCTATCTAGATGAATCACTACCTTAGTAGGATTATGGCTCAAAAGGAAAAAGGAAAGAATATATTTTTTTGAAATGGTTTGATAAAGGACACAATTTTTTAAAATATTAACTCTTAACCTAACATTCAAACCATGTTTTGAATATTAGTTATATTTTCGCTTTACTCTGATTTACTAATGCTCTTTAGATTTCCACGCTAAACATAAGTTTAACTTTTACCTATTTTGAGTAAATAAAAGAAACATTTTTACATGGAAATTTAAAGAGAAAAGTTCAGTTAAGAAAGTACGTTTTGACACGGGGCGTCACACTAGCATTTCTTGATGGGTGTCAGAATCTCCCTGTGGATGGGTGGAGGTTCATCAGTTCATTCCCTCCGTTCCTAGTATGTTGGGATTTTAGTTTTGGTGTTGTTTAATTAAATTTTTGCATAGTACTTTCTTTTATTATGCTATCATGTCTCGAGTTGATCACTTTATATGCCCCGACCCATGTGATTTGGGCTTGGCCTTGGTATTATTCCTGTTAAGTTTTTCGCATAAAAATTCACGCCTTGGGTTGGGTAACCGGGTTCTCTCAGAGAGTCAGGTCCCCTGATTTGGCGGCTCTGCTCGGCCCGCCTCTAAGTCATGACAGTTGCAGAAGAAACATAACCAACAAAACAGTATCCCCACATGCTTATTGAAAAAAAACCGCAAAAGAATAGCATCATATCGCTATTATATCACAAGCAGGAACCAAACTGAAGGAACCCCCTCATCAACAACAATGCCAGAAACTATTCCATACAATAAATCCTTTAAGAAACATGAGCGAAGATCTACTTACCAACTTCCAAAAATTGCAGGAACCACCACTAGGAACCCTTTTTGTTCTCCTTACCAATATCCTCTAGGCCACGCATAAACTTCGTTCTTTTTAAACTCTCTAACCCTTTTTTCTCAAATCTCTCATAGCAATCCTGTAACACACCTACTTTTTTTAAAAATTTGGATAATTATATAATTATCGGGGTATTACTAAAGAAGTACACGTAAAATTTTAACTTAAGGAATTTATTAGGAATAAATCGGAAAATGTATTTTTGGAGTTTTTGGACGAATGCAGACGATGGTGAGGACGCAATCCATCGCTCGAAAACACATTATTTAAGGAAAATAGGGGATTGAACTGGCTTGGTTTGAAACGGTTCGAGCTACTATATGGGTCCGGTTCAGAAATCAATTTGATGGAAAGGAGAGAAAGGGGAATTGGCCCTTGGCCATTCCCGTGATGCCAGACAGAAGTGAGAAGGAGATGCATGGCCAGGTGTTTTTGTCTTCCAAATACTTTAAAATGAAAAGAAATAATGCATAAGTGGAGAGACATTAATGCATAAGTGGAGAGACAATAATGCATGAGTGGAGAGAGAATGAGTGGGTTTGAGGAATAAGTGGAGAGAGAAAGTTTTGAGGAATTTTTCATCCTTGTCTTCTCCATCTACTTCGTAACGTAAGAGAGATATTAACGCATAAGTGGAGAGACATTAATGCATGAGTGAAGGGAGAATGAGTGGGTTTGAGGAATAAGTGGAGAGAGAAGGGTTTGAGGAATCTGTCTTCTCTATATTCTCCATCTACTTTGTAACGTAAGAGAGATATTAATGCATAAGAGGAGAGACATTAATGCATGAAAGAGAAGGGTTTGAGGAATAAGTGGAGAGAGAAGGGTTTGAGGAATTTGTCTTCCTTGTCTTCTCCATCTACTTCGTAACGTAAGAGAGACATTAAGAGAGAGAGGGGAATGGAAGAATAAAGGAAGAGAGGAGAGGGAGATGCAGAAAAGAAAGTGATTGGGCAGAGGGGTTTGTGGAAATTTGTGAGGATAGGAAGAACGAGTTCTTTCTCTGTTCTGTTGGTAACCGTAGAGGAAAGGGGGGATTTTAGTAGGGATATTTTGTGATGGAGAGGGAAAAAATCAGTGGGTCTTTTGTTCTGGGTGAGGAAATGATTTGTGATTGGGTAATTTTGGAGATGTTGAGCAGGGAGACTTCGTGAAGTAGTGGAGTTTCTAGTGGATGAACGACTGCCGCTGGCGATTTCTTCATGCACTCACTAGAACTCAGAGTATGAATATGTTGGATTTAGTGAGGGTGGTCATGGGTAAAGAAAGGAGCAAACTGAGGAAGGAAGCTGGGAGCTGTTGTCCATGAATTTGTTCCACCATAGGGGTAAGAAAATAGGGGTGTCTTGACCATTTAGAGGCCCTACACCACGAGTAGGGGTGCGTGCATTTTATGTTTGGATTCCTCGTTATGTTTAGTTCCCTTATGCTATATTGTAATTGTTAGTTAGAAAAGTTCATAATGGTTTCCTTGGATAATTGCTTGTTGTGCTTTCCTTGTTAAATTCCCTGCTGTTAGTTGAATATTTCTATGTAGCTTCCTTCATTTTGTGTTGTTGCCAATGATTGTTCAAACACTTTTAATAATAAACCAAGACATTAACCGCTTGACTAATCAGCTAGCTATTGTAAACAGTTGTAATATGATATTAACTCAACTAAACTGTTATGTTAAGCTTGTGAACTTAATTATTCTATAACCTTCTTGGGCATGTCAATAATTATTGAGCATGTCTAATAAATTAGAGAAGCATGTTTAATTAACTAGGAGCAACTAACAAATTATTGAGTATGTATAATTTACTAGTTTAACTAATCAACTAGTCATTAAATAACTAGTTATCTTATTAATAGTTGTTAATCTCTTCACTCGAGCATGTAATTGATTAGCATAATATAAGCATGTTAACAATAATTCTAACTAGGCTTAAGCATGATAAATAATTAGAGCAATTAACTAAACCTGAGCGTGTATAAGTAACTAGTTTAATAAAGTTGTTAATTAACTAATAACTAATCCGAGTAGGTTAACTAACTAGTTTAACTATTTAATTAGTTGTTAACGAACCCGAGCATGTTAAACAACTTAACTAGAGTAATCAAATAGAGCCTAGCAAGTTTAATTAACTAGACAAGCATGTTAATTAATTTGAGTAAATAACTAGACATGAGCATGCTAGCTAACTAGTGTAATTAACTTAATTAGAATTGAGCATGCTAATCGACTAGAGTAGTTATCTTAATTAGAAATTGAGCATGATAATCCATTAGAATAACTAATTAGAATTATAATCGAAGTCTTTACTTGAGCATGTTAATTAACTAGGGCAACAATTTGATTAACTAGTTAGCATGTTTAATTAACCGACTAGAATAACTGGTAGTATGTTTGTTAATTAACTAAAATGAATTAACTAGTAATTCACCTAAACGTGAGCATGTAATTAATTAGGATAACAGTAGCATGTTAGTCTTTCCTTTGATTATATTCTATATGTTAATCCTTTACTATAATTTCCTTTAATATAATTGTCTTTTACTGTAAGTTCCTTTACCATGCTCTACTTTACTAGAGAGTAGAATGATAAAGAAGATGAAAAAAGAATGAATTAAACGTGAATGAATTAAGGGTCTCAAGGGTCTCATTTATTATGTGCATGTATGTTTTATAATTCATTTGTTATTGTCTTCTTGGTATCGCTTATGATCTTGTTCACAATTAATTATCTTTAGCATGTTATTTTCTATTAAACCAAAGCATGATTAGTTACCTAGGATAAAAGTATGTGATTAACTCTTGAGCATGTCAATTAAATTATGCTTTACTTTCAATGCAATTGTTGTTTACTTTTCTTATATGCGCAATTTAAGTTAATTTTACGTTATAACACATCATGCATCATGTTAGGTTGAGAATATATGGTCATGCATCATGTTAATAGAAACTAATAGGGAGTGCCACTGGGGTGGTACTTGAACATGCATAAGTGAGGTAAAATGTTAAGAAAATGAAGGAAAAAGGGGAATTGGGGCCGGTACATGGGTAGCGGGTCTAGCCTGCACTAGACCAAGGCCCTTGACTATGACGGGAATGGGGATCTAGTGCAAGTAAAAGGTTAGATTTGACCAACTATCCATTCCGAAGGAAAATCCTCCAATTCCAACTCGATATACGAGTAACAAATGAATAAATGAATGTAAAGTAATAAAACGAATGAATGACGTAATGAAAGGATTGATTTGGGTGGCCCCCATTCCAAAAAGGACTAAAGAGAGACATTTCTTGAATGCATTAACCCTTTTCCTTATTAAGCCTTTGGACTTACAGTTGATTGTGGTGTAGGTATAGGTACAAACAATGAACAAATAATAAATGGATAATAAAGCAGGGATGAATGATTTGCACGCACGAGGATTGAGGCTGGCCAGGCTATAAGAGTAAAATAAGGAACAATTGTAATTAAATTAAGTTTTATTAAATTGTATTCAATTGTTTAGTTTCTTCATTTACTTATAACGCTTCCGCATTTCATTTTATTTTCACAACGCATTTAAAGAAGGGTTAGTAGCAGTCTTGTTTTAGCATTGCACTCTGATTTCGTTTTATAAAGGAGTCTTTTGAAAATTTTAAATTTCTCGCATTTTCAAGGAATATGAAAATTCGGGTCCTTACAAACCCAATCGGACTCCCCCTTACATTATCTCCCTCACGGTCTTTGTTTCACTTCTGTAAAACTCTCAAACCTTCCCTTTCTCCAAGATACAACACACATCCTCACAGTTTCTCCCTCGGACAGTTTCTGTAAAAACTCTCCGCACACAAGTTCCTCTTCAATTTATTGGTCATCTTCAGCACCCCTTGAATGGCCATCTGAAGGGGAAAGGCCAAAGGAAGGACATCAGATTGTCGATGATGCTTCAGACGACGAGTCTTTCTATTTCCAGGCGACGACTTGAATTTCCAGACAATTGTCCATTTCACCAATCGATCGAATCCCTTTGGATGATCGACCGCCGTTCTTTTCTAATCAGCCACAAATTCCTTTTTCAAGATTACCGGTCAATGATCATCCAGTTGACAATCGACCACAAACTTCATCGATCAACTGCCGCACACTATGTCTTCATCTAGTTGACGATCGACCGTAAACTTCATTGCTCAACCGCCACACACTATGTCTTCATATAATTACCACAAACTACAACTCATTAAACTAAGTCCTAAATATAATCCGACAATGCACCTACGTCATGATCAACCGAAATGTTACTCATTATATATATATCATTTAATAAAACATAAACCACTTTTTCTAATTATCCAAACTATTTTTAAATTATCTTTTTATATTTAGGACATATAATCCACAATTCCTCCTTTATTCTTTACTAAACCCAATATACCCATAAATATTAACAACCATATTATTCTTAATCTTCTTATATCCAAATATATTTTCTCTTACCAATACCAAATCCATCACTTCAAAATTTCGCTGATTATAAATCAATAATCAAGTTCTGATATCATCCTATCTAACTCCAAATATTATCAAACAATTCTATAATAACCTCAATCCTTCCCTTAAGTTAATTATGAAGATAATCTGGGGGATCATAATTCACTTATTTGAAATACGTTTCTCTTAACCAATATCTTAATTGTCTATTTCAGCTCCTAATACTCCAAAATCATCAGCTCTATGAAAATTCAAGATATTACAACTTCATCTTCAATTTTAAACACAACTTAATCCATAAAAACTTGGAAGAAATCTCTGCTTACCTGAAGAACCCGCAATCGTGTTGCACTATAACGACCTCATTTTTCATTGCCTTTTAAAAATGCGTAAAATATAAAATTTTTCTTTTCTTTTATAAAACGACGAAAAATGTTTATAAAAACCATTTTAATATGAAATCAGAGTGCACTTCTTATAACCGGACCATTACTAAACCCTTTTTACTTTGACTCGTTATTAAAATCGTGATGATTTTGTAGAAAACTATAGTTATAAAGTCTTTTATCAAAACATAGCGAAAGCATAAATTAATTTTTTATTTGAAAACGTAGCGAAAAGCATAAAATAGTTCATTTACATACAGTTAGAAATCCTTCATCAACTGCTCTTTGATTTGTTCTTCATTTTTTCTCGTACTTGTACCTGCATCGAAAGACATAAACTAATGAGTTCAACACTCAGTAAGTGATAATACCTATCATAATACTACATGCAGTTTCAGTTTTGGTCTTTTTCCTTATCTTCTTATCTTTTACATTTTAATCATCATTTTTGTCGTTTTCTTCTTATGTTTTTATCCTTTGCGTTTCAAATCATCGCTTTTGTCTTTTTCTCCTTATTTTTTGTACGTTGCGTCTTAATTATTGTCTTTCATTGGTCGCTCTTTTCATCATTTACCTCTGATATAGCAGCACCTAAGTGGAAAGATTGCTAATCATTGGCCATTAGGTCCCAACATAATCTAGGGACTGTCCTGGCATAATCCAGGGACATTGCTACAAATACGAGCATCAATGGCATAATCTGAAAGCTTGCTAGCGACAATGGCATAATCGTAAAGCTTGCTAGCGACAATGGCATAATCCGAAAGCCGCTAGCGACCATGCCATAAAGGCTTAAACGGCCACATGTCGTATCGTTGCTTTTTGTCTTCTTTACTCTATTATGGCTTATTATTTGTTTGTTATCAGTTTCTTCGTTCGTGATTTGTTTCCTTATTCATTATTTGTTTATTCGTTCGCTATTTTTTTCTTCGTTTGTTTATTACGTTTTATGGCTTATGATTCGTCCGTTATTTGTATCTGTTTTGTATGGTGCTCGTGAATGCATATAGTTTCTAAAAGCATAAATAAACAATGAAACGTGCTGTAAAAGTAGTAAACAATGAAGCGTACGATTAATGACTGTAGTCATGTTGTAAAAGCAGCAAACAACGAAACGTTCGATTAATAACTGTATGCATGCTGTAAGAGCAGTAAGCAATGAAACGTGCGATTAATAACTATAAGCATGTTGTAAAAATAGTAAGCAACAAAACGTACGACTAATAACTGTAAGCATGCTGTAAAAATAGTAAGCAACGAAACATGCAATTAATGATTGTAAGCATGTTGTAAAAGTAGTAAGCAACAAAACGTGCGATTAATTACCATAAACATTTTAGGAAAGCGATAAGCAACGAAACAGGGATCTCCTAATCTTGCGATGTAGGGTCCAAAGACCAAGACACATGCATATCACTTACCTCGATTCTTCATTCAACGCTTAGTACTAATCTCTTTCCTTCTTTGTACCTTCACATTTAGAACATCTAGTCATTAATACAATCATTTAATCTACTAATTAAATCTTAACGTCTTTTCTATTCTTATTCCTTGTTACTTACTAACATCTCCTAATTAGAATCGTTTTCTTAATTACTACTTAGCTTAATAATTAATTTCAACATTCATTTCCAACTATCATCATGCCTTTGTCCAATTAATAGCTAAATTCTAAATAGATAGAACATATTTCCAAAGCTGTAATTTAACATATTTATTTCCAAACATCCAATTAACATTTCCTTTTTAACATTCTAATGACTACAAAATTAGCCATTCCAACTTAACACTTATTTTTCAATCAATATAACCCAAATCTAACATAGTGATGCTTCAGAATTAACCAACAAAGTGTAAATATAGTCATAAAGTAAACATCATTGAGTTCCAAGTGACAGAACATTGACCCCCTTTCAATTTGAATTATTGGTTAATTCCAAAGAAACAGAGAGCATTAACTTATCATCCATTCAACAAGGTTTAAATCCATTAAATTCATGCTTCACAAAACAATAAGGCAGTAGCTAAAGTATTATCAACAGAGCATCGACTTCACAGAACATACATCCAACGTATTAAAGAATAATCATCCAACTTGTTTATCCAAAACAACAGATTAACCAATTCCTTTTATATCAAATCTTCCTCTAACTAATTCCTTTTTATAGGCAGAACATAAACATCCAATTAAACTCATGGCTCAGCAGCTCACACAATCAACAGAGTATTAACCCATTGATAAAAGGAAGGAGTTGTTACCAGCAGCATACACAGGCAAGAATCCCAGCAAGGAACTAGGATTCTTCATCCTTCTTCACCCATAATTCATTTAATGATTCCTATGTCCAACAATACATCCAACAATAACCATTCTTAACACATTATCAACTAAGTCACAGAGAATGGGATTGATTTCCTAAAGGAGCTAGGAAGCTTAAGCTGGACCGGGGCAGGGAGCTCGAAGGCAGGGGTTCACGCAGCGCTCTACAATTCAAACCCACCTCGCACGTTTCACTTCATGAACTCACCCGTCACTCAACGTAGCACTCATAGACACACTCACCATTCCTTCAGAGAGCACCTTCTCTCTCGTAAGAACGGGGAAGAAAATGAAATGTAGAATGGCAGGGGAGAGGGAGGCTTAAGGTGTGACAGGGGGGGGGGGGGGGGCGGGCGGGGCAACAACCCCACGCCTAGGGAGGCAGGGATGGCTGGAGGACGGCTCGTGTGGGTCTAGACCAAGAGGGGGGACCATCCTGTTGTTAGGGGCTCACGTTTTGATTGGTTATGCATCGATTTTCTGATTTGAAATCCCTAACTTTACAGAGTTTTGGGTTGTTTCGGACAAGTGCGGACGTGCTGGTCTCGTCTGCATGTGCAAAATTCCAAGGCATACGGACGAGAAATGGCATCCTTTCCTTGTCCTTACCGTCCGAATGCCACATTTGGATGCAATATGGCATCCGCATAATGTGTCGCATTCGTCCGAAAGTATCCAGGAATTGGAGAGATTCCAATTGGATGCGTCCCACATGCTCCCTCACTTGTCTGCAAGTGCCCAATGACAGATGCATTGGGACGCAAAACCTCGTCATGGTGCGTCCCAAAGCATAGGGATGGCTTCCCGTGCAGTTGTGGATGACATTCCTCATCCCCATGGCGTTCGCAACACCAAAATCCTATCTTTTTCATCATGTTTTCCAACTTAACCTTCATCCCATAATATTCTCTCCATAAATACACGTAACAAATTGACATGTACAGATACGTGACGTAATATCCTACTTACCCCAACACTTGATTACATCATGTATACGGGAAATATCAGGATATTACATGAACTCACTTCCTTCTCCTTCGTCATGAACTGCTCTCTCTCTCTCTCTTTCTTTGTCTTTGTCTTTCTCTCTTTCTGTGTTCTTTCTCTGACTCTCTATTTCTCTTGGCTTTTAGCATTCTCCCGAAGGCTTCCCATTCTTTCCTCTCTTTTCTATCCTCATAAGTTTTCCTAAGAAGTTTCATCTATCCCCATATATCTCACCTAACTCTCATAAATTGTCATCTATAAAGGAGAACACGTGGAGGAATCACATATAACACAATTCTTGGGATTTGCATTTTCCTTTGGAAACCAGAAAATCATGTGGAGCCGGTAGATCATATGATCGACCTGTCAAATGTTAAAAACCTTCTACCTTTTCACGTGGAATCGGTCGATCGCAAGATCGACTGGTCCAACACTGAATTCATAGGTTGATCTTGTCCCACGCCATTGCCTAAAGTTTTCACCACTACCATTTTTTTTCCTCTTAATTCTTTCTTCTCTTCACTAATCCAACAATCTCCTAACTCCAATTAACTCTAATTATTATCTAATAAATCTTTTAAACTATAATCCACTTATTATCTTCTTAATCATATAATAAATCTTCAATCCTCATTCCAATAATGGGTACAAATTATACCCAAACTTATTACGTTTACTAAACTTATTTTCGAGGTAATATAATCCATAATAAAATCGCTCTATAATCTCCAAAAATTCACAATTATTATTATACTTAGTTTAAGTTTAATTTTGGGTATTACATGCTGAGTGGAAGAACCTTTGAAAGAGTGGAAGTTTTTGCTGGGAAGTTTTGATTTCCTACAAAACTGTGAAATATTTACTATAGGAAAACACCATGTTTTATACCGTCTACTTTGATTTAAGATTTATTATGAATTATATTGTGTTGTTGTAAATTGGGACTTGATAACATCGAGGGATTAGACGTTCTCTAGAGGTAAATTTTGACTTTTATCCTCTTTTTCGTCCATAAACAAGATATTGGTTTATTGAAAAACTTAGAATTCACTAGGAGAGTTGAAAAATCATCAACGAACATATGAAAAGCACGCGTCCGCAGAAGTAAAGGATTATGCAGAAATGCATGCATATGCAAAAACAAAGACTTCTGCTGAAGCATGCGGAAGACACATGTCTGCGGAAGTGAAGGATTTCGTGAAAAGTCATGCATCCTCATAAGCAAATGTTTCCATGGAAGCACGCGGAAGGCACGTATCCATAAAAGTGAAGGATTCTATGGAAACACACATCCGTAGGAGCAAAGGCTGTCGCAGAAGCATAGGGGAAGTACGTGACCGTGAAAGCGAGGATTTCTACATAAATGCACACATTCGCAAAAGCCCAATCCATGGTTGACCAGATTTATGGCAGATTAGACCACATTCTATGAGCGGATATCTGGACCAAATTCAAAAGTTGGAAAAATTTAGGGATTCTTTTGTGAGTTGCCCAAGTTGGTTTATATCCTGGTTATGGGTTCCAGCTTTTAAAGTTTTTAAAATGTGAATTGATATGAGTACGTATACTTTGATAGGTCTAACGGATTAGCGAGAAATTAGAACCAGTTGGATTTATTTGTTTAAACTTCGATTAGGTTATTGGTACACCATTTGAAGTAAAAGTTTACTTTCATGTTTAGCTTTTCATCGCTTTCTCTTAAATTCTATTTTGAAACGTGTTTTTATATAAGAAAGTGTTATCATCATTATGGTTGTCAAAACAAATAAACTAACTAGTCTTTGCCACAAAATAGTTGTGAAACCAACCAAATTGTGTAGATAGTGGATAACTTCTGTAAATATTCAAACGCCGATATACAATCCTCAATAGATTTGAACCTGACCTTGAAACTGAGTAATACGCGCTTGAGAAGAAGATGTGCTTAACTTTTATGAAGAGCAACCTAGATTTCCGTTGCAAAGAAATGATTTGAGAGAGGAGATTATCTGACAACGACTCATATATCCTTCCAATTAGCAAACAATTGTAGCACTGCAGATTGAGTAAGCAGGGTTGGGTTGAAGCGAATCATCAAGAGAAGAGGGAAGTGTGGAAGTTCCATCAATAAAAGGTTCAAGACCATTAGCTATTATAACATTTAATAGCTGATTCTTCCTAACAAGAAAATTATAAAAATACAGCTTTACCTGTTAAACATTGACGAAGAGAAGGAATCAAGGAAGGATCGGAGCTGATGAATAGTATTGCTGCTAGAGGAAGCCATGGATGACTCTAATAACAAGTAGATAACATGACAAAGAAGGAAAATGAAGAGAGGAAAGTTCTGTTAACAAAGTTGCAGAGAATAGAATCTTTCTTTTTTTGTGAATTTAATTACATATGAGTGGTGTATTTATAATCCTACCACATTCACTGTATGGACACATGGCCACCTACTACACTTTATATACAAATGCTACAAATACGCTAATAGTACATCGGATATCAGGCTCAGACTGTTAGTGTAGATTTATAGGCCTCTTAAACAGCTCGCTCGCATGTTTGACACCTTTGAGATGATCAGTAAGGAGTAGATGCTTCAAACTAATGAAGCCCACTTGCTTTATTTGGAGTGTTCTCGCGCCTATCTTTGTCTCTATCTTCGTTGGTTTCTTCATTACTAATATCTTGGCCAACTTTAGTGAAGTGGGTAATCGGTAGTTAAGAGGGTTTGACTTTGATAAATCGAATTGGGCCATCACGAAAATATTAACGTAGGTAGTGTGATTGTGTCCGTTGGATTAGTTTGGAAAGACATATTTCATTAAATTTCAAAAGATTAAGTAGATATTTTCTTCCCACTTGTCTTATTTTTAGTTATTGTAATAGGACAGCAAGCATTGTTTCGTTTTGAGCAAGAATATTGTGTCGTTACAATTGATAAATTGTAGCATTAAAATCTTAGTTATTTATTGTATTTTAAATCTATGTACCTGGAAAAATGGAATGTAACGAGTCAAGTAAAATAATTTGTCGTGTAAAATTGACAAATTGCAGCGTCCACCCAACTCTAGCTTAACCAAAGTTTAATTAAAGGGAGTTTGGGTTTGACTATGCTATTTTTTTTAAGTGTAGTTAACAAAAAAATATTGAATTAAAATGTAGTAATTAGCCAAATTTAAAATTAAGTCTGTATATAATTAAAATCCTGAACTATAAAAAATGAATGACGCAAAATTTGCAGTCACGTTTCTCTTAAAAGACATCTTCTAGACGTCCATGCCACACACGAATGTCCGATTATACCCTTTTACATGAAGGTGGATATTGATACTTATATGAAAGATGCCCGCAAATGCACATTTACACAGAAGTGGACGTCTGAACTAAAATGTACAAATATCCCCAGAAAAAGTGTTCATGTCCATAGATGTGAGGTTGAATGGCAAAATAATGTATGTGGCAGATTATGATTAGTGAACAATGTAAGCAGCAAAAGTGTTGATGTCTGCAAATGTAAAGTGGAATATGTAAATTGAGGTAAGTGGTGGATTGTTATTGGTGCACAATGTGAGCGATATCCGTAGTGGAAGCGTTGGTGTTTACGGATATGAGATAGAATCCATGGAGTGAAGTTTGTCCACTTAGACAATCTGCCACCTATTTCCTTTCACGGATTCCACATCACATCTACAAACAACAACGTTTCTGCAGTCACCAACGCTTTCACTTGTATTCACCCCAAATCACAATCGATCATGTCATGTCTTTTTTGCAGATAAATCTCATTTCACGGATTCCACCTCACATTTGCAAACACCAACGTTTCTGTTATGAATATCTGATCACATTATATGCCAATCACAATTCACCACCTCATGTCTTTCCGAGGACAAACATTATTTTGTGATTTCCAACTCACATCCGTGGACACCAACGCTTCTTCTGCAGATATTCGATCACATTGTCTGCCAATCACAATCTGGCACATCTTGTCGTTTTTAGGACAAAACTTATTTCCTCGCATCCACCTCACATCTATGGATGTCCAATCACAATCCACCACGTCATGTCTTTTCATAGACAAACCTCATTTCGCAGATTTCATCTCACATCTGCAGACATCAACATTTTCCATGGGGATATCTGATCACTCTACAAACACTACTGATGCTGTAACACCCCGACTTTTTAAATTGGATAATTATCAGGGTATTGCCAAGGACGTGTTCAGAGCGTGAAGTCTAGGGGTATTTTTGTTACGCTTTCCCTGTATACGCGATGTAACTAAAGGATAGGGTAGTTAGGACATTACGTTGTGTATTTATATGTGTCATTTTATGATGTGTATTTATGGGAAAACTATAAGGGGATAAAAGTTAAGTGTGAAAAATGTGAAGAAAAGCCATCCATGGCATTTTCGGATGCTTGAGGACGACGCTGTGGACGAGTCATGTAGTCCGCAAATGTTTGGAGTGTCGCCCTTGAACCTTGGGATGACTTAGGATGCGATTTTGGGTCTTGAAATCACTGTGTCGCAGATTTTCAGATGAGTGCAGATGCTGATGGTTGCGTCCGAATTAAATCTGTCCAACTCTTGGACAGTTCCAGACTAGCCCGAATGAATGCGGACGTGGTTGGCCGCGACCGATTTGTCTCTGTCCGATATTTGGACACATTCGGGGGCATGCAAATGCATTATACGGACGCAATTTTGTGTCCGAATGTCGCCTTCGGACGGTGCGAAATGGGCGGGGAAGCCACTTCTCGTATGAAGGCACAAATCTGCCTTCAGGATTTTACTCTTGCGGACGAATGGGGATGAGACCAGTGCGTCTGCACTCGTCCGAAATAGCCAAGACCTATGAATAAAATTAGAGTTAAAATGATGAGAAATTGGCGTTTAGCCATTAAATTCAGACAAAAAGTGACTCTCCCCCACCCTCCAGCATAGGCGCCGACCGCTCCCTACCCGTCACCTCCTCTCTACCTCGCTTAGGCATCTAGTTGTCTCCTCCAGGTATGATTTAGCTACCTTTTCCCTTCATTCTTCCATTTTAAGGTTTAGCTCTCCCCTTTCTATGAGAGAGCCTTCCTTCCAGCGAGAGAGAGACTTGCGAGAGAGGGATTTCCGTGGGTGGGAGTTTCCTGCGAGAGAGTGTGTGACGAATGAGAGAGTTGTGGGTCAGCTATTGAGAGTAGTGAGTGAAGATAAGAGGAAGCTCGGGAGTGTGTTTCTATGAGCTGGAGTGCTGACCGTGAGCTGCTGTGGGGAGCTGTGGAGTTTTGTCCCTGAGTGTTAGTTTCTTTAGTATATAGGAAAGGAAATAGCGATGCTTTTGGCCTATGGAGGCCCTACACCACAAGTAGAGTGTGTGAGTGTGTCTCTTTAATGATGATAGTGTAGAATGCTAGTACTCGGTTGATTATTGTGGATTCCGTAATTAACTATTTTAGGTTATCGATGCTCTGTGATATTCCCTTGGTTGTTAACTCTGTTCCTATGTTTCTATTGCTATGCTATATTTCTTTAGTGTTAGCCATGTTTTTATATTAGCACTAATTAGTTACTTTGTAGAAATTGTTGGGTTGATAATAATAGTTGTGAAGTGTAGAATGACTTGTTGAGAATTAGAGGTGATGAATTGAAGAGACGTGAGGATGAGATAAGCGTGAATGAACTGATTTCCCTTCTCTTATCATGTGCCCCAAAATGCACAAGAAACAATTTCTCCAAATGAGCACAATTAGCTATTTCAAAACAGCGCAGTAATTTCGAATGAGTATAACTTTTAGGGCATTAAGCCAAATGCCATGAAATTTACAGGGTCTCAAGGACTACCAAAGAGTATAGTCCAGTTAAAATTTCATATTAAAAAATGTGACGGAACGGAAGTTATCAATGAAACATTAACCTACCCTAAAACAGTTTCTCTAGAGTTAATTCTAGCGACCTCCAAAGAACGACGTACAACATCGCCAATTTGAATCCAATTACACCAAATCTATCTTCAATTAACCACAACCCACAGGCTTTCAATCCCTCAAAAATCCAGAAAAAAATTCAAAAAAAAAAAAAAAACAGAGTTATAACTGAAACAAAACACTACTTGGAAATCGGACTGTAGAAAACAGATTGCAAACTTTTAATAAATTGAGCACACCTCCAATATTTCGAATCCAAAACCCAACAAAATGCATTAACACTTTAACATTCAAGAATAACCAAATCCATAGTTTCATTCACCAAATAACTCAGCAACAAGAGGAACAAAATAGAAAATACCAACAAGCTTCGCAGCACCTCAAACGCCCGAGATGTGCAACTAGTTCGGACCTCTCAAAGAAAGGTCACTCCTTCTTGGCTTTTGCTCGGTCTTTTAGCTCCAAACCCCACTTACATTTCCCTGAAGAAATGCTAGAAGAATTAGCTAGAACCTCCTCTCCAAGATCTAGCAAGAAACGAAGAGAGGAGGAGCTTTGGTGAAGGAATCCATGGGTGACACAAATCCAAGCGCCGAGGATGGTTTGGAGAGAGCTCCTCACACGAATTGCAGCAGAAAAAGTGGGTTTCTAAAACTGGTTCAAAATAGCCCTAAGGGATGGTTATAAGCTCCGCACAAAAAATTAGGGCAATTGAGTTGTAAAATAAAAAAAAAATAACCTTAGTAATAAAGACACAAAGAAAAGGGGTCCGAGGCTGGGATTAGCTCTCTGTAAATGCAGTGTTTGACATAGCAACCATGCTCCACATTTTCCAAAAAGGTATACTCTAGCAAGCTTAGATTGTTGGCAACAATGTTCATGAAGAACACAATTTGGTATAAAGCCTTCTAAAATGCCAAAAATGCCCTAGAATACTCAGAGGTCAGATTTTGCGGAAATGGAAAGCCCACCATTTCTTCTATGTTTGCATGACATCCACTTGTCCAAATGCACGGACACGTCTTTGTGTAATTGAAAAAAACTATCCTCTAAGCTAGCTAGAGAAGAAACAACTACAAAATAAATAAAAAATGTTAGAAAACAAAGGAACCCTTGGCTCGGGCTCAAGTGAACGGTCCTTGGGGCACATCATACTCTCGGGGTTGAAAAGGATTTGTCCTCAAATCCAAGGAGTATACTTTATTATCTTCCACAAATCTTCCTCCTAGATCAAATGGAAAAACTTGCTTGATGTCCAGAGTCAGCTCCATTATATCAGGTTGTGCATATCTCATTTCATTCATGACCTCGGAACTCATGATCTTACAACTCTCATCTGAGAGCCATATCAGTATCAATAGTAATAAAACTCAGAGGTACCCTCAAATTAAAATTTGTTCTTTTATCAAAAAAATAGGTTCCAAGGTCATCATTAAGAATCTTCCAGATTAAAATTTTTCTATCTCCAGAACTAGGCATCCACAAGTTGTTAACCATAAATGAACTACCATCATAATAATAGGGAAGTTTTACACCCACAATATTAAAACTTTCTTTCCAAAATTCAAAAACAGCACCAACAACAAAGGAATCTCCCATCCAACCAATTTTAAAGAACCATATAAGTAAGGAATTTAACACCATGTTCCTTTCTTGTGGTGCATGCTCAATGGGATTGGATCGACAACAATCAGAAACAAGATGATGCGATAATAGTAAAATAGAGTCAACATAATTCTCATCCCACATATTCAGATGGCCCATCAACTCGTTTTCTATTGCACCACTAGGCATGCTGAGGTTATCAACTCCAATTGAGATTCCAGTATTAAAAGAGTGATCAACTGCAGTAGCCACAACATTAACATCCCGCAGTGGCATAACAGATTCAATAACAACAATATTTCTTAACCACCCAATTTTAAAGAACCAACCAATTAAGGAAATTGATGGAGTGTACCTTTTTTGGCTTATACCTCGGTGAAGAAATATTTGCTTCCCTGGAATTTTATTTTGCACCGATTTACTTCAGTACGCATCAATCTCACTTTGAAGCCTCTTCAACACTAATGGTTCTCTTTTTACCATTTATAGCGGAGTGTCACATGTTGTATACCCTGATTCTGGAACAATACATGAATATGAGTGGCTAAAGAACAAGTCTACTCTCTGATTGGGTGAAACACCCTTTTCTTTATGTTCTTCTTCTTGTTCTTCGGTTGTCTGTAACTCCAAACTCATTTCGAATAGTGGACCACCATTCAGGAGAACAATCTTAGTGACCAACACTTCTTCTTTGTCAGTAGTGGCTATCAAGGAAATATCTTTACATTCCTCTTCATGAAGTTGTCCTTCAATTTTTCTTAAAATAGGAAGAGTTTGTGACATGCCTCGGGGCCAAGGCCTATTACTCAATCGCAAACAAGGTCCTTACTGTCACTTAGCCAAATTACTGATGATCTTGTTTCTTTTGCAAGTATTAACTTCGAGGATGATTCTATTTGGGATGTTGTCCCAACGGATAGGGAGCAACCTGTGCATGTCTTGACTTGGGACACACGTGAATGTTATGAGCTTCATCAGACGGGAATTTGTCTTCCCGGCATCCCAAACGTGTAACCTTTCAATTCTGCATTTTTATTTCTTATTTTATTTTCATGGCAAACATTGAGCCTATTTTGTGAGGGTAAGGCATGGTTATAAGCTTTACTCATTCATGCATTTAGATTGTTGGTTAGGTTAGATGGTGATGATTCAGTTATGGGTTGATGGGCCAAGTCCAATCCATTTCAAGCCCAAGGAAAGAGCTGCCACGTGTACGCCATGCATGTTATCTCCCACTAGCTTTAATCTTGGCCATTCATTCCACATTCATCCAAGGGCCTGCATGTTGCCACCCAAAAGAAAACAACCAGGAGCTGCCACGTGCACGTCATGCATATTGCCACCACCTGCCTCATCTCGACCGTCCATCATCCCTCATCTCGGCCGTCCATCATCCTCTACTCATTATCACCTAGGCCTATAAATATCCATGGATTAGATGCATTGAAAAACTTTTGATCAAATTAATATAATAGTAGCTTTCTCCTCCGTGAGAGAAATCGCGACCCTATCGTGAGTCAGCCTCGGATTTTTGAATCCGAGAAGAAGTAGAGGACTTCCTTGTTAGCAAGCTCGTGGTGCTTGAGCTAACTCGTAAGTTTTCCCTTTTCAAACTTCCATTGGGAGTTTGAGCAAGGGAAAACCGAACCATTGCCTACGATTGGTAGATTTTCTTCGAAAATCTAGAATCCGTGAACCTCACATTTGATAGTTCCCGGATCCGATCAAGGGTCTACACCTCCTCCCTGTCGCTCATTTTGGGTTTCTAACACGTGCTTCCTTTTCTAGGTCGTCTCCTGTCAGTTTGGTTGGAACAACTCCGGCTATGCGACTCTTCAGAATTGTCTTCCTTTTTTATGCGAGATTCAGTTTCAAAAAGTGGACCTTCATGTGATGATACATCTTCTTCTTCAAAGTCTTCCTTAACTTTAGCCATTACCAAAGAGTTATCATTCTTCTTTTCTTCAACCCTCACACGTTCTTCAACTAGTTCACCAAGATAAATTGGTTGCATGGGTTGAGAATTTGCAGATCTTATTGAGGCTAAGAGTTTGTCTAGTTGTTGAGCTATATGTTGCAATGAGCCCTCGATGTTCAACTCTCGAGCTTGTTGCCTTTTTGAAGCACTCTTCTTGGATTGAATTGGTCGTGGATAAGATGAGACTACATTCTTAAGGTTTGTAGCATATTTGCTTCTCAAAAATCTCTTTATCTATTTCCACGAACTTATAACTTCTTTGCCCTTATAACTTCATTGTCCTCTTCTCTTCTCTTAAAATTTATTCTTCTCCACCAAAGGCTAGCTTTTCCTTTTAAGTCTCAAAGAAGCAATTTTAACTTTTCTATGATGTGAAAATTCATGAATTAAAAAAATTTCTTCCAACTCCTCTTCCCAATCTAAATAGTCTTCGATCCATTCTGAACCACTAAAGGAAGGAATACAAAAGCTAGAAAGTCTTCTTCTTTTGTAAGATAAATTCTCGAAAAAATTTGGCCTCTGGTCATCATAATGTAGGATACAAATTACCAAATAATAGAGTATACGCAAGCCAAATTGGCTCTGATACCAAATGATGTGCCCCAAAATGCACAAGAAACAATTTCCCCAAATGCGCACAATCAACTATCTCAAAATAGGGCAATAATTTCGAATGAGTATAACTTTTAGGGCATTAAGCCAAATGCCACAAAATTTACAGGGTCTTAAGGACAACAAAAGAATAAGGTCCAGTTAAAATTTCGCAATAAAAAACATGACACAACGGAAGTTATCAACGAAACATTAACATGACCTAAAATAGTTTCTACAGAGTTAATTCTGACGACCTCCAAAGAACGACGTACAACATCACCAATTTCAATCTAAATTTCACAAATCTATCTTTAATTAACCACAACCCACGGGGCTTCAATCCCTCAAAATCCAGAATAAAATTTGAAACAAAAATAGAGTTATAACTGAAACAAAACGCTACTCGAAAATCGGACTGCAGAAAAAAGATTGCAAACTTTTAACAAATTGAGCACACCTCCAATATTTTGAATCCAAAACCCAACAAAACGCATCCAAAACTTTAAAGAACATTCAAAAATACCCAAATCCATAGTTTCAATCACCAAATAACTCAGCAGCAAGAGGAACATAATAGAAAATAAAAACAAGGTCTGTAGCACCTCAAATGCCCAAGATGTGCGACTAGTTCGGACCTCTCACAGAAAGGTCACTCCCTCTTGGCTTTTGCTTGGTCTTCTAGCTCTACAACCCACTGAAATTTCGTGGAAGAAATGCTAGAAGAACTAGCTAGAACCTCCTCTCCAAGATTGACCAAGAAACGGAGAGAGGAGGAGCTTTGGTGAAGGAATCGGTGGGTGACACAAATTTAAGCACCGAGGATGGTTTGGAGAGAACTCCTCACACGAATTGTAGTAGCAAAGTTGGGTTTCTAAAACTGGTTCAAAATAGCCCTAAGGGAGGGTTATAAGCTCCACACAAAAAATGAGGGCAATTGAGTTATAAAATTGCAAAAATAACCATAGTAATAAACACACAAAGAAAAGGGGTTCGAGGCTGGGATTTGCTCTCTGTAAATGCAGTTTTTGACATAGTAAAAAAGCTCCAAATTTCCGTTGAAAGTATACCTTGGAAAGCTCAGACTGTTGGTTACAATCTTCATGAAAAACAAAATTTGATATAGAGCTTTCTAGAATGCCAACAATGCCCTTGAATACTCGGAGGTCAGATTCTCTACGGAAATGGAAAGCCCACCATTTCTTGTGAGTTTGCCTGACATCCACTTGTCCAAATGCACGGACACCTCTTTGTGTAAATGACAAAAACTCTCCTTTAAGCTAGCTAGAGAAGAAACACCTAAAAAATTAATAAAAAATGTTACAAAACAAAGGAACCCTTGGCTCGAGCTCAGATGAATGGTCCTTGGTGCACATCATCTTATGTCAACTTTATTCTTGTTACTTATTCCCTTACTTGCTGTTGGTTAAATTCTCTAGTTAAGCATGTTCGGTTTACTATAATTGTGATCCTTCTTTGAGCATATTAATTGACTGGTAATTAATTAGAATAATGAGCATATTTAATTAACTAACTAGCGTGTTAATTAACTAGTGTATATCCTGTTTAATTGATTGATCAATAGGAATCCAAATTGTAATTATTACTTGAGCATGTGAATTAACTTAACTAGATTAGACTTGAGCATGTGTAATTAACTAGTTCAATTAATTAACTAGTCGTTAAATAACTAGTTGAACATGTTTAACTAGTTGTTAATTAATAACTAATCATTGAGCATGTTTAATTAGTGTGTAACCAACTAGAACGAGCATGTGAATTAACTAGAATACTTGATAGAATCTCGTAGCCTTTCTTTGAGCACGTTAATTGGACTCGAGTAATTAACTAAACTTGAATATGTTAACTCTTATGTTGAGCATGTTCCATTCTAAGCATGTATAATCAACTAGCTAAACATGTTTAATCCATTAAGCTATCATTTTACTCTAGCATGTTCAATTAGTAAATAAGTAGCATGTTAATTAACTAAGGCATGCCATGTTTAATTAGCATGTTTAATTAACTAACAAGAACAAAAGCATGTTTAAATCCTCTAGGATAATAATTGTAATCCTTTCTTGAGCATGTAATCAATTGCGTGTGTTAATCCTTTTAGTAGTCCAAGCATGTAAACAATTTGATGAATCTAAGCATGCAAACAATTTGATTAGTCTAAACATGTAAACTAACTAACTTGTCTAAATAACTAATTAGCGATAATTAATGAGAATATGCTTAGGTGAGTGTTGTTATTTCTCGAGCATATAAATTAACTAATAAGTAACTACTAGCATATTTAATTAATTAACTAACATGTTTAGATTGATTAACTAGCATGTAATTAACTAACTAGCTTAATAATTATAATCGGTAATCTTTTGATGGAACCTGTATTTAGTTAGGATAACTAGTTGGCTTAATTGTTATAATTGTCTTGAGAATGTAACCTAACTAGGAGAACAAACTAGAATATTTATTTTATCTTTTTGAGCATGCAAATTAATTAGGACAACTAACTAAATGATAATTTTCCTTGAGCATGTAAAACTAGCATGTTAATTAATAGCGTGTTTCTACTTCTATTTTATTTATTGTTATTTTATGTACGTTCAAGCATACTATAATTCATTATATATTGTTCAGATACTTGATTTCTATATTGTATTCATGACTCGTTATTTACTTCCTTTAGTTTTTGTTGCTTTCAATTCTAGTTCATAATTGTTCCCTGCTATGCACTTTTAATTATAGTTGTGCGCTTCCAATTCCAGTTATTCAATTACTGTTATTCATTATATGCGCAGTTTAAATTATAGTTTACTTTCATTTCAATACAATGGTCATTTACATTCTTTATATACGCACTTCCATTTCTATTAATGTACGTTATACCGCATCATGCATCATGTTAATAGAAATCAATAGGGAGTGCCACCTAGGGTGGTACTCACACATGCATTATGTGAAGAAAAATGTTCAAAGAAGAAAAAGACAAAAAGAAGAAAAGGGAATTGGGGGAAGGTAGGGTAAGTACGGATCAGCAAGGTAGACAGGATTTAAAAGAACTTTACTTGTCCCTTATCGAGACTACGAGACTGTATTCCCTAGGTGTTGAAGTCCCTAGGTGTTGAAGCCGACAAAGACTATCCTTCAGCCACAGATTCCTCCAATCTCCAGCTTTATATACAAGTAAAGAACAAACGAGGTACTGAAAAGATTGGTTTGGGTGGCCCCCATGTCAAAGGAACTAAAGAGAGTTATAAGTATAATTGCATTAAACTTTTTTCCTTACAAAGTCTTTGGGCTTATAGTTTACTTGTGGTGTAGGTATAGGTACTTGTATGCGTGAATCAAATGCACGAAATTAGGAATCAATGCAAAAGACGACGAACAAATATTAAAGTAGGGATGGAGGATTTGCACGTGAAGGAGCTTGTGGTTGGCCAGGCTAAGTGAATAGAAGAGAGAATGGTTTGTAATTAAAGTATATTTAATTGTTTAGCGTCAATAGAGCAAAACTAAATATTTTATAAATTAATTACGCTTCCGCAATGTTTCAAATAAATGATTTTATAATGCTTCCTCTATGTTTTACAAATGACTTTATATTTGTGGCATTTCACAGTATACCACGGTTTTCGAAAGGTTAGTAGTGATCTGGTTAGACACACTCTGATATTTCTTTCAAAAAGTTTTAAATAAAGAGGGTTTTTGTGGTTTCATAAAAGTTTTAAATTTTAATGCGTTTTAAAGGGTAATGAAAAACCGGGCTATTATAGTTGGTATTAGAGCAGTGGTTTAAAAAATGATTTTGTAAATTGCTCTGATAATCATTTTTAAAACTAAGCCTTCGGCTAGCTGAGTAAATCAATTTTTTTTGTCAAAGTCAAACTAGTAATATAGTGTGCCTGCCAGCACAAGCCTCGATGTGGAAAATCCTTCATCCACTATAAGTATGTTCCTTAATACCTTACTAATGCATGATTTCCTTATCCTTTGTTTTGCTAATGCATTGTTAGGAAATAACATGGAGCGAGGAGCCAAAAACGTGGGTGAAATAGTTAGACAGTTGGTGGAGTACATGGAGGATCAATTCCAACTCATCGAAACTTTGATAGGAGGATTTAGGACATTCAACTATAAGTTCATTGAAGATATGATGACACGGCCACAAGTAGTAGAAGGAGAATCAAGCGCGAAAAGGGGGAAAAGGTCGTTGGAGGACGGTGGGCAACAAGAGGATAGGAAACGCCTCTAGGTAGGTGTTGCTACTGAGGATACTGAGGTTATGACCCCTCAGAAGGAGTAGTGTATGTTGTGTGCTAAGAGTCATTTCAGTTTATGCTTAGCAGGATCGGGGCAATGTTACCAATACAAGAGGACTGGACATGTCGCTCGACTGTGCCCCAATCGGGCTGTTGATAGGAAAAGGGAGTTCTTTGACCCACATTTTGAGGACTAAGTAGACGTCAAGACAAGTATTTTGTTCGTATTTATGGGAATTAGAGCTAGTAGACTTAGTGGCAGCTAAGTATATATATTTTATTGTATTTTGGGAATAGTACTCTCCTTGATGTATTTTGAATGGGGTATTTTGGGATGTGTTTGGCTATAGGACTAGGGATGCCTTAGAAACTTGTGGATAAATGAATGGTGTCTGGAACTGTTTTGGATTTTATGCAGGATGTATGTAGCTTTGGTGGAGTTTAAAAACAGAGGAGACTTTGCCCAAAAATTTTGGAAATAGAAAAGGGAAAACCTTAAGGATGAAACCAAAGGATGAGAAGGGTAGTTGACTAAGAATGTACTAGGTCAAGTTTTCTACAAGGACGAGAGGTTCAAGGTCTAGTCTAGTAGTATGACCAACTTGGAGTTAACGACGGATTTCGACATAAGTGGAGTAATATTGGATTAGGGTTGAAGGAATAGTAGGGCTTGTTAAAGACTTATGTCAGGCTTGGATTATGTTCTCTATCTTGGTTCGAGCTCAATCAAGGTAACCAATGATGTGACGGCACTACTGTATGACAAGAACGGATTCAATCGGTTGAGCTTCTCCAAGAACGAGTAACGGGAACGTAAACGGAGACAGAAACAGGAACAGAAATGGAAACGGATATAGAAACAGAAACGGAAACGGAGACAGAAACAGAAATGGAAACGAAGACAAAAATGGAAATGGAAATGAAGTTTCCAGGGATAAACTTCTAGAAACGAAAACGAAAACGAAAACGGAAACAGACACGGAAACGAGAATAGAAACGGAAACAAAAATGGATCCAGAGATTGATACAGAAACAGGAATGGATATAGCAATGGAAATTGAAACATAAATGGGAATGGTTATAGATACAAAAAGAGAAGCAAGATGGAACGCGTCTAACTCAGCTATGGAGCAGTGTAGTTCATAACTTAGGAAAGCTTCGATGGATGGATTGGATGGTGGAGAGTACATTCAAGCATGCCAAACTCATGGAGTGAGAGGGATAAGTATAAGCATTAGGTCTTAAGTCCCGAGCATAGAGGGATCTGATGGGTAGAATTATATAGGAAAGGCAAATTCGACGTTATGTAGTGAGTCTTGTGGCGGTACGAAGGTTGTGGAGACTTTCTCTTGTTGTTGAATCGCTTGGATATCAATGGGAAAGTTTGATGTGAAACGTCAAATTTAAGAGGAAAACATTACAGATTCAGGAGTTGAATGGCAACGGTGAAGTATTTAGTGGATTGGAGCAATAATTGAATATAAGAGGGAGTTGACATTCTACTCTTGATGTTGAAGGATGGTCGTGAGTAGGGCATTTTTCTCCGGAATCGGTGTGATCAGAGTGGCGCAGTGGAAGTGTGAAGAGTGAATACAAGGGTTTGATCGACATTTTTGTACAAGAGACGCAATTGGATGAGGTCAAGCTGACAATTACAGGTAAGAAGGGAGTAGATAGTCTAGATAAAACGAAGTGTTAGGACTGCTAGAGGGAACTACGTAATTAAATGGGGTAGTTAAGAAGAGATTTGATGTGTAGGTTAGCGTTAGTGAGAGTACTACATAGGGAAAATTTTGAGGACAAAATTTATATAAGGAGGGGAATATGTAACACCCGACTTTTTAAGTTGTATTATTATCGGGGTATTAGCAAGGACGTGTTCAGAGCGTTAAGTCTTACGGTATTTCTGTTATGTTTTTCCCGTATACGTGATGTAACTAAAGGATGAGATAGTTAGGACATTACGTTGCATATTTATACGTGTCATTTTATGACGTGTATTTATGGAGAAAATATTAGGGGATAAAAGTTAAATGGAAAAAATTTGAAGAAAGGCTGTCCAGGGCATTTTCCGACGCTTTCAGACGACGCTACGGATGAGTCATGTCGCCACAAACGTTTGGAGCGTCACCCCTTAACCTTGGGAGGACTCCGTCCTAGCTTCATTGTGTCGCGGACTTTCAAACAAGTCCGGACGAGTGCAGATACGGATGGTTGCGTTCGAATTGAATATGTCCAACTCTTCGACAAATCCGGACGAGCCCGGAAGAATGTGGACGTGGTTGTCCGCGTCCGATTTGTCTCGGTCTGATTTCTGGACACATTCGGACGCATACGGACGCATTATGCGGACGCAATTTTGCATCTGAATGTTGCCTTTGGACTGTACGAAATGGGCGGAGATGCCATTTCTAGTCTGAAGGCATAAATCTGCTTTCATGATTTTACTCTTGCTAATGAGACCAGTGCTTCCTCACTCATCAAAAATAGCCTAGACCTACGAATAAAATTAGAGTTTAAATGATGGAAAATTGTCGTTTAGCCATTAAATTCAAACAAGAAGCAACTCTCCCCCACCCACCAACATAGGCGCCGACCACACCCTGCCTATCGCCTCCTCTCTACATCCCTTAGGCATCCAGTTTGTCTCCCCCAAGTATGATTTAGCTACCTCTCCCCTTCATTCTTCCATTTTACGGTGCAGCTCTCCCCTTTCTGCGAGAGAGCCTTCCTTCTAGCAAGAGTGAGACCTACGAGTGAGGGATTTACGTGAGTGGGAGTTTCCTGCTAGAGAATGTGTGGCAAGTGAGAGAGTTTTGGGTTAGCTATTGAGAGTAGTGAGTGAAGATAAGAGGAAGCTCTTGAGTGTGCTGCTGTGAGCTGAAGTACCGTCCGTGAACTGCTGTGGGGAGCTGTGGAGTGTTGTTCCTAAGTGTTAGTTTCTTCAATCTATGTAAGGAAATAGGAGTGCCTTTGGCCTGTGGAGGCCCGACACATCAAGTAGAGTGTGTGAGTGTGTCTCTTTGTTGATGATAGTGTAGAATGCTAGTACTCGGTTGATTATTGTTGATTTTGTAATTAATTGCTTTCAGTTATCGATGCTTTGTGATATTCCCTTGGTTGTGAACTTCGTCCTTTGTTTCTATTGCTCTGTGATATTTTTTTTAGTGTTAGCCCTATTTTTAATACTAGTGGTGAGATTGGTTACTTTGTAGAAATTGTTTGGTTGATGAGAATAGTTGTGAAGTATAGAATGACTTGTTGTGAATTAGAAGATGATGAATTGAAGAGACGTGAGGATGAGATAAGTGTGAATGAATTGATTTACCTTATCTTATGTCAACTTTATTCTTGTTGCTTATCCCGTTACTCGTTGTTGGTTAAAGTCTCTGGGTAAGCATGTTGGGTTTACTATAATTGTGATCCTTCTTTGAGCCTGTTAATTGACTGGTAATTAACTAGAATAATTAGCACGTTTAATTAACTAACTAACATGTTAATTAACTAATGTATACCCTGTTTAATTGATTGATCAATCGTAATCCCAATTATAATTATTACCTAAGCATGTTAATTAACTTAACTAGATTAGACTTGAGCATGTGTAATTAACTAGTTCAATTAATCAACTAGTTGTCAAATAACTAGTTGAGCATGTTTAACTAGTTGTTAATCAATAACTAATCCTTAAGCATGTTTAGTTAGTGTGTAACCAACTAGAACAAGCATGTTAATATATTAGAATAGTTAGAATCTCGTAGCCTTTCTTTGAGCATGTTAATCAGACTTGAGTAATTAACTAAACTTGAGTATGTTAACTCTTAAGTCGAGCATGTTCAATTCTAAGCATGTATAATCAACTAGCTAAACATGTTTAATCCATTAAGCTATCATTTTACTCGAGCATGTTCAATTTGTAAATAACTAGCATGTTAATTAACTAAGTCATGCCATGTTTAATTAATTAACTAGAATGAAAGCATGTTTAAATCCTCTAGGATAATAATTGTAATCATTTCTTGAGCATGTAATCAATTGAGCATGTTAACCCTTTTAGTAGTCAAAGGATGTAAACAATTTGATTAATCTAAGTATGCAAACAATTTGATTAGTCTAAACACGTGAAATAACTAACTTGTCTAACTAACTAATTAGCAATAATTAATTAGAATATATTTAGGTGAGTGCTGTTATTTCTTGAGCATATAAACTGACTAATAGTTCAGCATAGAAATTGACTAATAAGTAACTACTAGCATGTTTAATTAATTAACTAGCATGTTTAGATTGATTAACTAGCATGTAATTAACTGACTAGCTTAATAATTGTAATCGGTAATCTTTTGATTGAACCTATATTTAGTTAGGACAACTAATTGGCTTAATAGTTATAATTGTCTGGAGCATGTAACTTAACTAGGATAACAAACTAGAATATTTATCTTATCTTCTTGAGCTTGGAAATTAATTAGGACAACTAACTAAATGATAATTCTACTTGAGCATGTAAAACCAGCATGTTAATTAATAGCATGTTTTGACTTCTGTTTTCTTTATTGTTATGTTCTGTATGTTTAAGCATACTAGAATTCATTGTATATTGTTTAGATACTTGATTTTTGTATTGTTTTCATGATTCGTTATTTACTTCCTTTCATGTTCGTTGCTTTCAATTCTAGTTTATAATTGTTCCTTGCTATGCATTTTTAATTATAGTTGTTGTGCGCTTCCAATTCCAGTTATTCATTATATGCGCAATTTAAATTATAGTTTGCTTTCATTTCAATACAATGTTCATTTACATTTTTTATATGCGCACTTCAATTCCTGTTAGTATACGTTATACCGCATCATGTATCATGTTAATAGAAATCAATAGGGAGTGCCGCCTAGGGTGGTACTCACACATGCATTATGTGAGGAAAAATGGTAAAAGAATAAAAAGAGAAAAAAAAAAAGAAAAGAGAGTTGGGGGATGGTAGGGTAAGTATGAATCAACCAGGTAGATAGGATTTAAAAGAACTTTACCTTTCCCTTATCGGGACTACGAGACTGTCTACCCTTGGTGGTTGAACCCGACAAAGACTATCCTTCTGCCATGGATTCCTCTAATCTCCAGCTTGATATACGAGTAAAGAACAAACGAGGTAATGAAAAGATTGGTTTGGGTGACCCCCATTCTAAAAGAAGTAAAGAGAGTCATAAGCATAATTGCATTAAACCATTTTCTTTACTAAGCCTTTGTGCATATAGTTTACTTGTGGTGTAGATGTAGCTACTTGTATGCATGAATCAAATGCACGGAATTAGGAATCAATACGAAAGATGACGAACAAATATTAAAGTAGGGACGAAGGATTTGCACGTGAAGGAGCTTGTGGTTGGTCAGGCTAAGTGAGTAAAAGAGAGAATAGTTTGTAATTAAAGGATATTTAATTGTTTAGTGTCAGTAGAGCAAAACAAAAGATTTTATAAACTAATTATGTTTCCGCAATGTTTTAAATAAATAATTTTATAACACTTCCGTTATGTTTTACAAATGATTTTATATTTGTGACATTTCACAGTTTACCACAGTTTTCAAAAGGTTAGTAGCAATCCAGTTAGACGCACTCTGATATTTCTTTAAAAAAGTTTTAAATAAAGAGAGTTTTTGTGATTTCATAAAAGTTTTAAATTTGAACGCGTTTTAAAAGGGTTAGGAAAAACCGGATAGTTATAGATGTGCAACCACATGTTCTTTTTACACCAAGTACTTATGCGGACTCAAACACATTTGTGCTCACTAACACTTCCACGAATATACCTTATGGATAGTCACTCATTCTTCCAAAATTAAGTATCTAGAACCTATTTATCAGCGATCGAAAATAAAGAAATCTACATGAGTGCAAGATCACTCGGCTACAGACCCATTTACATCCAAGGTTAATCCTTGAACGTCCGCCAACGCCGTAGGACATTTGAAAGACATTTTTTTATAAAAAAAAAATGTGACATTAAAATATGCCACATTTATTTTTTATAATTTATGGATCTAATTATTAGTGAAATTAATTTAATATTTGTCTTGTTGATCACATCCAACTTTGAATTTTTTTTTAATTATCCTTTTTTGAATTATTATTTGAAATTGGCCGGTATAAGTATGTCTTTTTTGTTAGGCGACCAATACTTTGCTTGGATGTGACAAAAACGACGAGTGGAAGACCCATCACAAATGAACAAACAAATCAGTTTTCTCGTCTCTCTCTTTGCTTTGTGCTTTTCCAATCTCTCTCCTCTCTCTCTCCATCGACTCCGTTCTTGACTTTCAGATGACACCCAAAGAACTCCATTCAAAGGCCCTTCTACGTTGAGCATGTTCCAGTGGCCATAAAGTCGTTGTCTATAAGGGAATTTCGCCGGACATGTCGGCAGAGATGGATTCCGGAATTTGGAGTCATCTGCCGAGGGAACTTCTTGAGCACATACTCTGTTTTCTGCCATTGAAAAAGCTCTTGAATCTCAGATCAACTTGCAAGTCTTTCAAAACACTGGTATTCTCCCCCTCTTTTGTCTCCAAATGCTCTTCTCCTCCTTTCTTTTCATTTCTCCTGCTTTCTCACCCTCAGTGTTATAAACAACTCCTTGTATATAACTCTGTCCTTGGCAAATGGTGTAGTTTGTCCCTGTCTTTGCCTTCTTCGCTGCCACTTTTGTCTTCCTCCAACACTGTTCTTTCTTCCTCTAATGGACTGTTTTGTTTCTCTTTTCCCAATTCCTCTTTCTTTCTTGTCTGCAATCTTCTTACCAAATCCTCTAGATTGATTTCTTACCCTGTTTTCCCTTTCGCTTTTGAACTTCTCACTCTGATCTCTACACCGATTGGCTTCAAGATTTTTATGATATGTTCTGGGTCTTCTTCCAGCTCTGCGTTTCTCTACAATTCCCGCGGCAGAACTTGGCATCAATACAGTGGCATCGAGCCTGTTTTCAGTGAGAACAATCAGCAAGAAGGCGCTTACTTGAATGGCTGTTTGTATTTCGCGACCACCGAGCCGTTCTCTATAGTCTGGTTTCATTTGGGGAATGGGAAATGGCAGAGATCACAATCCGACTTGCCGGAAGAGCTGACGTTTGTCAGGCCGGTGAGCGACGGGGAAGAAAAACTGTATTTGATCGGTGGAATTGGATCAGATGGGATTTCGAGAAGTTTAAAATTGTGGGAATTTGGCGAGGAAAGAAATTGGGTGGAATTGGATATCTTACCAGAATTGATGTGCCGCAAATTTATGGCGGTTTGCTACCATAACTACGACCACGTGTATTGCTTTTACCATCAGGGAATGATCTGCGTTTGCTGCTATATGTGGCCGGAGATATTATACTACAAGATTTCGAGGAGGACCTGGCATTGGGTGCCCAGATGCCCATCCTTGCCCGAAAAATGGAGCTGTGGGTTCCGGTGGTTTTCTTTTGTACCGGCGTTAAATGCTGCAGTTTGATGCATTTCCAATCCGGAGAAAGTTGAAGTGTGAGGTTGGTCGTTCTTCAAAACCAAGAATTTTCTAGATTATTGCAATGTATGTTTATTTATATGAAGTCAAAAGTATGATCATATAACTTCAATTATCAGCTGAACTACAGGTGCTTTAAATTTTTCAGTGTCGTTGACAGAACGGCGCTTGGATGCCCACAAAGCTGCTGTCAATTTAGCCATTTTCCCTGTTTTGGGAAGTTCTATTTTTCTTGATAGTGTATCTGGGATGTCATAGGACAGCTTTTATCCTATTTATTACTGAAAATGGATCCAACTGCTGAAAATATGGTTTTAAAAGTGAGCCTCGGGACGAACTCAAAAAAAAAGGGATTCAATTTCCGTCTAATTGAGGCCAAGTGTTGGGAATTTTATTTTTGTTCATTAGAGGGTAGGCATCTCAGAATTAATTTCCTGTTGAATTTGATTTTGAGTAATTATTTTTTTAATTAGCGTCATGGGTGACTATTTTGAATAATGGTGTCATTCTAGGCCATATAGTCTTTCAAGACTTTCTCTACATGTGACAATGTTTGTTCCACATTCTTAGGTCTGAGTTGTTGACCACATCCTGTGGATTTTGAGGTCTGTTTTAAATGACTGTAAGTCCTGTATTCGGCCCTTGTGAAGTCCAGCTCAAGTATGGAGGTTGCATCTTTTCTAGATTTTAAGTGTTGAAATATGTACTACTATTGTTCCTATTGAAATTTGAATTATTGTTTTAGTTCCCAACTTAATATGTAGATTCGAGATTCGAAGGACAACTTTCGAAAGAGTGCTCTCCACCACAATAGATCTCTATAGCATGCTGAGTTTGCTTCACGAAGCATATTCATAGATCACTGTTTAATGAAGATTCTTGAGGTTGAGTGCTATCATTGCATCCAATTTGTGTTGGTCTGCTACATTTGCGAGTTGCTGGTGCTCTTTCCATATGCCATTGATAAATATTGTTCGACATTCTATTATGAAATGAACTTGGATATCAATAAAAACAGAGAAATCACACGATAGCACAAACGTTTCAAAGGTCTGCTAGCTCTCTCACAAGTGACAGACGTTCGAGAGATCTGTTAGCTCTCCCACTATTAAATTCCTAAATTTCTTGATACCCTAACCTCTTACAACTGTTCCTTTAAATAAAAACAACAATGGAATAATAAGAAACAATAATGAAATACTAAAAAACTAACACAGAATACTAAAAGACATCTAGAAATCCAACTATAATTTAATTTGTAGAGGTAGTATCGTATCAATATCCTCTTCCCAAAGATACACCTTGTTCTCAAGGTGCATGAGTTTTGTGCTCATTTCTCTTTAATCCTTGAGTTCATCGTCATTTAAATACATGATAACCTTGTCTTCAATTCGTTGTACTGTCTACATGATTTGTCTCAACCCTGTTGGTATAAATACCATTAATTCTGCTCGAATTTTCGTATGCAAGCCAGTCATAAACTGGGCCTCCAATAAGTGATTAAGAATGTCCCAAAAAGGTACAGCCAATTTGTTACGATCTGCAAAGAACCCGAGACAGAACAGGGAACGACCCGGCCCAAAAGAACTGAATCATCTGACCAATTTCACTTGAATTTAATATTTAGCAGCGAAAGATTAAAATTTATTTATTAAAGCAAAGGCCCAAAATACAATGGGCTTAATAGGTGCAAAAATGAAATCAAATAGTAAAGAAATATAATCCAAATAAAAGAAAAAAATGTGCAGGAAATAAATTAAGAATTTAAAGATTATAGTTATCCAAATAAATGAGTATACCTCACTAAAAGTCTCTCAAGAAAAATTATTTTAATAGAAACTAAATAACTCTCCCGAATCTAATCTTGACTCGGCAACTGGAAGTCTGGCTGATATTTTCCTGAAAATTTGTCATTTGGATGAGTTGACTAAACTCAATAAGGATTTATAATTTCCAGATTAAAAAGATTGTTATTAAGCATGTATAAAATTTAAGATCACATTTCATAATTTCATTTTTAAAGAAAATTGTACAAAAGGACACGTGTTTAAAATGACCCACTAATACTTGGTATGTAATCAAAATAAGCCATTGTTGCACTAATTAAAGCCACAGTGAAAAGAGATTCACTCACGAACTCCGCACACACAATGTCATAGGTATATAAGAGAATAAAAGCGATGCTCAATGATTGCAAAAGCCAAATAACACCCTGATCAGGTTTAGGGATTCAAAACCCAATAACATGATACATACAACTATTCTATTAACTATTTGCACTTTAGGGATTCGAACCCAAGGACATTTAAAAAATCTCCAATTATCCAATTCAATAACAAACAAACACATTCTGTACGGGAGAATGTGTGAAAATTAATTGTAATAAAAATAATACAATGATTTTGAAAATAATTGCGTCGTTATAATCTGATAGTCATCTCAATATAATTATTTTTAAAATAAAATGAAAATGGAGTGCATAATAATAATCTCTACCTCGAAGTGGGTTGTTCCGACTGAAGCCTGATTATTAAGAATGTCCAATTTATAAGGTCTATAACTTAATTCAATATCCAGGTACCTAAAATAAAGTTGGAAAATTCTGTGAGTTAACTTTAAAATTCCAAAATCATTTAAATTTGATTGGGTTGAAGAAAAACCCCCATAACAGCCCAAAACAAGCCCAAAAGTAGAGTTGGACATTTATTATCTGGCCACATGGTTCAGGGCTTAGGCCCAACCCATAAGCCATGCCATACCCCTTGGGTCTAAACCTGTGGGTCTGTCTAGTGACCCCCAGAGAAGAAATTCTATCACCTTCTTAAAGCGGACAGTACGACGAGCGATTTTTATCTTCGCAGCGAACAACAGATTTTTTCCTGAGATTCCCTGTCTCGGTTAGTCATCCACCGACCGAATATAATTGTTTGGGTTAATGAACATTACATCTCAGCGTTAGCTGAGTCGCCGCCTGACGTTTTACACCGATGGAAGTTTGCACAATAGAACTGGAAAATTTTCTAGATTATCCATTAATAACAACTTATTTGAATCCAATAATCCAACTTAAGAGCACAAAATTGACAGGCAAATCCATATCTAAATTTTCAGATAAATACTAGTAAGCAGAAATGAAAATCGAATGGAAAATTTTGATTTTTATACCTTCAAGAATTTCTTCACTGCCTAAAGCCTCGCTGACGTCAGATGAACAAATAATATTTAAACTTCAACCTTTAATAAAACAACGTCCATTAAAATTTGTTTCAAAAGAGGCAGAGCAGAAATTTTGAGGAAAACAATTTAACTTTCTCGCCAAAGAACTCGATCTTAGATTGTTGGGAAATTCAAACATTAATCTCTTATGCTCGCCGGAAAAGGCTTTCCAAGATCCATGTTATGTCCATCCTTGGAGAAGTAATTTCCCATTAACATGGTTCATCAAGTAGTAAATAAAAATCCAAAATTTAGGCTTACCTTGACAATAAACGAAATTATTAATCCACTGAAGGATAAAATCAACTTCACCGTGCCGACGATGATCTACCCGACACCAACCTCCAATGTTGTTACCCGTTGTAAGTCTTCAATTGAAACTTCCACTCATTAATTTACAGAACTAGGGTGAGAAGGAAAAATGAAAATTCTTAAGGAAATCGACACTTATCGTGAGAATGGAGTGAGCTGCTATATAATTAATTAAGGATAATTAAAGATTTATTTAATGAAAAATTAATTTGGAAATGGAATTGAGAAACAATGAGATAATTAAAATTGAAGATTTATTAGGAGAAAAATGAAATGTAATAAAGTAAAGAAAAGATTTGGATTAATGGATAAATGGAAGAATTGAATTAAAAGTAAATAAGGGAGACATGTGGATTAAAAACCGGTTTTCTTTCTAAAAGAAATCGTTGGTCCGGTTTTTCACAAAAGTGTGGCCCAGTTCTTTGATGAAGAGAAAACAAAATGAGGAATAAATTATTTTTGCCTATGGCCATTGCAACGAATAGAAAGAAACAGGGAGAGAGAGAGAGAGATCGCCGGAGAAAAGAAGCTGACGGCAAGCGGGAATCGACAGACAATGTGGCTACAGACGACTCGATGAATGGCTGGCTAGGGCTCCGCAGGTTTGGCCAATAGGAACCGTGAAGCTTCGAATCGTCGGTGGAGGTAAGTCGATGGCCTATGTTCAGTGTTTTTCTTCGAGGCTTTCGGTTATGGTTGATTTTATGTCTGCAGCAGCGTTTTGGCGTTGGCAATGCCCAGAATGGTGATGGAGGCAGGGCTTCAGTTCGCTAGGGATTGGTTCAGGTTCAGTTCTGTTGGTCCACTGTTGAACCGGTTTGTTTCAATTGTCTTGGCTGGCAAGAGTTAGACTTCCACGTGGCTTTTGGTGGTTGGACCACTCTCCTTGAAGTGGGCAATCCTCCTGCATTGCAGCTTTCCCTGCCTATATAGGAATGGCAGGGCAATTGGATAGTGAATTGGCTGAGTGTCTGGAGGAAGAAAGAAGAAAAAAAAAGAGGAAGGAGAGGTTGGCAGCAACACTCTCGGGTCTGTTCCTGTTTTCAGCTACTAGAGTTGAAGAGTGAAATCCCTGTTCTTGACTCCTCCTGGTTCTGCGCGAGCCTGACTCTTTGGGTGAGCGATTTCCTTTCCTGTTTAATTAGTTGAAGCATACTAATGGAGATATATATATATATATATATATATATATATTGTGTTATGGATTGATTGTTGAACTGCCCTATTGATTTGGATTAAATGTTCTGTGAAATCTCTTGATGCATCTCTATGCCAGATTGGGTTATGCTACTTGGAAATAAGAGGTTTAGTTGGATTTTTGTATGAATTAATGGGGTGGAATATGTTGTTAACCAAAAGTGTGTTAGGTTGGATTTATTCACTGTTATAGTTATCAAGAATCCTGTAACTTGTGGTTGGATGTTTAATTTGTCATTAAATGGTGTTTCCTTGGTTGGGTATATGTTAGAAGTGTTAATTTATTTGGATGTGAACATGTTATGTACAACTTTTTGGTTTTATACTCCGTTGGATTTTTGAATAGATTTATTAGGATGGAATAATCTGTTGGGTTCTGCTTTTTGATTCAGTGAATGATATTATTAACTGTTATTAGAAGTTGTATGTTAAAAGTGTTGATTTCTTAGATATAAACCTGTTAGTTAAAGCTTTGTTGATGTATTCTGTTGTTGGGAAGTTAAATTGTCGAATTAAACTATGTTGCCGGAGGACGAGTTGTTAAAAGGTTATGCATGATTATTGGAATTTATTACGAGGCTAAGTTTAGAAGATTTTAGTAATGATTTTAGAAAGTAAACTAAATGTGCAAGTTGTGATTTTGGGTAATAAAGTTAAATAAATGCTTTGTTGCTTCCATTGAATTTTTCATTAAAAGATAATGAATTGTATTGTGAAGTAAATTCTCTCTACTATCAGGTCACATTGATGGAATTAGCAACTATTGTGGGTTATAGTTATTCTATTGTACATGTTAAGTTACTAAAATTGTTATTACAAGGTTGCTAAGTAATTAAGTTGACTAAAGAGAATTTGTTAAGCGTTAAGATTTATGGAAATTCAGTGATTGTTATTAATTAATAAATATCGGTTAAATTGGACAATTGTGATTTAAGGGAAAAGTATAAATTAAAGCTATTCGTTTATTGACCTTGGAATTAATGAAGATAAATTAATAGAAATTTGTTAAGCGATAATTAAATTATTAAATAATAAACAAAGAATAATGGTATCAAAGTTAAGATTTATAATTGATAAAAATATTTATAAATAAACGATAATTATTTTGAAGGTTTAAAAGGGAAGAAGGACAACGTTAATTTCTGAACCGTGCTAAGGACGCCATGTAAGTGATACGAATGTGTTTTGGTCTTCAGGCCCTACATCGTAAGAGTTAGGATTGAATGTTGTGTGTTCTTTTAATAATATGTTTATTAGACATTTATATCATCATATAGGACTAAATGTATTCACGAACATATTGCATGACATAATTAATATATGTAAATAGTCGTGTGGTGGTTTGGGTGACTGGTGACATTCCACACTGTAGGATACTCCCACATAGGGGAGCGGTGAGGTGTGAGTTAGCTACGTGGAATCTAGGGTTTACCTTTACCCCGTTGAAATCCCCAACGTCTTTAACAAAAGTGAGGATATCGGCATGTGGAACACCCCCGATGGATATATCTCCTTGTCGGAGTGACTGGTTAGGCCACATGACCCTAGGGAGTATTCCACCATGACTTCTAGAAGAGATACGGTTCTCTTCTGCAATGCATTGTATCATCATTCATCGCATCTGCATTGTATTTCCTTTTATCACTTACTGATCGTTAGACTCATTAGTTAGGTCTTGTGATTTAGGTATATATGAGCAACATGAGAATAGGTCAAAGACAGTTGATGAAGGATTTGTACAGGCAGATCTTGTGGCTGGCTAGGCTAAAGGATGTAAGAAAGAGAAAAAGGTTTTGTAAAGAGTTTTATATTTAAATCGTAAAGGAAAAATAGTGGTATTTAATATATTTTTTATTTCTTAAAGTCTTCCGCTGCAATTTATAAAAGGATTTTAAGTAAAGAGATTAACGATTAGGTTTTACATGAGAAAAACCTTCTAATGTATTTAGAAAAAGAAAAGTTTTAAATTTCATGCGATTTTTAGAGTAAAGAAAAATCAGGTCGTTACAGTTGGTATCAGAGTGCCTTGGTTTTAAAATCAATTATGTACACTGCTTACCAACACAAGCTTCGACGTGTAAATTCTCTATCAACTGTAAGTACTGCTAGAATTATTGTGTTTAAGTATTTTAAGTGTGGAATAAAAAATAATGATAATAAATAAATAAGTAATAATAATAATAATAATTTATTATTACTCCCTTATGCTAATAAATTTACAAAGAATTTATAAATTATTAATATTCCCTAAATATATGAAATTATTTCCTAATACACAACAAAAAAATATTTATGAATAAACCAACAAATTGAAAATTTTTAAGTAAGTGGGTCTATGGAAAAAGTGATAGTATTGTGTTTGGATGAAGATACTCTTGTTGATTAAGTGAGATGATAAATAGGACTGAAGCTACTTAGATTTTATAAGTTTTGAAAAGAATAAAGAGAAGTGAGAGAACCCACCCAAGTTTTAATTGTAGAAAAGAAATAATGGAAAACAACAACTAAATTTAGTAAACAATTTGATGAGGTTGCCTTAGTTGAAAATGATTAGATTGGGAAAATTATTTTAATGGATAGAAAGAACATTTGAGGATACCAGACTGAGTTAGATTTTAAGGACATACTTGAAAACTAGTAAACAAAGATGTAGAGGGGGTAGTGTGTGCGGTGTTCTTGTTCGTTAAGGATGCAAAGTTTTGGTGAGATTCCATCAAGAAACTAAAGATGTGACTACAATAACGTGGACGGAATGCAAGACAATCTTTTATAACAACTATTTAACCTACACAATAATGACAAATAATGTTGTGTTTAGGTAACCGTGATTGATGTGATGTTTATTTGGATAAAGTTGAATGATGGAAGTAAAAAATGATAAGTCATGCTTGGAAATTAGTGCAGAGAAGTCGTCTAGGAAGGTGACATGTTAATTCAAAGCAATGTTTTAAAGGTAATAAGGGTGGTCATTTGGTCAAAGACAGTCCAATTTTGGCTTAAAGAACCAAAAATGGTTGCACTAAGGGTGTTCTCTATTCTGGAAAATACAAATAAAGATGTAGTTTGATGGGTAGAATTGACATTTTTGGTACGAAAGGTTGCTTTGGATGCCGTCAAGATGGTCGTATGTCAGGAATCAGTTATGCTGTTAGATAAAAAGGGGGGACAATTTGGATACAAGTTTTTCTGTTACAGTAGATGTAGATGACAATCAAGGGATTTGGTATTATTATGTGATTCTGGATACTGGTTGAAAAGTTATGCTAAATATAGGCCTTAAGAAGTTTATACATTTTGGTGAGAAAAGTCACATTATGATAGTGGCTCTTGAATTTAATGGTGATTGGAATGGTTTCATGAACGCCACTGAAATTGCCAAGGAAGAAACTGAAAATAGAAATACTGTTGTGGAGAAACATTCAAATAAAATTCATGTAACTAATGAAAATTTTGATGAAATGAAGTACAAGTGCAACAAGAAGACTATGTGAAGAGAAGGATCAACTATACCGTACTTTTGTGAAAGAAACAAGAAGGATGCAGTAACTTGCTCATGATAAGGTTCGAATGATCTTAGAAGAACAAGAAATACTAAATTATGAATTGGATGTGTGATTTAGCATTTTGCTAAGGCATGGAACGTTGGGAAAGCGGAAGTAGTGAAACCTGGCAGAGTTGTGGATAAGTACGAGATAAGGAAAAAGTTTGGACACTTATATGCTAGGACAGTTAAGGGTTATTTGGGTTGTTAGATCAGAAAAATAATTACACTGAGAAAATTTAGAAGACAAAATTTATATAAGGTGGGAGGATTGTAATATCCTGATTTTCATAATATAATTAATTAAGGATAATTAAATATTTATTTAATGAAAAATTAATTTGGAAATGGAATTGAGAAATAATCAGATAATTAAATTGAAGATTTATAAGGAGAAAAATGAAATTTAATAAAGTAAAGAAAAGATTTGGATTAATGGATAAAATGGAAGAATTGAATTAAAAGTAAATAAGGGAGAATTGTGTATTAAAAACCAGTTTTCTTTCTAAAAGAAATCGTTGGTCCGATTTTTTACAAAAGTGTGGCCCGATTCTTTACTGAAGAGAAAACAAAATGAGGGAGAAATTATTTTGGCCTATGGCCATTGCGACGAACAGAAGAGAAATAAGGAGGGAGAGAGAGAGAGAGAGAGAGAGAGATTGAGGGAGAAGAGAAGGCGATGGCGAGTGGGAGGCAAAGGACAACAGTGAGGCTCGGGTGCACGTTGTCCAGTGCATGGTGGTGACGGTGTGGCTGCTAGCAACTCGATGAACGGCGAGCTAGGGCTCCGTGGCTTTGGCCGATAGGAACCGTTAAGCTGCGAATCGTCGGTGGAGGTAAGTCGATGGTCTATGTTCAGTGTTTTTCTTATTAGCTTCTGGTTATTGTTGATTTGGCGTTGGTAGCGCATTTTGGTGTCGGTAGTGGCGAGAATGGCGATGGAGGCAGGGCTTCGGTTCGTTGGGGATTGGTTCAGGTCCGGTTCTGTTGGTCCACTATTGAATCGGTTTGTTTCAATTGCCCTGGCTGGCATGAGTTAGACTTCCACACGGCTTTTGGTGGTTGGACCACTCACCTTGAAGTGGGCAATCCTCTTGCATTGCAGCTTTCCCTACCTATATAGGAATGGCAGGGGAATTGGATAGTGAAATGGCCGAGTGTCTAGGAGAAAGAAAGGAGAAAAAAAAAGGAAGGAGAAGTTGGCAGCAACACTCTCGGGTCTATTCCTGTTTTCAGCTACTGGAGTTAAAGAGTGAACTTCCTGTTCTTGACTCCTCCTGGTTCAGTGCGAGCCTGACTCCTTTGGGTGAGCAATTTTCTTTTTTGTTTAATTAGTTGAAGCATACTAATGGAGATATATATATATATATATATATTGTGTGATGGATTGATTGTTGTATTGCCCTATTGATTTGGATTAAATGTTCTGTGAAACCTCTTGATGCATCTTTATGCCAGATTGGGTTATGCTACTTGGAAATAAGAGGTTTTGTTGGATTTCTGTATGAATTAATGGGGAGGACTATGTTGTTAACCAAAATTGTGTTAGGTAGGATTTATTCACTATTATAATTATCAATAATGCAGTAACTTCTTGTTGGATGTTTAATCTATCCTTGAATGGTGTTTCCTTGCTTGGGTATATGTTAGAAGTGTTAATTTATTTGGATGTGAACGTGTTATGTACAACTTTTTGTTTTATACTCTGTTGGATTTCTAAATAGATTTATAGGGAAGGAATAATCTGTTGGGTTCGGCTTTTTGATTCAGTGAATGGTATTATTAACTCTTGTTGGAAGTTGAATGTTAGAAGTGTTGATTTCTTAGATATAAACCTGTTAGTTAAAGCTTTGTTAATGTATTCTGTTATTGGAAAGTTAAATTGTGGAATTGAACTATGTTGCTGGAGGACGAGTTGTTAAAAGGTTATGCATGATTATTGAAATTTATAATGAAGCTAAGTTTAGAAGATTTTAGTAAGTAAACTAAATGTGCAGGTTGTGATTTTGGGTAATAAAGTTAAATAAATGTTTTGTTGCTTCCAATGGATTTTTCATTAAAAGATAATGAATTGCATTGTGAAGTAAATTCTCTCTACTATCAGGTCACATTAATGGAATTAGCAACTATTGTGGGTTATGGTTATCCTGTTGCACATGTTAAGTTAGTGAAATTGTTATTGCAATGTTGCTAAATAATTAAGTTGACTAATGAGATTTTGTTAAGCGTTAAGATTTATAGAAATTTAGTGATTGTTATTAATAAATAAATATCGGTTAAATTGGACAATTGTGATTTAAGGAAAAAGTATAAATTAAAGTTATTTGTTTATTGACCTTGGAATTAATGAAGATAAATTAATAGAAATTCGTTAAGCGATAATTAAATTATTAAATAATAAACAAGGAATAATTGTATCAAAGTTAAGATTTATGATTGACAAAAATATTAATAAATAAACGATAATTATTTTGGAGGTATAAAAGGGAAGAAGGCCAATGTTAATTTTTGAACCGCGCTTAGGATTCCAAGTAAGTGATACGCATGTGCTTTGTTCTTCGGGCCATCACAAGAGTTAGGATTGCATGTTGTATGTTCTTTTAATGATATGTTTATTAGACATTTATATCATCATATAGGACTATATGTATTCACGAACATATTGCATGACATAATTAATATATATAAATAAGCGTGTGGGGGTTCGGGTGATCGATGACATTCCATACGGTAGGATACTCCCACATAGGGAGCGGTGAGGTGTGAGTTAGCTACATGGAATCTATGGTTCACCTTTACCCCGTTCTGAAATCCTCAACGTTTTTAACAAAAGTGAGGCTATCAGCATGTGGAACACCTTCGATGGATATATCTCCTTGTCGGAGTGACTAGTTAGGCCACATGACCCTAGTGAGTATTCCACCCTGACTTCCAGAAGAGATACAGTTCTCTTCTGTAATGCATTGTATGATCATGCATCACATTTGCATTACATTTCCTTTTATCACTTACTAAGTGTTAGACTCATTAGTTAGGTCTTGTGATGTAGGTATATACGAGCAACAGGAGAACAGGTCAAAGACAATTGATGAAGGATTTGCACATGTGGATCTTGTGGCTGGCTACGCTAAAGGATGTAAGAAAGAGAAAAAGGTTTTGTAAAGAGTTTTATATTTAAATCGTAAAGCAAAATAGTGGTATTTAATATATGTTTTAATTCTTAAAGTCTTCCGCTGTAATTTATGAAAGAGTTTTAAATAAAGAGATTAACAATCGAGTTTTACTTGAGAAAAACCTTCTAATGTATTTATAAGGAAAAGTTTTAAATTTCATGCGATTTTTAAAGTAAAGAAAATCGGGTTGTTATAGTTGCACCCGATAGTACTATCTAATCTAGGAAGAAGACAATCGCCTGAGAGGATAGGTGAGAAGTGGGGAAGTCCAATCTCCCCACTTCTCTGAAATATGGGGATACTTCCCCACTTAAGAAATTTTGTCCCAGAAATTTAGAATAATCTCAAGAGTACCATTAAACAAATGAGGATACTTAGCCATCATATCCAATTCAATTTCCCAAGTAGCTTCTCTTTCACTGTGATTCTTCCACTGAACTCGAACTAGAGGTATTTCACGATGACGCAAAACTCTGATCTCATAGCCTAGAATTCTTTAATGTTCTTCCTCGTAAGATACATTCTCTTGAATAGGAATCTCAGTCCAAGAAATAACATGTGATGGATCCGATATGTATTTTCTCAACATAGAAACATGGAAGACAGTATGAACATAATTCAACTATGGTGGTAATTCGAACTGATAAGCCACTGGGCCAATCCATTCAATAATCCGAAAAGGACCTATATATCTTGGGGCTAATTTTCCTTTCACACCGAAATGACTAATACCTCGACGAGGTTGCACCTTTAGGAACATAAAATCACTGGCTTCAAATCTACTTCCTCCCTCCGGAGGTTTGCATAACTCTTTTGTCGACTCTGAACTGTACTCAGTCGCTCTTTAATTAGTTGAACTTTCACAGTTGTCTCCTGAATCAAATTAGGGTAGGGAGTGACACGTTCCTCAATTTCAGCCCAACATAAAAGTGATCTACACGGTCTTCCATATAATGCTTCATATGGCGAAACACCGATACTGGTCTGATAGCTGTTATTATAAACGAACTCTATCAAAGATAAGTGATTCACCCAACTATCTCCAAAATCTAAAATACATGATCTCAACATATCCTCAAGAATCTGAATCGTATGCTCAGACTGGCCATCAGTCTGAGGAAGATGTGTTGTACTAAAATTTAAATCCATACCCAAAGCCTTTTGAAGGGATCTTTGAAATTTTGATGTGAATCTTGGATCTCTATCAGAAACTTTACTCGAGGGAACACTGTGAAGATGAACAATGCCCTCTATATACAACTGACTCAGCTTTGTTAATGAGACATCCATTCTAATTGGAATAAAGTGTGTAGATTTTGACAATCTATCAACAATAACCCAAATTGCATCAAACTTCTGCACTGTTTTAGGCAAATCGATCACGAAATCCATGGTGATCTTATCTCACTTCCATACAGGTATAGACAAAGGCTGCAACAACTCAGCTGGTCTCTGATGTTCAGCCTTAATCTGTTGACAAGTCAAACACCTCGAAATATACTCAGCCACATCACGTTTCATTCCGACCCACCAATACTGACGTTTCATATCATGATACATTTTCACACTACTGGGATGAATGGCAAATATGGATTTATGGCTCTCAGTTAAAACCATCTGCCTCAAATTCAAATCACTGGAGAAAGTAACTCGATTCTTGAAGAACAGAAATCCATCAGAACTGATTTTCCAACTGTCAAACTGCTCACCGACTTGAATCTTCTCGAATCTTTCTTTTAATTAATTGTCAAAATTCTGCAAGTCCTTCATACACTGCAAAAGTGTAGGGATTGCAATTACGTTAAAAACTCAAACTGAATGACCATCCTCCTGGTAGTGTAAATTCATAATCTCCAATGATCAAATATCTATTCCAATCTTCCAAAACAAGACAGGAAAGAGATTCTTGAGGATAATGACTCAAGGCATCAGCTACAATATTAGCTTTACCAGGATGATACTCCAAAGTGAAGTCATAGTCTTCCATATATTCAACCCAATGACGTTGTCGAAGATTCAAATCATGCTGTGAGAAAAGATATTTCAAATTTTTGTGATTCGAAAGTATCTCGAATTTAGCACCATACAAGTAGCTCCCCCAAATCTTTAGAGCGAAAATAATAGCTGCAAGTTCCAAGTCGCGAGTAGGGTAGTTACGCTCATGTGTCTTTAACTTCCAAGATGCAAAAGCTATAACTTTATCATGTTGCATCAAAATGTAACCCAATCCGACTCCTGATGCATCAGTAAAAACTACATAAGGTAAAGTTTCATCAGGTACTGCCAAAACTGGGGCAGTAGTCAATCTCCGCTTGAGTTCATCAAAAGCTGCTTGACATTTCTCATTCTAAATAAACTTCACATCTTTTCTAGTTAACTGTGTTAGCGGCATGGCAACAGCGGAAAAATTTTGTATGAACCGCTGATAATAACAAGCCAAAACCAAGAAGCTGCGCACCCTAGTAACATTTTTGGGTGGCTTTCAATCTAACACCGCTTCAATTTTTGTAGGATCAACTGAAATGCCATTTTGGGAAACAACATGGCCTAAAAATTTTACCTCAGTCATCCAAAAGTTGCACTTTTCTCGCTTTGCATATAATTGATGTTCTCTCATTGTCTACAGAACAATTCTCAGATATTCCATATGCTCATCCAGAGTTTTAGAATAAATCAGGATATCATCTATAAAAATGACAATGAAATGGTCAAAGTGTGGCTGAAAGACCATATTCATAAGATCCATAAAAGCAACTAGTGCATTAGTCAGTCCAAATGAAAGCACCAGAAATTCAAAGTTTCATAACATGTATGAAAAGCAGTCTTCGGAATATCTTCTTCACGTACCTGTAGTTGGTGATAACCAGATCTTAGATCAATCTTCGAGAAACACATGGATCCTCCAAGCTGATCAAATAAGTCATCAATTCTTGGTAACAGATAGTTGTTCTTGACTGTTACATGATTCAATTTGCTATAATCAATGCATAAACGAAGTGAATCATCCTGCTTCTTTGCAAATAAGACTGGTGCACCCCATGGTGAAATACTATTTCAAAACCCTTTTTGTGGTAAATCATTTAATTGGGTTCTCAATTCGTTTAGTTCAGTAGGATCCATGCGATACGGAGCAATCAAAATTGGAGTGGCAACCCAGGCAGATCCTCAAGAAAAACACAAGGGTAATCACAAACCACTGAAAAATCAGAATCTGGCTTCACCATAACAATGTCACCGTAAATAGCAAAATTACTCCCGTAAGGCTCCAATCTCCTCTGACCACCCAAACAGGCTCGTAAAACATGGTCAATAGCAAGCATACGAGTATTACATGGATGCACCAAGACTTTTCCATTCTCTAATGAAAGTGTTATATTTCTCCAATAACAATCAATCTTTGCTTTATATAAGTTCAACCAATCCGTACCTAGGATCATGTCAAATTGATCCGTAGGTATAACTATCAGGTTAACCGATAGTTCGTGCCCATCAATAATAAGGGCAGCAGATTGGACAGCAAGATATATTTCATATCTCTTATTTAGGGGAGTACTCAATATTAGGGAATTCTCTAGTTTCTCCATAGTCACATTCAAAACACGAACAAGCAATACAGAAATAAATGAATGTGTAGTGCTAGTATCAAATAGTACATGCACCAAAGTGTTAAATAAAGAAAGTGTACCATCAATGATGCCTTGACCAGATGATCAATAGTCTCAGTTACAGAAACTGCATAGGCTTGGCCGAACATCTTCTCCTTGCCTTTCTTGTTTCCACCAAATCCACCCCGATATGAATTAGGAGCAGCGCCTGCCATCACACTAGTACATCCTACAGGAGTAGTACTAGTAACATAACTCTGCTGATGACCAGAAGGCCTCTGAAAACCAGTACCAATGTGTTTATACTGCTACTAAAATGGAGGTCTATAACCAACTGGCTACGGGGAAGCGAAGCCTTGTGATCCAGAAAAATTGCTCTCATTCTGACTAGAAAATCCTCTGCTGGCTCCAAAATCAGGTCTAACAGATGTTGACTGAGCAAGCGTTGAATTAGTCTGAGAAGGTTTTTGATTTATTGGGCAATTCTTTCTCAGATGACCAGTTTTTGATTTACTGGGCAATTCTTTCTCAGATTACCAGGCTGGTTACAAGTATGACATACATAAGAGCCTGAGCGTCCACTAGCAGAATAAGGAGTGTCACTGGTCTGTCCACCAGCTCCACTCTGAGTGTGTCCACCTTTGTTTCGATTCTTCTTTTGATCTTTCTTGCTTTTTTTACCACCAACTTGTTGTTCTCTGGTAGATTTACCCTTATACTCACCAAACTATTCAACCAAATAGCTTCAATGCATTGAACAGCAGCAATGACATCAGAAATAGACTTGTATTCCACAGTGGCTAATTGGTGTCAAATCTTGGGTCTCAGATGTTTCATGAATTTGACCATTTGACCAACCGGATCCTCAATGACATACTGCGATAACTCCATAAACTTAGAGTAATACTCCAGTACAGTTAAACCTTCCTGCTCCAACTCAAAATATACATTGATCATATTCTAGCGGTTGCCAGCATTGCAATTTATCACAGAATATGTAATACCCTGGTATGGGCTTTTCCGCGTATGCAATGTAATCAAATTTGGAAATATTATACATTGCATTGCGTATATGTACTTGTTTATTCATGACATGTATTGGTGGGGGAATGATTTTTTGGGATGAAAGGTGTAATTCAAAACTTTGAGAAAATTCCGTTCTAGGCATTTTCGGATGCATGCGGATGACTTGCAGAAGAGACTTTTTGTCCACAAGTGATTGAAGCGCCAGCCTTAGGACATGGGATGAATTAGGACACAAATTCACGTCTTGACTTATTGTATTCTAGACTTTTGGATAAGTTCGGACGACATGCGGATGAGTCAGGCCTCGTCCGATTTGACTATGTACAAGTTTGGTAACCATCAGACCCTTGCGGACGAGTGTGGACGAGGATGGGTATCATCCGATTTGAATTTATCCAAATTATGGACAGATGCGGACGATGCGTGTGGATGCCAAATGGCGTCTAAAAGTCTACTGCAGATGGTATGGACGAGGTGGGAGACAACTTTTCTCGTCAAAGGCCAAAATTTGGCCTGTGAAATTTAGCCTTGCGGACGACGTGAAGACAAGACCTGTACGTCCGCACTCGTCTAAAAAATCACAAATCTGCATAAATTTTGGGATTTAAAAACCAACCGCTTGTCATGTAGTCCATTAATACGCAATCTCCAACGAAGAAAATCAACTCCCTGATAGGGGAAATTGCTTCCAGCTCCAGCTCGAACGTAGCATAGCTGTTCTTCCCCTCTCCTACGTGATGATTTGCTAGTGAGACTCTTCCTTTTTAACTTCAGCTCATTTCCTTCCAGAGGAGTTAAGCTCCCTGTGTTCTTTTCCTCTCCTCTCCTTTGTTTTACTTCTTCTTCTCGGTCGTTTGGCTGGGCATGGTATTGCAAGGAGTGGAGTTCAGCTATCCCTGCTAGATTACTTCCTAGCTAAGTTGAGGAATTGGGTTAGTCTTGGCCAGAGGAGGCCCTACCCACAAGTAAAGTGTGTGTGTGTGTGTGTTGAGTGTATTGTTGTAGTTAAAATCTGTAGATTTCTTGGATAATGTCCTTTTGTTGCTTCCTATGAATTTCTTACTGCCTTTACTCTATCTCTAGCTTCTATATAACTTGCTGTTAAATTCATTTTGACGTTATGTTGTAGTTACTCTTGCTATTGTTACTATGTCATTACCTTCTAGATCTTTTGTTACTCTGTTATGTTCTGGTTATTGAGAATATGGGTTGATGGTAAGTTAGTGTATGGAAGTATGAATGAGAATGTAGAAACAAATGACTCTAGTTATCCATTTCCGTTTTGCTAATCATATAACCTATGTAATACGAAATCCCTTGGACATTACCTAACTGCTAGTTCCCAAAGCATCCAGGCATGTTAAATTATTAAATCATCTATTTACTCGATCAACACGTCTATTACTTGCTCATTTCTTGTTTCAGCATGTTAGATCATTAACCATCTATTTACTTGCTCAACATGCCTTTTACTCGTTTAGTACTCGTTTTAGCATTTCTTGTGTAAAGCATGCTAATCTCTCGTCACTGTAAGTGCGTTCACAAGCAAGTTCCTATTGACCTTTATATTAATTTGCATAATCTTGTACTTTACATTGCGGTAAAATCCTTGAAGCATGCTGCCACTTATTTAAATTCGTAAGTGCGTTCATTTGCTACTATGTGTTACATTCAAGCATGATAGTTAGAAATTTTGTTGAGCCATTTGGTAAGGCATAATAATTAGTTGTTCCTTGTTTAAATTCAAGCTTGAACCATGTAATTACTTCCTTGTGTTCTGCAAGAACATGCCTAATTGCCGTCCCTATATATATATATATATATATATTCTTTTGTGACTGTCCTTCATTCTTGATATGCTTTCGCCCCTTCCATGCATCTTTAAATTACGCCCTTTAATCTTCGAGTTGTCACTTCTATGAATTATAGTTGTTTACTTTCCGTATAGGCTTTATTGTTTACTTTCTGTATATGCTTTATTGAAGTGTCTTCATACATCATGCTAATAGAAACAATTAGGGAGTGCCCCTTTGGGGTGGTAGTCACATATATTAGGAAAGAAAAAACGTTAAGAAAATGCTAAGAGAAGTAGAAAAGGGAATTGGGGGTGGATGTATAGCGAGTCTAGTCTGTAAACTAGGTGGAGCCTCTCGCTCATAGGGTATGGGAGTTCTAGTTTATAAACAAAAGGTTAGGTCCAATCACTATGCCATTGCACGAGAAAAACCTCTCAAGAGAAATTATTTAAATGATAGAAACTAAATAACTCTGCTTTATCTAATCCTGACTCGGCAACTGGAGTCTGACTGATAATTTCCTGAAAATTTTTCATTGGGATGAGTTGACTAAAGTCAATAGGGATTTACAATTTTCATATTAAAAAGATTGTTATTAAGCATGTATAAAATATAAGACCACATTTCATAATTTCTTTTTAGAGAAAATTGTATAAAAAGACACGTGTTTAAAATAACCCACAATACGTGGTATGTAATCAAAATACACCATTGTTGCACTAATTAAAGCCACAGTGAAAATGGAGCCACTCACGGACTCCGGGCACACTATGCCATAGGTATATAAGAGAATAAAAGTGATGCTCGGTGATCGCAAAAGCCAAATAACACCCTGACCAGGTTTAGGGATTCGGAACCCAAGGACACGACACATACAACTATCCTATTATCTATTTGCACTTTAGGGATTCGAACCCAAGGACATTTGAAAAATCTCTTATTATCCAATTCAATAACAAACAAACACATTCTGTACGGGAGAATGTGTGAAAATTAATTATAATAAAAATAGTCTGATGATTTTGAAAATGATTCCATTATTATAATCTGCGAGTCGTCTCAAAATAATTATTTTTAAAATAAAATATAAATGTATTGTATAATAATAATCTCTACCTTGAAGTGGGATATTCTTACTCTAACCCGATTATTCAGAATGTCCAATTTATAGAGTCCACAACTTAATTCAATATTTGGGCATCTAAAATAAAGTTTGAAAATTCTGTGAGTTAACTTTAAAATTCCAAAATTATTCAAATTTAATTGGGTTGGAGAAAAACCCCCTTAACAGCCCAAAAGTAGAATTGGACATTTATTATCTGGCCACATGGTTCAGTGACCCGCAGAAAAGAAATTTTGTCTCCTTCTCAAAGCGGACAGTACGACAAGAGATTTTTATCTTCGCAGCGAACAACAAAATTTTGGCTCAGTGTTAGCTGAGCCGCTGCTCGACATTTTACACCGACGGAAGTTCGCACAATAGAACTGGAAAATTTTCCTCATTATCCATCAATAACAACTTATTTGAATCCAATAATCCCACTTAAGTGCACAACACGCAAATCCATATCTTAATTTTCAGACCAACACTAGTAAGCAGAAACAAAAATCGAATGGAAAATTTTGATTTTTATACCTTCAAGATTTTCTTCACTACCTAAAGCCTCGCCGAAGTTAGATGCACAAATAATATTCTAACTTCAACCTTTAATAAAACAACGTCCACTAAAATCTGTTTCACAAGAGGCAGAGCAGAAATTTTGAGGAAAACAATTTAACTTACTCGCCAAAGAACTCAATCTTATACTGTTGGGAAATTCAAACATTAATCTCTTACGCTCTCCGGAAAAGGCTTTCCTATATCAGTGTTACGTCCTCCATCCTTGGAGAAGTAATTTCCCATTAACATGGTTCATCAAGTAGAAAATAAAAATCCAAAAATTGAGGCTTATGACAATAAACGAAATTGTTACTCCACCGAAGGATAAAATCAACTCCACCGTGTTGTCGATGATCTAGCAAACACCAACCTCCAATGTTGTTACCCGTTGTAAGTCTTCTATTGAACCTTCCACTCATTAATTTATAGAACTAGGGTGAGAAGGAATAATGAAAATTCTTAAGGAAATCGACACTTAGCGCGAGAATGGAGAGAGCTGCACTCGATAGAACTCTCTGATCTGGGTAGAAGACAATCCCCTGAGAGGATAGACGAGAAGTGGGAAAGTCCAATCTCCCTAATTCTTTGAAATAGGGGGATCTTCCCCTCTTTTTTGCAAAACAACCCCCTTGAATAGGGGTTGTTTATCCTCTTTAAAACAATTGCAAAATGATTTGATTTATTTATTTATTTTTTTCTAGGCCTTTTGGGCCAAATATCGCACAATTTCTCGAACTGCAACGTATACTGTCTCACTGTTCCCTCTTGCCGCAATGCCAAAAGTCATTCTGTTAAAGAACCTTCATGTGAAGAGTGAAATCTATTTAATAGATGATCCCTTATATCACTCCAACTCTGAAAGGGTTGTCATCGATCCTCCCATTGATACCAAGTAAGAGCCTCTCCCTCGAAGTGTACAACCTCGACATCCATTTTTTTTAGCTTCTGAAAATCGATGAAGATAAAAAAAATGCTCAACTCTGAATACCCAATCATCTGGGTTGCCATTATTGAACACGGGCATCTCCAAATGTTTAATCTGACTACCTCTAGCTAAAAATCCGATTACCTCCTCCTACCTATGATGAAAGAAAGAATCATTTTCCACAACACGGTCCATGCCATTTGGCCTGCGAAGAACATGCCCTTGCTAGGTGGGCTGTCCTCCTGGTATGTCTTGCACAACCTTATTATGGGGAGCCTTATTTTGAAACATCATTTGCTGGCCTATATTTTTTTCTCCTTGGGCAACCAAATTTTCAAAACACATTTCCTAATCACTGTTCTTTTCTCCTTCAGCAACCCTAGACTTTTCAGCAACCCGAGAGCACTCTGCTTCTGCAGCAACCCAAGAGCGTTCTGCTGCTACACGAAGAACAAACCCAGCTCCCAAAGGAGTTCATTCTTCCGTCGCTTGCTGTTCATTGCACGGTAGAGCAACGTGCAGCTCATCACATGGTTCCCCAGCATCGTGCACATTTCCAGCTCTAGGTTCATTGCGTGCCATCTTTAGAGACACCAACGACTCTGTTATCAATGCCATATCAACCTTCAATGATTGAAGCAACTTGACGTCTGCCTTGAATGAGCCCAATCCTTGAGAAAACTCATCACGAAGATTGCCCAGTTCCCTTCTGAATTCTTCACCGCCGACTCTGTCTTCTCTAGCCACCTCTTTTCCCTCACCTCTCTTCTCGGGCATGAATCTTATCTGTCAATAGCATCTCCTTACAACATTGAAGCTTTTGTTAATCAACCTTGGCAGCTGCTACTCCTTCCAACAATCCACCAATAGCTACTTCTGTTAATCAATGTCCATGCTTTGATACCAGGAAAATTACACGATAAATAGAGAAATCACATGATAGCGCAGACGTTTGAGAGGTCTGCTAGCTCTCCCACAAGTGACAGACGTTCGAGAGGTCTGCTAGCTCTCCCACTAGTGAATTCCTAAATTTGTCGATAGCCTAATCCCTTACAACTGCTTCTTTAAATAAAAACAACAATTGAATACTAAGAGACTAACACAGAATACTAAGACTTTTAGAAATCCTTCTATAATTTAATTTGTAGAGGTGGTAACGTATCACATTCTTTTCAAAATTTCATATGTCTCATTGTAAGACTTTGATTGAAATGCTTTGTTTGCTGAAGCATCAATGATAGATGGAGCTTAACCACTAAGACCATTGTAAAAACTTTCTATTTAAATCTTATGCACTATCCAATGATGTGGAAATTTTCACAATAGATCTTAGAATCATTCTCATTTTTCATATAAGATTCTCGATCGACTTGTTTAAATGAGGTGATATCATTCCTTAGCTTGGAATTATTAGGTGGAAAACATTTCAGTAAAAACTTCACTGCCATGTTGTTCCATGTGATTATCGAATTACGTGGTAGTGTGTTAAGCCATGCTCGACCTCAGACCCTTAATAAAAAAGGAAATAACTTTAATCTTAACGCATCGTTAATTACTCTTAGCACCTTAAATGAATCTCACACTTCCATAAAAATTCTGAAATGTAAGTGTGGATCCTTGGTGCAAATACACAATGAAAAGAGGGAAAGTAATATGTTTAAGGAAATTTTCGTAAATTTGGAGTTGATTTTTTTGTGCAATAAAATAGTCCAAACAAAGAAGTTTCAGAGTGACTTTTGGAGACAACAATTTTAAGAGAATGAAAAGAATGCTGGTAAAAAATAGTGGTCAAACTCATGATTGAAATGAAGATATAAAACGAATAGTGGAGGTTGTTGTGGAATCACATTTGGTGTTTGGGCTGTTTGAAGGGCGACTTTGGGATGGATAAAAAAAACCAAATGGACAAATTTGAGCTTGAATTACAAACACAAGAATAGGGGATGGATGAAGAGAGTACCTTCAAAATTTGATAGACAAATTTGAAATGGAAAGAGAGATATGGGCAAAGGGATGCAAGTTGATCAGAAATGTGCCTAATACACCTTATTACTCCAAAGGCTATTTTGAAACAAAAAAGCACTCCAATTTGATAACTTATGAGTTTGTATAGCTTTACTAACAAATTCACTCCAAGGAATTGAAGTGAGAAAGTTACAATAAGAAGATGACCTGCTCAACTCTCACAAATGGATAAGAAATTGAATAAGAATCAATGATTTCAGATAGCCAATCAAAGTGTGAGTTTTGCTAGAAACAAGAGAAGGCTGAAGCAACGTACTAATTTTTTATCATCATAAACTAAGTACAATGAACTCTAAAAGAAGATTAAATAATCCCCACAAAACTTAGAAGGAAAATCATAAAGTTCCCTCTCAAAACAACCACTCACCCACAAACATTAAATGTAACAACCCAGTTTTTCTTATTTTAGGAATAATAATAATTATGAATAATTGGAGATTTTGAAGTGACTTTATAATGGAATGTGATACCCTAAAAATAAGTTGGTGTATTTGGTATCGATAATTGGAATGAGGGTTGAACATTTAGTAAAAGGTTAAGGCAATAATTGGTGGAAATGTATATATATTATTAAGTTAGAAGAATAAGAGGAGAGAGAAGAGCAGTGGCATTTTTGGTTGTAGAAGTGGTCGAGGTCGCGGTTAAGGAGCTCGACCAAAATATATTACATATTGCAATTTGGGCTTTCGGTTGAGTGATCAGTCGATGGAGCGGTCGATGATACTCGACTAAAAAAGAAGAAAACAAGGCAGAGGCAAAGTAGTGGATGAGCGAACAATTGCAGAAGTAGATGGCAAAATCACATTGGACAGGTCCATATGTTATATCAACCAGGGATTGTCAGTCAACAAGGGTATTGTCCACTCCCATGCATTGATGGCTGAGCGGCTCATCGCCCACTGTCAACAGGGAAATTGCGATCGATGGAGATATCGATTGCTCCCACGTGAAATTGGATACCCAAAAAGGAAAATTAGAGATCCCAAGACAACTTCGCTTTTATGATTTCTATACGTCCCCATACTTTACAAATGGCAAACGATAAAGGGTGTTAAGTGATATGCTTGGGATGAACAAAGCTTATAAGAAAAGCTTCTGAGATAGAAAGACAGAAGAGAAATAAAGAGAGGAAGAAGGAAAAAGAGGGAGAGAGGTTGCGGGAGAAAAGAGAGAGGGAGAAGGAAAGAGAGACAAAGTGAGAAGAGTGTTATGTGAATCGTGTGAGCTCGAGAGCTGTTAGTTGCAAAAGAAGAAGAAGAGAAGCAAAAGTGAAAGAAGAGGGGGGAAAGGAAAGCACTCTGGAAGAAGGAAACAGAGAAGAAAAAGAAGAAGGGAAGGTGGAGCTATTTTTCTTGGATGCTTCAGGTAAAATGGTTTCCTCCTCCGTTATGGCTTTTATGGATTTTTATAGAATTTAGGGAAATGAATTGAATGGTCTGTGCTCTGTGGGTTGGATGAATGCTCTGTTGTTTTAGAATATCCTCTGTGTTTACTACTTCCCAATTTTTATGGATTAAGTTGATGATTGTTGTTAAAAGGGGAAGAATATATGATGTCTATTGTGTAGATATGTAAAAATAGTTGCAGTAAAGAGAAAGGGTAGAGCTGTGAAGTACTGGTTGGTGGGATTATACTCCTTATGGTTATGGCTTGGGATGTGCATGTATTCGGTTATGGAGTTGTTCCCTGTTTGTTACCGTTTGATGGATAGAAAGATATTATTAAGGATAGTTAATTATTAAAAGATATTGTTATGGTTTTATGGAACTCCATTAATGGTTGGTTAAGGATGGTTATTAATGAATAGATGTTATTCATTTTGAAGGTACTATGGAGGTATTAATGAAAGGGTAGGATAAAGTACAGAAATGCGTTACAGAGCAAGGTAAGTTGATATGCATGTGTTGTGGCCTTCGGGCCCTATATCGCAAGAATTAGGAATTGTATGTTGATTGTTTACCACTTTAATTGATTATTAAGTTAGATTGTGATCATATCTTGAGGATTGTATTGATGCGTGATGCTATGTTTATTAGAATTAGATTCTTTTAATGATGTGTTTATTAGATTTTAAAGTAATGGATACTAAGCATGTTTTGATGCCTATATAGAGGAGATTGAACTGTATGCATTCACGAGCATTATACATCATGGTTTTAAAATGATACCAAAATGGTTTTTCATGCATGGTTTTGAAAAGGAAACAGAGACAAAACGTAAATGAATTAAACAGAATAAATGTAAAAGAGATGATATGACATATGGGCTTGTTAGTTGGTCTTCGGTTGGTGCCAAGACTAGTTGGCCAACGGGTGAGTAAGGCTGTTTAAACGTTCGAGCGCATAGTCGCTAGTAGGCGATGGTTGTAGCCCAAGTTGTGTGTTGTGCGTCGTAGCGTACAACAGCTAGCGAGCTTTCGGTCATAATCGGAGCTGCTTATCCTTGAGGTTGTGTCGCTGTGTATTGGAGTACACAGTAGCTATCAGGTGATTCAATCGCAGTCAAGCCTTTATCACATTGTGGGTCCCTGGTTGGTGCTGGGATGGACTACCCAATGGTTAGTGAGGTTGTTCAAGCGTTAGACCACACGGCTGCTAGTAGGCAACAGTTGTAGCCCTAGTTGAATGTTGTGTGTCGTAACGAACAATAGCTAGCAGAGCTTTAGGACGTAGTCGAAGCTGCTATACTAGATGTGTCGGGTTAGGTGCATTGGACAGACCGGTCAACGACTATCGAGCTTTTAGACTATGCCATTTTTGCTATGTCAGGGGCATTAAGGTCAAGTGCATTAGAGAAAAGACTAAAACGTAAAGGATAAAAGAAAACAAAAACAGAAACTTCATATGAAATTTAAAAGTTGCATGGCACGTGCATTTTATAATTCTTTTTTTATATCACTTATTGAGTGTTAGACTCATTAGTTTAAGTCTTGTGGATGTAGGTACACACATGAGAATAGGTTAAGGAGTAGTTGATGAAGGATTTGCACGTACAGATCTTGTGGCTGGCTAAGCTAAAGGATTTAAGTAAGAGAAAAATGTTGTAAAAGGTTTTGTAAAGTGATTTATAAATGTAAAAGAAAAAGAATTGTATTTCCTAAATGTTTTGTTTTATTGTAAGTCTTCCGCTGTGTTTTTAAAAATGTTTTTAGAAAAGAATTTCGTTTTCTAAATAGTTTTAAGAACGAATAGTCTTCCGCTACGCAATTGAAAAGAAAAAGATTTAAATAAAAAGAAAATTTTTAAATTTTATACCTTTTCAAATGTAAGAAAAATCGAGTCGCTACAATATGAGCATCCACTAAACCATATTCTAAACAATGCATGAAAAATCATTTCGTATCGTTTTATGAAAACCATGATGCATAAATGCTCATGAATACATACAGTCCTATCATATCATTTGTATAACCTCGAAACATGCTCATTATTATAACTTTAAATGTAAAGAACCTAAATCTAATAAACATGGTATCAAGCAGCAAACAACAATACATCCACGAAACATAATCAATATCTTAATATTCTATTAAAGCAGTAAACAGTCAACATACAATTCATAACTCTTCCGATGTAGGCCTAGATGGCAAAACACACACAATACCAATTACCTCATTTCCGTAGGCAGTTTAGCACATTCTGCCTCTTCTTAAATACCTTCACATATCCATAACATTTCATCACTAATAACCATAGCTTATTAACCTTAACATTATCTACACCATTATTCCTTAACAATTTCGATACAATTATTTAATTTCATAGTGGAGTCTAAATCCACGATCTCCAGAACATACATCCAAACAACAAAACCCATTAAAATCAACAAAGCATATTTCCAACTCCACACTAATCACAGATTCGTCTTTTAATTATGCATTACCAACAGAACATAACTCTTCCATTTATAGAGTATATGAATTCTCACCATTCCATTAAACAGTAGTCACTAAACCTTAAACCTCATTAATATCTCCATAAACTATACAGTTTTGCTAACAAGTAATTTAATAGAGAATAGAGAACAAACCCTTCAACCGAGGTCAACAGCAACATCAAAGCCATTAACCAAACTTCCATTAATATATATTTTACCAGCAGTAGAATAAATAACCAAAACTGACAAGCCACTAGTATTCTTCACAAAACCAAGCAGCACAAAACAACAAAGAGTATTATCCAACAACAAAGTATGCACATATTGAAGCATCAAATGAGAAAACAACCCTTTCAAACTTCATGCCAAACACTGAGTCCATAAAATCATTAAGGAAGAAGTTTGAATACCTGAAGTTCAAAAGGAACTCAAGAGCAGTTTCTCCTTCATCTTCTTCCTTCATTTCCTCTCGGCGTCTCGCTGTTCATTCCAGAAGCACATAACACTATTGGCTCCAGAGAGCTTCTCTCAATTCCATCCCAGATTCTCTCTTCCTTTTTCTCTCTTTTTCTCTCTTCTTGCACCTCACAGATTACTCGGCCTCACTGCTTCTCTCTAGAGAGTTTATTCCTCTCTATCTTTCTTTCTCTACATTTTCAATTCTCCTTGAAGGCATCCCATATACTTCTCGCATAATCCCCATAACTTCACCTAACCCCTCTCTAATAATGCCATTTGTAAAATAGGAGGATGTGGAGGAATCACAGTGGAGATCAGACCTTAGGATTTTCAATTTATCTTCTCGAGTAGCCAAAACCGTATGGGAGCGATCGACTGATGACCGACCCCAACATTAGCTGCTCCAACGTTTCAAATGGATTTTACACACTTTTTATTTGCACCGGTCGATCGCTCATTGATTGGCCCCCAAAATTACCAGTCAATCAATGATTTATCGGTCGAACATGATCTACCACATTTCCTTCAACCACTGCCATTTCACCTCTGCCTTATTTTCTTCTTTTTCAGTCAAGTATCCTTGATAGCTCTATCAACCAATTACATGATCGAATAACCATAATGTAATATGTAATATATTTTGGTCGATCTCCCAAACTGCATTCTTGGCCTCTTCGTCGATCGCAAAATCTGGGAGCACTCTGCAACTTTTTGTGGTTGACCTACCATTCGACCGTTACCTTCATTAGCCGCATATTAAAATGCCACATTGAGTCTCATGGTCGACCGTTTCATTCTACTCCTAACTTCTCTTCTATTTTATCAATTCCTTCCTGTAAAATCTCTTAACACTTTATAATTCATTCCTTAATCTCCAATAATCCACAATTATTATTATTTTTAGTCAACGTTTAAACTCAAGTATTACATTAAATGAATTAAAGACCCAAGTTCCAATACTACACAAAATTGGCCTCTATGTGTTAACACGCAAAACCCTTTCAAGCATGCACTAGCTGATCTTGGATTATCTTTTGGCATGCACATGAGTCCTGTAACATGTGGGCTTAATGCCTTCTATCTTCTTGGTTTAGACCTCGCAAATTATATTTTTAGTAAGACTTGGGCTTCTTAGCAAAATTGTAGCTCTTTATCTAGGACTCATTTTACCTAACCAACGATCTCCAATTTATATAAAATTCTTCATTTTAGAAAGGTTTAGAAGTTAGATACAGACATTATGAAACACACTTTTTGATATGAGATTATAAAAGTTACCAAATATGGCAAATATTCCTATAGAGATTATCGACAATTTTGGAATCTGTAATTAAGGTTTCTAGACTTGTGTTTGATTTTCAACTTATACTTTATCTTCAATAAGTCCATGACATATTTGGTTACTTGATAGATGTAGTGGATATTTTTAATACTATTTCCTCCATGAACTGTAACATCTCAATTATTCTTACAATTTAAAACTCATGATTTTTAAAAACTTTTTCTTTTTAAATTACAGCGGAAAACTTTTCATTTGAAAACTACCGTAAATAAGAAGTACATAAATAAACTCATTTTTGTTAAACCATTTATGTTATACCCTAGAATTTTATTAGGCTCAAAACAATATTTTTTGAATTTTAGAGATCTTTGGAATCCGTAATGTTTTGATTTAATTATTAAAAAAAATTAGAGTGCTGGTCGATCACAGCAGGCTGAGATCGATCGCTAGCTATGAACGCTGGTCAATCACATGGTTTGGTCATTCACCACCATCCATGGAATTACCGACAGAAATTAAATGTTCTCCTAATTTCTCACCCAATTTCTGTAACGACCCGGTTTTTCGTCATCTTTTAAAAATGTGTGAAATTTAAAATTTTTGTAAAGCGACTGTAAATCGTTATTAAAATATTTTTAATATGAAATCAGAGTGCGCTTCTTATAACTGGACCGTTAACAAAACCCTTTTTACTTTGACTCATTATTAGAATCGTGATGATTTTATAGAGAACTATAGTTATAAAATCTTTTATCAAATCATAGCGGCAGCGTAAATTAATTTTTATCTGAAAACATAGCGGAAGCATAAAATAGTTCACTTATAGACAGTTAAATAAATCGTTACTTTATATTTTAAAATTGCTCTTCTCAGTTACTCTTTACATTAATTAGCATGACCAGCCGCAAGTCTCGCCCATGCAAATCCTTCATCAACAGCTCCTAAATCTGTTCGTCATTTTCCTACATCGAAAGTCGTAAGCTATGAGTGTAATGCTCAGTAAGTAATAATACCTATCATAATACTACATGTAGTTTCAGTTTTCATCTTTTTCCTTATCTTCTTATCTTTTACGTTTTAATTATCATTTTCTTCTTATCTTTTTATCCTTTGCGTTTTAGATCATCGTTTTTGTCTTTTTCTCCTTATCTTTTGTCTGTTGCGTCTTAATTATTATCTTTCATTGGTTGCCCTTTTCATTGTTGACCTCCAATATAGCAGCGATGTCATATTCCGAAAGCCTACTAATCATTGGCCGTTCTTTTCATCATTTACCTCCAATATAGCAGGAATGGCACAATCCGAAAGACTGCTAATCATTGGCATTTAGGTCCCGGCAAAATCCTGGGACTGTCCCAACATAGTCTAGGGACTGTCTCAACATAGTCCAGGTACTGCCCTGGCATAATCTAGGGACATTACAACATGATGTGCCCCAAGTCCCGGAACTTGAACTCGAACCAGGGGCTCTTTTATTCTCTAACTTTTTATTTATTTTGCAGGTTTTGGAATCAAATAAACATCATTGGAGTTGGCATTTCGGCTTATGGAGATTTTACAATCTTTGGGGAAAAATTGTGAGCTGTTTTTCCTCCTAGATTCTATCCTCCGAAAGTTCAAGTGGATTTTTGACAATCGTGATGATGTCTTTTCAACTTTTGTCCTTCATAACAAATGTAGCCAACATCCTAAGGTTTCAAACGAGCTATCGACCGTTGTTTTTGGGCTCCATTTGGTATGTCCAATATCTTTGTTTCAGAGAGTAAAACTCAGACTCAGATTTTACTGTTCTTGTTTTAATTAAGGGTTTGTTTAGTCTTTTGCTACCTAGGGATATTTTAGTCCTTTTATGATTTTTTTGTAAAACCTTAGGGTTTTATATACCATATTTTCAAAGGGAAGAAGCAGTTTTGGAATTAAAGAGAAATTTGTTTCTTTGAAGAAACATAGCCGCGGCCTCCCCCTTCCCTTAGCGCCGTCCTCCTCCATCACCCAAGCAAGGAATTCTTGAAGCTTCTCAGCCTTGCAATCCTTGGGATATTGTCTCTTGCAATCACTTATCTTCGAGGTAAGTATTGTAGAGTGGAGATAAAAGAAGATTCCATCATTGGAGAGTGTTGGTCTTTGCCAACCACAAATTTGCCCCTCTCACTAGGAGGTCCGCGGACTCCATTGAAGTTACTCTTGATTCTTGAAGATTTTGTTTGTTCTTTTTGGTTCCTGGATATTTCAATGTTAGGGTGAATGTTTGCCTATTCTTGCTTGAAGGAATCGTTGATGGAATATTGATTGGGTTTGGTTCATGATAGAATATTTGTTTGCTATTGAATCTGCTTATCTTGCTGAACTGTTATTGTCACGGAATATGGTATCTGTTTGAGGCCTTTGTGTCATTCATCTCTGTTTAGTTTCTTCTGTAGATTTATTCACGATTGAGTCAGAGAGCTACCTTCCAAATTTGGGCTTTATTTGATGTATGCAATTCAAGATATCCCGTTTTGAATGTCTGTTGGTCAATCTGTCCTGTTAAAACCCTGGTTATTGGAACGTTTGTATTCAGAGCATAACTCTTGAACCAGAGTGGTTTTCTTTATGAAATTTTGACATGATTAATGTGATTGTATTGAGAACGTTCCTTCCAAGTTTCAGCTCAAGCCCACGTAAAATTTGGGAGTTAAAGTTGATTGATTATTGTCAGCTCGACAGATTACAATTTTCCAGAACAGTTTTCTTTAAGGCTCTCTATTTGTTTTTTGGAGCCTGTCATTTGGTATCAAGCCAGATTGCACGTTTCTTTGCTGTTATTATTGGAGATATTATTTATCATTATGAGTACGAGAAGTGGTGCTCAATATCAAGAGCCCACCACCCGAGAAATGAGAAATAATTCTAGTGCCCCACCACCCGAGGAAAATCAAGAGCCAACCGAACCTTCCATGAGAGAGATGTTTGAAATGATCCTCAAACTACAGCAACAAATCAGAACTTCAGATAATTATCATATACGGGGTCCTAGAACTCCAAGACCTCAAAGAATGTTTGGTATTTCTTATGATTCAAGGGGGTGGAGTGAAAGTTTGTTTGAAGAAGGATCCGATTTGGAAGAGTTTCCTAGTCTAAGAAGAAGCTCACATGGTAAGGTTGTTATGAGGCATGTCAAGGCCTCCTTACCTCCTTTTAAAGGAGCCAACAATAGCAGTGATTTCTTAGAATGGATTGAAAGGGTGGATCAAGTCTTTGAATGTCATGACTTCACCGAGAAGGTTAAAATTCAAATGGTGACTTTGAAGTTATTAGAGTACGCTAACCTTTGGTGGGAAGACCTAAAGGCACAAAGAAGGCGAGTTGGTGTTGATGATGTGAGGAGTTGGACAACCATGAGAACGTTATTGAAGAAGAGGTTTGCCCCCGATCAATACAAACAAGAATTGCTCCTTTATTTCAAAAGTCTAAAACAAGGCACACAACCGGTGGAGAAATACTTTACAAAATTTGAAGCATTGAAGGATAAATGTGCCTTCAAAGAACCGAGAGAGAAAACCATTGCAAGATTCATCAAGGGACTTCACAAAGACATTAGTGATTTAGTGGAGCTACAATCCTTTGAGACTTTGGATGATGTCGTATCTTTTGAAATAAAGCTAGAAAGGCAAAAACAGAGAGAAGTTAAGAGAAGTACTACTCGACCCTCTTCAACAGATGCAATACCTTCTATGTCACCTCTCAAAAATGATGAAAGAAGTGCAGCAATAGAATCACATGAGATTAGAGATGATAATAAAGAGAAAGCAAGTGTTGAGGCCAACAAACCAAGGTCGGAGGACATTAATTGTTGTGAATGTCTCGGCCTTGGACATCTCGCAATACAATGTACCAACAAACTTATTATGGTGATGAAGGATTCCTTCGAGGAAAATTTAATTTTAGATGAAGTTGGCGAAGCATCTTGTATCATGGAAGAACCCCTAGAAGATACCTCCTATGCTCAAGAAGGAATCCTAATTGTTGAAATGAAAAGACCATTGATTATACAAAACCGAGATGATGGGGGCCAAAAGAAATTTTTTTTTACACCCAAATGCAAGACAAGTATGCTCTATGATTGATGATAATAGTGGTATAAGTGAGGGTTCTCTTGAAGATAGTAAGAAATCTGAATTGGAGACTTTAGTGCCTCCTAACTCCTACAAAACTAAATTTGTTCGAGGAACAAGCTTATATAAAAGTAACCGAGCTAGCTCAGATTGATTTTTTTATTGGTGAATACGAAGATGAAACTCTATTTGAAGTTGTACCTATGTGTACTAATCCATTGATAGTCGGAAGCTTGTGACCATTTGGTAGGAGAATTATTCATTACTGTTTCACCAATTTCTTTTTGTTCAAGTTCAAGGATGCATTCACAAAATTAGTTCTTCTCAAACCGAACAAACTACTAGAGAACTTTCCATATTTGATAACACACAAGGAGGGAGAAGCAAACTTTAGATCCAGCACGCTTTTACAAAGGTACTCTATTTTATCCAAACTAAGCATCATGATCTATGGCTTATGTTTGGTTAAGAAATTTTATGTGGATGATAAAGGCTTAGGCTATGGATATCAATTGGTCACTATGGAATCCAAAAAGGACTATCGTGTCTTGGAAAAACTTTGTGAAGCATTGAAAGGAATGCTCTTTTGGTTACATTTACGTGAAGGAATACTCCTGATCATTGAAAACGATGCCATTCCTAGTTGGTCCAAAGAAGTGCGCTTTATGAATGGATGTAATTAATTTTTTTTTACAAGGGAAATGACATGCAAGTGAGAAATATATGTGTTCGAGTTGAAGAAAATCTCGTGGAAAATTTTGTTGTTTATTATGGACAGTCAAAGATGAAAGTTATTATGTTTGGTGTCAACATGAATATTCCATTTGATCCAGGTGGAAGGCAAGAAAGAAGTTAATGAAGAATACTCCCTGGATTTGAGGGCAAATCCTTTTCAGCCCCGGGAGTATGATGTAGCCCAAGTTCCGGAACTTGAGCCCGAGCCAGGGGCTCTTTTATTCTCTAACTTTTTATTTATTTTGTAGTTTTTTGAATCAAATAAACATCATTGGAGTTGGCATTTGGGCTTATGGAGATTTTACACTCTTTGGGGAAAAATTGTGAGCTGTTTTTCCGCCTAGATTCTGACCTCCGACAGTTCAAGTGGATTTTTGACAATTGCGATGATGTCTTTTCAACTTTTGTCCTTCATACCAAATGTAGCCAACATCCTGAGGTTTTAAACAAGGTATTGAACGTTGTATTTGGGCTCCATTTGGTATGTCAAATGTCTTTGTTTCAGAGAGAAAAACTTAGACTCAGATTTTACTGTTGTAGTTTTAATTAAGGGTTTGTTTAGTCTTTTGCTACCTAGGGATATTTTAGTCCTTCTATGATTTTTTTGTAAAACCTTAGGGTTTTATATACCCTATTTTCGAATGGAAGAAGCAGTTTTGGAATTGAAGAGAAATTTGTTTCTTTGAAGAAACATAGCAGCGGCCTCCCCCTTCCCTTAGCGCCGTCCTCCTCCATCACCCAAGCAAGGGATTCTTGAAGCTTCTCAACTTTGCAATCCTTGGGATATTGTCTCTTCCAAACACTTATCTTCCAGGTAAGGATTGTAGAGTGGAGATAAAAGAAGATTCCATCCTTGGAGAGTGTTGGTCTCCGGCCAACCACAAAGTCGCCCCTCTCACTAGGAGGTCCGTGGACTCCATTGAAGTTACTCTTGATTCTTGAAGATTTTGTTTGTTCTTTTTTGTTCCTGGATATTTCAATGTTAGGGTGAATGTTTGCCTATTCTTGCTTGAAGGAATCGTTGATAGAATATTTGTTTGCTATTGAATCTGCTTATCTTGCTGAACTGTTATTGTCACTGAATATGGTATCTGTTTGAGGCCATTACGTCGTTCATCTCTATTTGGTTTCTTCTGGAGATTTATTCAGGATTGAGTCAGAGAGCTACCTTCCAAATTTGGGCTTCATTTGATGTATGCAATTTGAGATATCCCGTTTTGAATGTTCGTTGGTCAATCTGTCCTACTAAAACCCTGGTTATTGGAACGTTTGTATTCAGAGCATAACTCTTGAACCAGAGTGGTTTTCTTTATGAAATTTTGACACGATTAATGTGATTGTGTTGAGAACATTCCTTCCAAGTTTCAGCTCAAGCCCACGTAAAATTTGGGAGTTAAAGTTGATTGATTATTGCCAGCTCGACGGATTACAGTTTTCTGGAATAGTTTTCTTTAAGGCTCTCTATTTGTTTCTTGGAGCCTGTCACAACAGATACGAGCAGTAATGACATAATCTGAAAGCTTGCTAGTGACAATGGCATAATCCATCGACCAAGCCACAAAGGCTTAAACGGCATCACGTTGTACCATAGCATTTTTCTCTTCTTTACTCTATTATGGCTTATTATTCATTTGTTATCGGTTTCTTTGTTCGTGATTTGTTTCTTTGTTCGCTATTTGTTTGTTCATTCGCTATTTGTTTCTTCGTTCGTTTATTACGTTTTATGGCTTATGATTCTTTTGTTATTTGTATCTATTTGGTATGATGCTTGTGAATGCATACAATTTCTTAAAGCATAAATAAACATTCAACATGCGATTCAACAAAACATGCTCTAAGTACTGTAGACATACTGTAAAAGCAATAAACAATGAAACGTGCGGTAAAAGCAGTAAACAATGATACATGCTATTAAAATTGTAGACATACTAGGAAGGCGATAAGCAATGAAACATGCGATTAATAACTGTAGACATGTTTTAAAATGGTAAACATCGAAGCATGCTCTTTAAAACAGTAAACAACGAAGCATGCCATTAAAACTGTAGACATGCTAGAAAAGTGATAAACAATGAAACGTGTTATAAAGCAGTAAACAATGAAGCGTGCAATTAAAATTGTAAACATGCTTGGAAAACTGTAAACAACGAAACATACATATCTTATTCTTAACGTATTTTCTATTATAATTCCTTGTTACTTACTAACATCTCCTAATTAGAATTGTTTTCTTAATTACTACTTAGCTTACTAATTAATTCCAACATTCATTTCCAACTATCATAATGCCTTTGTCCAATTAATAGCTCAATTCTAAATTGACAGAGCATATTTCCAAAGCTGTAATTTAAAAAATTTATTTCAAAACATTCAATTAACATTTCCTTTTTAACATTCTGATGACTACAAAATTAGCCATTCCAACTGAACACAGTATAACCCAAATCTAACATAGTGATGCTTTAGAATTAACCAACAAAGTGTAAATATAGTCACAAAGTAAACATCATAGAGTGCTATTCCAATTGACAGAACATTGACCCAACCTCAATTTGAATTATTTGTTCATTCCAAAGAAACAGAGAGCATTAACTTATCATCCATTCAACAAGGTTAAAACCAATACATTCATGCTTCATAAAACTATGGCTAAACAAATTATCATTAGCATTCCAACACAGATTGCACAGAGCACTTAATCCAATCAACATCATAAGGGAAATTAATCATCTAACAATTCATCCAATAGATTGATTCTCATTCATAAAATCCAAAAACTAAATCCAATAGAGACAGTAGCTAAACTAATATCAACCGAGTAGTGACTTACCATAACATACATCCGACGATTTTTCACTACAATGAGGAATTAATCATCCACCACAGAGTAATTCTGTCCACCATATTTATCCATAACAATAGATTAACCAATTCCTTTTATATCAAATCTTCCTCTAACTAATTCCTTTTTATAGACAAAACGTAAACATCCAATTAAACTCATGGCTCAGTAGTTCACACAATCAACAGAGTATTAACCCAATTGATAAAAGGAAGGAATCGTTACCAGCAGCGTACACAACCAGGAATCCCAGCAAGGAAGTAGGGTCCTTCGTTCTTCTTCACCCACAATTCATTTAATGATTCATACGTCCAAAAATACATCCAACAATAACCATTCTTAACACGTTATCAACTAAATCATAGAGAATGAAGTCAATTACCTAAAGGGGCTAGGAAGCTTAACCTGGACAGGGAGGAAACAAGGGCAGGGAGCTCACGCAAAGCACTTCACGAGTTCGACAACCACTTCTCGCGTTTCACTTCATGAATCAAAGTTCACTCAATGTAGAGAACCCTCCCAAGCTCATTGTTTCTCTCACATTGGAACTCACTCACTCATAGGGAACACTCGCAAGAGCTCTCTCGTTCATAGGAAACACTCATGCTGAAGTAGAAATGGCAAGGAAGATAGTTAAGAGAAGAAGTCTTGCCTAGAGGAGGAGACAACCCGTATGCCTAGGGGGTAGGAGGGACAACTAGAGGGTTGCTTGTGGGTCTGGACCAGGAGGGGGGACCATCGGGTTGTTGGGGGCTCACATTTTGATTGGTTATGCGTCAAATTTCTGATTTTAAATCCCTAACTTTACAGAGTTCTGGGCTATTTCGAACGAGTGCGGATGTAATATCCCAAATAGTTTTCTCCGTTTTGTTGATGTATTAAATCATGATAATTAAAATATATGAGTATTATATCTTGTTGCGTGATGGTACACGTTAATTTACACTTGGAAATATGGGTCGATATTGGAAAATAAGTTAAGTGTGAAAATTTAAGAAAAATGCATAACTATGAGTTTCATACGCTTGCGGATGATGACGGACGAGGATGGATCACGTCCGCATTAAATCTCACTAGTTTTTGGACCCATTTGGACGCATGCATACGCTACATGTGGATGAAAATTTGTGTCCGAATGTCACCTGGGGACGATACGGGTGAATGTCTAGGACGCGTTTTCTAGTCCGAAATTTACTTTCGGATGAGTACGGATGTGGCCCGAACGACTTGTCACGTTTGCTAGGTCAAAAATTTTCCTAGAAAACCCATTTATATTTCTTTCTCTCTCTTCCGATTTCATATTTCGCTCGATAAATTTTCTCTCCCCAGCTCCCCTACAGCATGTCCAGTTTTCTCTTGTAGGTGTGCAGGCTTTCCACATGGATCTCCTCCATTGGACCACTCCTCCTTGGTATAGGTGTGTGACATCCCCTTTCCCTGCAATTTATCTCTTCTCTCTCTCTCTCTCATTCGTCTATAAGAGGTGAGTCCTCTCCTCTGTGTTCCATCCTGCAAACGTGAATAAAGTGTGTGGTAGTGTTATATTGTTTTGTGAGTGTGAAGTAATTGGTGAGTCAGTGAAGAGTTGTGTCAGTTTTGTTGGACAATTGGTGTGTTGCTCTGAGAAATTTCTTTGAGCTCTGTCTACCATGAAGGAAATATTAGGGGTTGGAACAATTACAAACCTCATCTTGGCTGTTGTTTAGTTGCTAGATATTGAGGTAAGAATTTGGAATGTGTAGTTGGCTAGAGGAGGCTCTACATTACGGGTTTTGGATGATTTGGATTGCTAAGTTTCTGTTTGGTTTTACTAGAATGTGAACTACTACGTTATTGTTGAAAACTGTTAAATTCTTTGGTTTTATTATTGAATGTGAAAGACAAGGCTTGTTCAATTGAGTGTCGAAAAGCATGAAGAAATAGATTTTGGTGTGCTGTTACTAATGGTTCTGCTTACCTTGATATCATAGTTGAAGTCGTTGCAAATATTATTGTTGAGTATGGAACATAAACTGAATGCTGTAGATTTGAGTATTGCTAACTGTCCTTCTGCTCACCTTTGGTATCATTGAATTTCGAGCATGCTTAGTAATTTAACTGCTTGGATTAAATCTGGAAATTTGCATAGGGTAGTTGAAATATAGATGAAGTTGGAACTTATTCTTGAGTGGATCTGAACTTGTTTTTCCTTGCTCGTAACTGTTAATGAATGACTCAAAATTTATATTGCCTTGTTTTAAGTTCCTAAACTAAATATAATTATTATGATGAAATGACGATAGTTATAGTGTCTTTAAATTAAATTCCGGCTGCAAATTAAATTATCATTGTTGTGTTTCTCTCATGCGTTTATATTGTTGATTATTAGGACATTCATGCATCATCCTAGGAATTATGAAACTGTTTACATATCACATGTCATACCTAATATATGTAAATAGGCATGTGGGGGTTTGGGTGGATTGGTGACATTCCATACGGTAGGATACTCCCACTTGGGAGCATTGTGATAGGGGTTAGCTACGTGGAATCTAGGGCTCACATTTCACCCGTTCAAACCCCCAGCGTCTTTAACAAAAGTGAGGATACCGGCTTGTGGAACACCACTGATGGATATATCTCCTCGTCGGAGTGACTGGTTAGGCCAAATGACCCTAGGGAGTATTCCACCTTGACTTCTAATGTGCCCCAAGTTCCTGTCACTTGAGCCAGAGCCAAGGGCTCTTTTATTTTCTAACTTTTTATTTATTTTGTGGGTTTTTGATCAATTTAGCAAACAAGAGTTGGTGCCTTTTAGCTAGGGGAGGTTATGCAATCCTAGGAGGAAATTGTGAGCTGTCCTTTCCACCTTGAACCTGACCCTTGGCTGTTCAAGGGAAATTGTGACAATCAGGACGACTTGTTTTTAATTTTGATCCTTCACACCAAATGTAGCCAACATCAAGAGCTTTCGAACGAACTATTGAATGTTATATTTGGGCTATGTCTAATGTCTCTTTTACAGAGACCAAAACCTAAACTCAGATTTATTGTTTTTGTTTTATTGTTAAGGGTTGTTTAGTCATTTGCTACTTAGGGTTATTTTAGTCTTTGTTCTTTATTGTAAACTTTTAGGGTTTAAAGCCCTCTTTTTGAATGAAAAAAGGGATTTTTGCTGAATTGAAAAAAAACAAACCCTTGTTCTTTGAAGAGAGAAAACCGCGCGGACACCCTCCCTCGGCCATCCTCCATTTTTTGCCCGAACTTGCAGCTCTTGGAACGCTTCTTAAGCAGGTTGGAAGGGATTCTATTTCTTCCAAAGCTTCATCTAAGTGGAGTATTTGTGGCTTGGAAATAGGAGAAGCGTTGGACCCCATGGAGAGTGCTTAATCTTCGGTTGAGCCGCACAATTCCGTCCCTCTCACGGTAGGAGGTCAAAACGGACTCCACGGTTCTATTTGGTTTTTTGAAGATTCATGCAAGTAGCTTCTTGTATTTCTTGTTCTATCCTTGATATAATAGGTTGCTTAGTTCGTATTTGATGGTTATTGTTGAGAAATTTAGGCCAAGACTGATTCTTCATTGATTGGTTGATTATCGCTAATCTGCCCTGGATTTATCGCCGCTGGAACTTTTTGTTTGTGACTGTAATTCGAAGACCTTATGTTGCTCTTTTTGATTTTGTCTCTTCTAGTGAATTTTTCTACAGGAAGATACGTCACTACCCTCAAAATTTGGTATTTATTGGATTTATACAGAGTGCGATCTCTCCGATTGAAATCTGGTCGCCAAATCTGCTCGAGTGAAGCCCTATATTTGGAGATATTTTGTTTTGATTATAACTAGAGATCCAAAATGGTTTTTGCACTGAGATTTTGATACAATTTACCTGATTGTGTTATTTGAGTGTCCTCCAAAAATCAGCCAAAGTTCACGTACGAATTTGGAGGATTATTCTGTTTATCGTTGCTAGTTCAGATTATTTACAGCTTGGTGACTGATTTTCTAATTAGTGCTCTTATTGATCCTTAGAGCGTATCAACTTCTAAAAGAGATACGGTTCTCTTCTATAATGCATTGTGCGATCATGCATATCATCTGCATTGAATTTAAATTCTGATTCTTTCTCGGCTTTAGGCTCATTGTTTTCCCCATAATGTAGCTGATGTTTTTGATGACGCTTATAATGACATTGATATACTAGTTAAGGAGGAAGCATTCCAGGATGACTCCTTTAGCTATCAGCCGATTTGACTTGTTGGATATTTTGAATATTTTGGTATTTTGACATTAGTACTATTTTGAATGCTTCAACGATCTGTAAGGAGGTACTTTTGTTTTAAAAACATTTGGAACTATGTTTTGAAATGAATTCTTTTCAAATAAATTTTGAATGCTGAATAAACTAAACAAAAGGATTTTTATATAACAAATTTTTGAAATAAGGAAAAATAGTTTTAAATAAATCGGGGCGCTACAGTTGGTATCAGAGCACAACCAGGTCAAACTCGATTCTGTAGATTGTTGATAACACAAGGATCATCGTGGAATACTCCTCCTACTGTAAGTTAAGTTTTATCTTTGAATTTAATTATGCTCAATAAACTTATTAGTCCTTAATTTAAAATGTAGAGAAAATACTAAAATGGCAAGTAGAGCAAGGAATAACATACCAGTACCCAATGAACAAAATGAAGCCCTTAGACGTAGAGCCGAGGTAGTTGAGCATCAAGCCAAATTCATGCACAACAAGCCCACGTTATAGAGAGACACGTGGAATGCAGTAATGGCAATGGGAATGGGAACCACAACGATAATGGGAATCAATGTGCTACTGTAGTACCTGCGGAGGTTGGCTGGGAGTGGTTTCTGCGACTTAAGCCCCCAAAATTTAAAGGAAATATTTCGGATATCACAACAATGGAAGCATGGATACGCTTGATTGAGAAGATGTTTGAATACGCTGAAATACGAGAGAATGAAAAGGTGAAATGTGCCACTTACCTATTAACCCACGATGCACAATATTGGTGGGATGCAATAAAGACTACACTGGAGATCCGGAATCTCACCTGGAAGGGTTTCAAGGAGTTATTCAATGAAAAATATTTCATCTTTACAGTTCCCAATTAGAAGTTCATGGAATTTATGCAACTAATTCGTACTAGGATTGTATCTGAATATAATCGGAGATTCGAAGCACTATCGAGGTTCGCTCCACACTTGGTAAATGAAGATGGGCCCAAAGTTCAACACTTTGTACAAGGACTAAAGATAGAGATTTTGAGGGGAGTCAGGATGACTGGCATTCGGGGTGTTCCCTACCCATAGATTGTGGCCTGGGCACTAGATGCCGAAGACGTGGAAGCAATTGCTTCCAGACAATGAGAGTTTAGTCAAGGGGTTGGATGGAATAACCAAGGTTTTTAGCAACGTTGGACTCCAACGATGAACTGTGGCTTAAGGAGGCCACCTGGGCCTATTGTACAATAGGGGTGTGACAAGCGCCTAGTGGTTGAAACAACGGTTGCTGTACCTAAGTTGTACCCTATATCCCGGAAGAGTCTCCTAGGACCATGTAGAGTGAATATGGATGTTTTAGATGCGGAAAGCCTGGGCATATAGCAAGGAGTTGCCCAACTCTGACTAGCGGTGTAGCTCTGCGGGTGTTTTCACTACAAGGAGATGATAATGAGGAGGAAGAGCTACTGGCAGTCATATTAGGTACATAATTGTGATCCAGTTGTTATCCATATGTCTCTTATGATATTAATATGATTCATCGTAATCTTAGAAAATTGTGTGTTTAAATAGATGACTTTTCTTAACACCTTAGGTACAACCTATATTAATAATGTGGCCGCGTATACTTTATTTGATACGGGGGCCACTCATTCTTTTATCTTAACACAATTATGTACAAAGGCAAGTTGTTCACCCGGTATGCCTAAGAACAGGTATTGAGTACTCATACCTTCCGATGAATATCTGACAGTTGATGGTATTTTTGAAGATTATGCATTTCAGATCAATGGCTAGAAATTTAGTGCAAATCTAATCGTCATGAATATAAAAGGATTCGATATTATCTTTGGCATGGATTGGTTGACTTTAAACCGTGCCATTAATAATTGTGCAAGGCGTGAAGTCTGTTTTCATCTTCTTGATGGTGAACCACAGGTTTTTTGAGGAATCAAGGAGACGGGCAAATTCGCAATTATTTCTGTGCTAAAGGCAGATCAGCTGATGAGACATGGATGTGAAGGATTCCTCGTAAATATTATGAACACCATGGTCAAGTTGGAAGCAAAAGTTGAGGATGTAATGGTGGTTCGTGACTTCCCGAAGGTTTTTCTAGATGATCTTCCTGGGTTGCCCCCTGCTACGGAAATTGAGTTTGTTATAGATTTGCATCCTGGCATGGAACTGATTTCAAAAAATTCATATAGGATGGCACCCGCCGAATTATGTGAATTGAAGGTTCAACTTGAAGAATTGATTAATAAAGGATTTGCCCAAGTTTCTCACCTTGGGGAGCTCCAGGGTGTGCGTGGATTATCGTGAGCTGAACAAGGTGACTGTTAAGAATAGATACCCTCTACCTCAGATCGATGATCTGTTCAATCAACAACACGGTGCTTGTATATTCTCAAAGATCGATCTCTGTTCAGGATATTATTAGTTAAGAGTTAAGCAGGAATATGTACCCAAGACGACATTTCAGACCAGATAAGGGCACTACAAATTTCTTGTAATGTCCTTTGGGCTGACCAATGCCCCTGTAGCTTTTATGGATATAATGAATTGGATATTCAAGGATTATCTAGATAAATTCATCATCGTCTTTATTGATGATATACTGGTATACTCTAAATAGGGGGAAGAACATACTGAGCACTTGAGAATCGCTCTGTCTATTCTGAAGCAACACAAACTCTATGCAAAGTTCTCCAAGTGCGAGTTCTGGTTGAATGTGGTCAGTTTCCTTGGCCACATGGTTTCTAAAGATGGTATTGCTGTGGATCCTTCGAAGGTTCAACTAATTGTTGAATGGGTGCACCCAAAGAGCATGAGCGATGTACGAAGTTTTCTTGGTTTGGCTGTCTATTACAAATGATTCATCAGTGGGTTTTCAAAAATTGCTATGCCTCTCACCAGTTTGACCAAGAAAAATGTGAGATTTTGGTGGTTCGTTAAATGTGAAGAAAGTTTTCAAAAATTGAAGCGTCGGTTGACATCTGCACCAGTGTTGACCTTACATGCAGAGGAAAGAAATTTCTGTATATATTGCGATGCATCCAGATGTGGACTTGGTGGTGTGTTAATGCAAAATGGAAAGGTGGTTGCTTATGCTTTAAGGAAGCTTTAGCCACACGAGATTAATTACCCTCCTCACAACCTCGAGCTTGCCGTTGTGGTCTTTACATTGAAATCTTGAGGCACTATCTCTACGGGCAATGATGTGAGATCTTCACAGATCATAAGAGTTTGAAATATATTTTTAGCAGAAGGAGCTGCATATGCGGCAGCGACGTTGGCTTGAATTTGTAAAAGATTATGATTGTGAAATTAAGTACCATCCTAGGAAGGCAAATGTTGTGGTAGATGCTTTGAGTTGGAAGGTTGATTTGATGAGTATAACGTGCAAAGAAATGCCAACCGGATTGTAGAAAGATATGTAGGAATTAGATGTGTAGTTAGTTTCTGAACAATTAACAAATGTTTTATCAGCTTTGACACTTAAGCCTTCGATACTGGAGAGGATTAAAGAAGTCCAAGCAATGGATGCCCTATGTGAAGATTTCAAACTCGATCCAACTCTCCCCGAGTTTCAGGGCTACTCTTTATCTATTGATGGGATTATGAAGAATAACGACAGGTGGTATGTACTCGAGACCTATTATAGATAGCGATAATGAAAGAAGCGCATTCTTCCAGCTTTTCTATCCACCCAGGGTGTAATAAGATGTACAAGGATCTTAAAAGACATTATTATTGGCCGAGGATGAAGTTCGATATTGCTTACTATGTTTCCCTTTGTGACATATGCCAACAAGTGAAGGCCGAGCATTAGCTACCTAGTGGAATGCTCCAACCGCTGCCTATACTCGAGTGGAAGTGGGAGCATGTTTCTATGGATTTTGTTACCGAACTACCAAGGACTGTGAAGGGACACGATACGATATGGGTGATTGTTGATAGATTGACGAAGGTTGCCCATTTCTTACCAATACAGATGACATACAAAAGGAATCAGTTTGCAGAGTTATATGTTAAGGAGATTGTCCGACTTCATGTCCTGTATCCATTGTATCTAATCGGGATCCACCGTTCACATCGATGTTATGGAAGAGCTTGAAGAAGGCTATGGGTACAGAGCTAAAGCTTTGTACTGCTTTCCACCCATAAACCGATGGACAGAGTGAACAGATGATTTAAACATTGGAGGATATGTTATGCGCCTGCGTTTTGGAATATCAGGTCAGATGGGAAAAGATTCTATCGTTAGCGAAATTTGCCTACAACAACAGTTTTCAGGCAACTATTAGTATGGCACCTTACGAAGCACTCTATAGTATGAAATGCAGATCCCCTCTTTACTAGAGCGAAGTTTCTGAAGATAAGTATTATGGACCTGATATGATACAAGAGACTGCTGAAATTGTGGCCCTTATCCGATAGTGAATGTAGGCTACTCAAAGTCGTCAGAAAGGTTACGCCAATAATCGTCGTCGAGACTTGGAGTGTGATGTTGGGGGTCGGATCTATCTAAAATTATCACCATTCAATGGTGTTATGTAGTTTGGGCGTAAGGGAAAACTCAATCCGCATTATATTGGCTCTTTTGTGATCACGGAAAGAATAGGCAATGTGGCGTATCGATTACTTCTACCAGATGCTAAGTCAGGAGTCCATAATGTATTTCATGTATCGATGTTACAGAAATGCCTCGGCGAGATTATTCACATGAGACCTCATGAGCATATCAGAGTACGCACTAACCTGAGTTATAAGGAGAAACTGCTCAAAATCTTAGACACCAGTGTAAAGAGACTACGTAATAAAGAGGTCCCTCTTGTGAAAGTATTATGGTAGAACCAAATTAATGATGAAGAGACCACATGGGAAAGGAGAGACAATAGGTTGGCCAAATATCCAGAATTATTTGTTTAGTTAAATTTTGGGGACAAAAGTTTTGTAAGGTGAGTAGGATGTAATAACCCAAATATTTTTCCCTATTTTGTTGATGTATTAAATATGGATAGTTAAAATATATGAGTATTATATCATGTTGCATGACGGTACGCATAAATTTAGGTTGGAAATATGGGTTGATATTGGAAAATAAGTTCAGTGCAAAAATTCAAGAAAAATGCATAACTGTGAGTTTCAGACGCTTGCGGACGATGGCGGATGAGAATGGACCTCGTGCGCATTGAATCTATCCAGTTTTTGGACCCATTCAGACGCATGCGGATGCTAGATGCGGACAATAAATTGCGTCTGAATGTTGCCTGCAGACGATACTGACGAATGACTAGGACATGTTTTCTAGTCTGAAATCGACTTTCGAAAGAATACGGACGAGCCCTGGAAGACTTGATGCGTCCTCTAGGTCAAAAATCTGCCGAGAAAACTCATTTATTTTTCTTTTCTCTCCTAATTTCGTATTTCACTGGACAAATTATCTCTCCCGAGCTCCCCTGCAACACATCCAGTCCTCTCCTGTAGGTGTGGAGGCTTTGCATATCTCCTCCATTGGACCACTCCTCCTTGGTATGGGTGTGTGTCATCCCCCTTCACTGCAGTTTATCTCTTCCCTCTCTCTCTCATTTGTCTATAAGAGGTAAGTCCTCTTCTTTGTGTTCCATTCTACAAACATGAATGAATTGTGTGGGAGTGTTATATTGTTTTGCGAGTGTGAAGTAATTGGTGAGTAAGTGAAGAGTGGTGTGAGTTATTTTGGACAATTGGTGTGTTGATCAGGTCATTCCACCGTGAAGGAAATATTGGGGGTTGGAACAAGTAGAAACCTTATCTTGGATGTTGTTTAGCTGCTGGTTATTGAGCTGGATATTGAGGTAAGAATTTGGAATGTATAGTTGGCTAGAGGAGGCTCTACATTACGGGTTTTGGATGGTTTGGATTGCTAAATTTCTGTTTGGTTTTACTAGAATGTGAGCTACTGCGTTATTGCTGATGCCTTTGTTTTATTATTGAATTTGAAAGACATGGATTGTTGAATTGAGTGTTGGAAAGCATGAAGAAATAGATTTTGGTGTGCTGTTACTAATGGTTCTGCTTACCTTGATATCAGAGTTGAAGTTGTTGCAAATATTATTTTAGATTATGGACCATAAACTGAATGTTGTAGATTTGAGTATTGCAAACTGTCCTTCTGCTCATATTTGGTATCATTGAATTTCATGCATGCTTAGCAATTTAACTTCTTGAATTAAATCTGGAAACCCTCATAGGGCAGTTATAATATAGATGAAGTCGAACCCTATTCTTGAGTGGATCTAAACTTGTTTTTCCTTGCTCGTAACTGTTAAAGAATGACTCAAAATTTATGCTGCCTCGTTTTAAGTTCCTACACTAAATCTAGTTATTATGATGAAATGACGATAGTTACAGTGTCTTTAATTGAATTCCGGCTGCAAATTAAATTATCATTGTTGTGTTTCTCACGTTGTGTTTATATTGTGGATTATTGTGACATTCATGCATCATCCTAGGAATTCTGAAACGGTTTACATATCGCAAGTCATACCTAATATACATAAATAAGCGTGTGGGGGTTCGAGTGAATTGGTGACATTCCATATGGTAGGATGGTTCCACGTAGGGAGCGTTGTGATAGGGGTTAGCTACGTGGAATCTAGGGCTCACATTTTCACTGTTTCGAAACCCCCAACGTCTTTAACAAAAGTGAGGATACTGGCTTGTGGAACAACCCCGATGGATATATCTCTTCGTCGGAGTGACTAGTTAGGACACATGACCTTAGGGAGTATTTCACCTTGACTTCGAAAAGAGATACGATTCTCCTCTGTAATGCATTGTGTGATCATGCATATCATTTGCATTGCATTTAAATTCTGATTTTTGCTGGGCTTTAGGCTTATTGTCTTCCCCGTAATGTAGGTGATGCTTTTGGTGATGCTTATAATGACATTGATATACTAGTTGAGGAGTAGGTATTTCAGGATGACCCCTTAAGCTATTGACCTGTTGGGTGTGACTCACATGGGTTGGATATTTTGAATATTTTGGTATTTTGACATTAGTACTATTTTGAATGCTTCAACAATCTGTAAGCAAGGACTTTCATTTTAAAAACATTTGGAACTATGTTTTGAAATCCCATTACTATTCCGCATAATTTGCTCTGACGAATTCTTTTCAAATGAATTTCAAATACTAAATAAACTAAACGAAATGATTTTTATATAACAGATTATTGAAATAAGAAAAAATAGTTTTAAATAAATTGGGGCGTTACAGCGGACGTGCTGGTCTCGTCTGCATTCATCCGCATGTGCAAAATTCCAAGCTTTATGGATCAGAAGTTAAATTTTTAATATGTAAATTATGAATTTGTAATTTTGTTATTTCATCTATATTATTCATTATTTGTCATAAAATGAGAAGTAAATGAATGGCTTAATAATCATCAAGATTGTAAAATTGATATAAAATTTTATAATATATTGATTATTCACGATTAATTTCATGTATATATTGTTCTAATGAAGTGGGTTGAGTAAAATGAAATGTTCTATTTGTGAATACTGGTTTTTTAAGTAAACACGTAATAATATGGAAAACTAAAAGACAAAGTAGTAATAGAAGTAATAAAGATAGGATTATTAAAATAATGGAATAATATATCATGATATTATAGTATTAGTAATATGAAAAGAACTATTATGAGAATAGTAAATCTATAAATCATAAACGGTTTTTTGAAGTTGATGAGGAATAAAAGGTCATGATTAAATGTATTGCATTTGAAATTGTACAATTTAAAATTTTATTATGAAAGGTTTTGAAAAATAATAATTACTATTTGGAATTGATTGATAGGTAACTATTAATGAATATGATGTTTAAAGACTTTGAAGTCTTGATAATTGATAAAATTGTACGTTTAATGTAGGATTGTTCTTTCTCTTTTTGAATTTCTTTTTCTATTCGTTTGACTGGAGGAGTAAGTTCATATATCTAAAGAGATTTTGGAATATCATTTTGGAATATATATATATATATATATATATATATATATGACCAAAAGGATTAAAAATAAAAAGAAAAGAAATTGGGGAGCTACGTACTTTATCCAAACGACGATGTTTTATCCATTATTCTCCTTCCGCTGATGCATTCGCTACTGCTGATACATGTTACACAACATTAGCAGCCATTTACTCTTTCCGTGGATGCCAACAATCCTGTGCTTCCACTATTCAACGAATGCCACTTATCGAAAATGGCAATGTTTCTTCAAATATTACACTGTTGTAGACATATTCAATACCACAGACAAGTTTGTTTAACCCAAAATTGCAATTTTTACCTTTATGCACGACCACTTTCCCTCTTGCAAGGAATCTTTCCATAAGTGGGAGCATCTTTCTCCTAATCTAACATTTCTCATTCTATCCTAGATTTTAATCTGATGGTCCTTCTTTCTCCCGCATGACATTTTTTCTCTCCTGCAAGGCATAATTTTGTAGTAGCATCTTTCTAAATCTCCTTCTAATCTAACAACTACAACTCTTCTATTCCTTTAATCCCACAATATTCCTTTCTTCTGCACTTCCTTTTCTCTCCCACATGGCATCTTTCCACGAAAGCATTTTTTTATTCCACCTTCTAATCCAACGGCTATAGACTCTCTATTTATTTAATCCAACGATATCCTATTCTCCCACACTTCTTTTTATTTGGCCTTCATCTAACCTTATAGTAGCTTTAATCTCAACCATTCTTTGACCTTATCAAACGATTGTCGTATTCTCTCTTCTTAAAACATTTTTTTTGTCCAAACAACATCCCTCCTTATTACCACAGATGTCCTTTGTCTGCAATGAACATTCACCTAATATGATGCCATTTTATATTGTTGTAGACAATATTCCTTATCAAACATCAAATTTTTAAATCTTTATAATTTTTCTTTTATTTATCCTTTAACATTCCAATTTTCTCCAACTCAAAAATACTTATTTTTATTGGGTATTACACGAGGTTATCATCCATAGATCCAACCTTCGTGAGAGCCTATTCTCAAACCCATCCCACATAAAGCTTATTTACATACATTTGTTTCCTTTTCACTCTTTCAATATTAAAACATATGCATAAAAAGAATTTTCTGTTCTTTCTTATAAAAATATCTTCATGATGCATGTGAAATGCTTGTGTTCATACTTGTACTAGTCATTCAATAATTTCAATATCATATGAAACATAGCATGTCATCATACAATACACATATATCCCAACATGTCATCAAACAATATCACATATATCATATCATTTCATTAGATAATATCAAATTTATCATTACATATCCTCAAACAATATCATCACAACATATCCTCAATCAACATCATCACAAACAATACAACATATCCTTGATCAACATTATCACAAATAACACAGCATGCTATCAACCAACATGATCATAAACATCATAGCATATCCTCGATCAACAACAACACAATTAACGTAGCATGTTACCAACCAACATTATCACAAAAATCACAACATATTCTCTATCAACATCATTACAAATAATACAACATGTTTTCAACCAACGTTATCACAAACATCTCAGCATATTAACAACAAATATCATCCTATCATCTTGTGATCTAAGTTGTCAAGCCAAACAAATACATACATTACTTACCTTGGATTCTTAGCATAATTTACAAAAACTTATTCAATTATCACTTTGAGTTGAAAGACCTCAAACATGTTAAATTCCACATTAGCACAAAATCATACATATATAGTTCAAATGAGCATAACTCCTGATACACGTATCCAATTCAAGTGATTCTAGAAACTATAGTTCCATAAGAGAGACTACAATAACATATGAAATCAGTTTGGATACATCATCACACATGCCTCAGATCAAACATGTCAAACCAAACCATCTCTTAACTGAATTTCATATTATACTTTATTGTTTATTATCAACTTAAAAAATTCATAACTCTCAGAATATTTATCCAAATGCACTGAATCCAAAGCTTGTAGTTCTTTTATGATGTCTACTGAAATATACTAAAATAATTTAGCCATTGAAAACCATTAAGATAGGCTTGTATTTCTAATCCTAAAACATGTACAAAGATTCTCCCAGTTTTTACCAATCTTGATTCTAAGTCCACAAACATGAATAAAATAACAAATTATTCTCTCCATAATGCAAGAGCTGAAATTTTTCATATGAATAGTTTTAATTATGTAATGCAACAATTTAGAATTTAAATAGATTAATTATTATCACAATTAGAGAATTTTAATGAAGGATTTAAAATATTAAAATTATTAAATAAGAATTGGAATTAGGAAAGTTAAAATAAAGAATTTTATTTTATAAATAATAAAATAAAATAGTGATTATTAAAGAATTAGGAAAGTCAAGTGTACTAGAATTAGTAAAGAATAATGTGTAATAATTTTGAATGGGAAGTATAATTGTTGGTTTAGTTATTTTATATTTTGGAATTAAGGAAAATTCAAGTAGGAAGGACCAGATGTAGGAGGAACCATTGGATGAGGTTTAGGAATGACTGAGATCATTATAGATGGAGAAAGATGCCATGTGAGAGTGTTTGATGTTGGAGGTCGGTAGACCATTGGATTGGTTTAGTAGAAGAAACGTGGATCATTGGATTTAAGAAAGACAATTCCTAGGGAGCATTTGATGTTGTTTGGGTGTGAAAAAATGTTGAACCATAGGATTAGATTAGTGGAAGGCACGTGGACCGTTAGATTTGAGAAAGATTCTTCTGTGGAACTGTTAGATGTCTCTTGGACGTGGAAGAGTGTTGGATCATTGAAGTTGGTTAGCTGAAAGAGTGTGAATCATTGGATTAGAAAAAGATTCTTTCCTGGATGGGCAATATGTCGTTCGGAGAGCAATGTGAATCAGGAATGTCGTCATTGTACATTTTAGCGTGTTTTTGATCCTGCGTTCATGTCGGCGGCAGTAAATTTAGATGTGGGAGTGATGTCGTTTGGATTAGTGAGTCATGCTAGTATTGTTAAAGTGGAAGCGTTCATTTTTATAGAAATGTTAGTGTCAGCGATAGGTTTTGCACAAAGTGAAACATCGTCTTTGGATTAATGATGTCACAGAGATGCTAGTGTCTACGAAAGTGTTAGCATTCATGAATAGAATTTTTTGCTATGGATAAGTACACCTGGCAGATTGCAATTGTTGGACGAACCTGCAGATTTGATTTTTCATAGAAGCATTGGCTTCCATGGAAGTGTTGGTGTCTATAGTTACTTTGGCGACCGTGAATATAAGTTTTAGGACTGACATGGTTGTTTGCCATTGGTTGAGTAGGTTGTTGTGGACGTCCTCTGTGGCTGTTCACACTTTCGCAGTAGCTCGATCAGATTTTAAATAAGTTAGTTTTCCAATTTCTTGCAAACTATAATTCAATCTTTAGAAAGTTTAAGAAAAGATAAAATTAAGATGAGATTTTATGGGATTTTTCCTGTGAAGCTCTCAGGTTAGTAGTCTTTAAATATTAGGGTTTGGGTAGAAACCCTTATAACCTAAGAACTCCAAGGATGAAGTGATGTGCCATGGGATCCATCCACTCGCATTCAAGCATGGAAATTTTCAAACGATATTTCTAGTGTTCATTTTCTAGGTCATCATGGAGGAAAGTGGACCAAAGATATCAAATGCATCCAACAAACTTCCAAATATCAAATAGAGTTATTCAAGATCAAGCATAAGGGGAATTTCAAGTACAAGTGTAGAAGATTTGGTCGACTTCACAAACCCACCTAATCTGACCTTTGATAAGTAATTAACACTTTTGGCATTTTGGAAGATTTTATATCAACAAACGTTCTTCATAAAGATTGTAACTAACTTTTCAAGCTTTCCAGAATAGGCTAACTCGTAAATAGTGGATATGATTTGCTATGTTAAAAAAGGCTAAAACATAGAGCTTTGTATTTGCTTTTAAAGCTCATTTTCCTTTATATAGACTTAAAGCCCAAATCCATTTGAAGATGACCCAAGAAAGTTTACGCAATAATTTGATATTTTGTCCAAGATGTTAGAGGGAGGTTGAGTACCTATTTCTTCTTTCATGCTTACTGTTTAATTTATGTTTAAATTCAAGATATGGATTGGAGTTCACGGCTAGAGCATGTTCTATCCCAAATCCCTTTTATTTTAGTTACAATTTTCAGGTATATAGACCTCTCTTAGGGTTCTTGGTAAGAAGTTGAAAACAATGACAAAATAGTTCATTCGAACTTTGGGAAGTTCCCTCCCAAAACCGCATTCTTTTTTTGGTGGTACCTATCCGATCAAGTGTGTGAGTATCAATTGATTTCAATTTTTTGTTCGTTTTGGGTGATTTCTCTTATAATCATAACTTTCTCTTCCTCTTCTTTAGAGGTAGATTCTTAAGAAATGTTATAGAAAACTTCCAAAGACCCAAGTTGGAGGGCTACTTCTTGTAAGGTAGCCATTGAAGTCAAAAGACACGACAATGGTGTCTTTTCGGACCAGCTTGTTACTTTCCACACATAACCATTTCATCCCAATGCAATTGACCATGATTTTTACAGGAGAGTTACCGCACTAATAAATATCAATGTTGTCCAAATTTCGTTCTAGAATTTGTTAAATTGACTAAGATATCGTTATTTCAAGTTTGCTCCAAAAACTGCCATTCCGAGAAATCCTCCTTGCCAATTCACACAAGTTCCATTGTTTCAATCGTAACTTCTAATTCCCTTGGAATTCATCCTTAAAACTTTGAGGGATTGTTTTTTAACTTATACAATTGTACACTGTACAAAATCAAGCTGGAATTCTACGAATTAATTTATTTTTATCTTTGTGAAAATTGCACCAATTTCTGCCAAGTCCTAGTTTTTGCCTTCGTGCAAATCTGATTTTTCATGGTGCGACATGAAGAGAATTCTCTCTAACTCTTTGGTGAATCTTTCTTTGAGTTTTTAAAAGTAGGTTTGCTACTTTGAGAAGTTCGATATTATTTCTTGGACTGTATAGTGTTAAAGGTTATCCTTTTTGTTAACCAACTATTTGTTTGTTTTAAGGAAAATCTGATGTGGAAAAGTTGGTAATTACTAGTTCTGTTAAAGACTTTAGGTAAGAGATGTTTTGCTTGTATTTCTCTTTTAGCTGCAACACAAAGTGCTAGGGTAAGGTAGTAAGTTTTGATGACATGTTTCGATGCCTATACGCTATGCTTTGAGGGTGTTTTTTATTGATTGTTATTATGAATTCTTAGAAACATGTGACCTCAATAAAAGGTGATGACTTTGGAAATGTTTTAGATTATTTTCAAGAATATTTGATAAATATGTTGGTTAATATGTTACGTTTCATTGACTCGAGGATATGCTTACTGTTGTATGTTATGCACATTATACTATTATCATGCATCATGTTTTTCAAGAAAAAAACAAAAATAGTTTACATGCACATGTTTTCATGTAAGAAAGACGAAAACATGACTGAAGATAAGTAAGAAAGAATGCAAAGAGTTGAGGAAAGGTTGTCCCAAAGGTTGGTTCTATGGGGAATGAGCCTGTTAGTCTAATTATGTTGGGGTTTGGCCGAAGTTCATCAAGTAGTTATGTATGTAGTGTACAACACTAACGGTAATAAAGATTGGAATAATTAGTGATAATTATTGAAGATTAATTGGTGGATTAATAGTTAGAAGGTTGTTAGAATAATGAGGGAAGTGTTAAGTAATAAAATAGCAGAGTCAAACATATGGCAGTGAAAGAAATACGGTAGTGAAGGATTCAGTTGACAATGAAGGAATCGATCGACTAAGTGGTCGACCGCTAAATATTACAGAGTGCTCCCAGGTTTTCCGGTTGACGATGCGATTGAGGATACTCAACTGAAAAACTGGGCAGAAGTGAAGAAATGAATTGAAGATTTATTATAAGATTGTTGGTTAGAATAATAGATTTATTATTCTTTAAGAGTTACTGAAGCAGGGAATGAATTGTTAAATTAGAAAAGAAAAGGAGAATAAAGTGTTAAAGAATATCAACGAAATATTACACTGCCATTGTGAAGATTGGAGGCGTGAGAAAGGTCCTGTGGATGATCAACCATTGAAAGTGAAAAATTGGTTTTTACATGGGAGAGGTCGAGCATGACTGCGTGGGAGCAGTCGATGCTTATATCGATTGGGAATTACCAGTCGATATCGACCGGTGCCACTATATTTTCCAAAAATTGAGTTTGAAACGTTGGAGCGGCTTATGGCTATGGTTGATCATCACTCGGCTACTTCCAAGTGATTTCGCAAGTGATTTAAGATCCTTAGGCGAATGCTTCTGTGATTCTCCCATGTGACCCTGCTTTAGAAATGGAAATAAGGAAGGAGAGGTAGGTGAGAATTATTGGGATATATGAATCTTGTGAGGAACACTTCCCTGAAGAAGAGAAGGTGATAGAGAGGATTTAAACTCTTTAGAGAAAAGAGAGAAGAAGCAGAAAATCTCTCTGGAAACTCAGGGTGAAGAAGAAGAGGTCGAGGGAAGTTGTGAAGTAGAGAAAGAAGAGAAGAGAAATAGAGGGAGGAAGAAGGAGCTTTAGTGAAGGTCATGTAACATCCCAACTTTTTCCGTATAAAATTTTTCTTTTCTTTAAATCATTTGCATAATTGAAAACCAAAGTCATAAACATACAGCGGAAGTCTTAATCATATAAAATATACAGCGGAAGTCTTTTACAATTTAATACCACAAACCCATTATTTAAATAAACACTTGAATAAATACATCAACTTAAAACATTTATTTGAAGTCATAAAACAATTAAAAATCTTTTAAAACATTTATTTCAATTTATGAGCCATAACCATAGGTCAATGTCATCAACAGCACAAACGCCCACACAACAATACTCCATCAGTTACGTCCTTTAACAATTTTATCCATTCATCTGCTCCTTACCTACATTAACGGGACCTAACTATGAGCCTAACGCTTAGTACATGATATAAACATAAAAGATGAAATTCACATACAATTTCTATAACATCGTATACAGTTTTCTGTTTTGTTTCTCTATTACTATTCATGCCTTTTATCGTTATTTCATTTGCTTATATGCCGAGCGTATCAAACCATACCATACAAACATCTGTTTACTATTTCTGTCTTTTACTGTTTATATGATGGGTTATAAAACTGAACCATATAAACATCTGTGCCAGGCGTAACAAACCAGACCATAGTTGGTTTACTTATTTTTAGTTTCTGTGCCGGCATATCTAACTCGTCCACAAAAATAGCTATTTACGTATCTTACTATTTCATTCTATTGTCTAATATTGTTTTAGTCTTTTACTATTTATGTGCCGAGCGTATCGAACCGGACCACAGTTATTACTTATCTTTGGTTCTTGTGCCCGGCGTAACTAATTGGTCCACAAAAATGACAAATTACGTTCATTTCATTTTCGTATACTTTGATTTCTGTGCCATGCGTAACTAACCGGATCACAACTTTTTATGTATATTCCATTTTCGTGTACTTTAAGATTTCAAGTCTTAAAGTTGTCGTGCACATACAATTCTATCTACCGTGATCCTTGATCACATCCTTAAAACGCTATCCGTCCTAACTATGGAACTAAACTTAAATCTATAAACATACAATTCATAACAATCAATAACACGAATAGTAAACACCCATTAATTCCCGTGATGTAGGCCCTTTCGGATAAAACATATACAGTACCATGTACCTGAAGTCTTTAGCTTCAATGGTTTAACACTTTAAGATTCTTCACAAAGAAACCTAGTTATTAATAACATGAGATAATCAATAAAGATTCACCAATAACAACCCTAACTACTAGCAGTTCATTTCCTAACATATGTCCTTAATTCAACTTAACAATTTACTCCAACGAGGTATAGCTTACAATATGTCCAACAATGACAAATCCTTACTTCAATAATTATCTTCTCCAAAATCCTACATAATAAAACTCATTACTCATTGACATGCAACGACCAACAACTAATACTACATGATAATAACCAACTTCATAAATAACACTTTAATCTACTAATACTTTCTCCAATAATAATCTACCAATAACATACTATCATTATAATAAAAATTCATCTTAATAATGACAGACAGCAACCACCACATATAATAATCCTTAATAAAACATGAGTGAAGATCTACTTACCAGCATCCAAGAATTGAAAACCAAAGAGAACTCCTCTTCGCTTGAACCTCACTGCTATTTTTCACCCTTCAGTTTTTCCCACAAAATCAGAACTTCGTTGTCCAAAACACCAAAACCCTCTCAGCCTGACCCTTTCCTTAACATTTTCAATAAACCTCACATACTTTCATCATGGTTTCTCATTGACCCAAGTCTCCAGAAGCACAACATAATAGATTATCCTCACAACCTACACACCAGAAACGCCAAGCCACTTTCTTCCAAAACTTATAGACTCTTACTCACAACATCATAGCATCCTCACAGACCTCAGAACTCTCACAACGACACTCACAAATTTCTCATCTAGAAGCAAGAATTCCTAACAACAAATTGACAGAGCTTCTACATGATTTCCTTCCTTTGAAATCTCACTATCCATGTCTTTATTTATAGACAACTTTTCTCACATCCTAACATTAATGTCTAGGGGAAGATGGAAGGCTAAGTGGTGCAATCCAGTAACACTTTTTAACGTTCAAACATTCCAGACGGTGTTCCCTACAACTTCTAGACGTTTCATATGTTCTAGATGTTCATTATCATTAACATGTGACCTTTCTATTCCTGGGAGTTCATCGCAGCAGATGATCTCCCCATGCCAAACAACTGCCATGAACAACCGAAGCATTTTCCTTCATAAAATGTCCATCATCACGCTGGTTGATGGATGTCGGTCGATCGTACCTCGCCGATCAACCGCCTCGATCGGCCGCTACTTCCAAGCAGTTACCATCCGATTAAATCTCCAGACTATTCCCTTAGCGTGACACCTATGTGTATATATATATATATATATATATATATATATATATATATATATAATTACCCTTAATCAACCATAATTCACTCTTTCCAAATTATTTAAACCTTTAACTCATATCATATATTTCACCATTCCCTCTTCACATGTCCTTCATTAAATCCAATATATTCTAAAATATTATAAATCTTATACTTCAATCTTATAATATCTAATTGCATCCAAATACTTTTCATCTTATTACCTCCACTAACTATCAAACCATTTGATATTGTCCAATATAACTTCAAGTATCACAAGATAATTCCCCAATTAACCTCAATCCTTCCCTTAATCTAACTACAAACATAACGAGGTATCATAATTCACTTATTCCAATTACATTTCTCTTGACCAATATCTTTACTTGTCCGACTCAACTCCTAATATCCCCAAAGTTATCACTTAAGCTATGCCTTTAGCTCAACCAAGATTCAGGATATTACAGGTCAGCTCTCGGGTCTCCAGGAATCTTGGGTGTTCTCTTGGTATGGTAGTCCTCCACCTATGTTATGGGGTTTTGGAAGATAAATGAGTGAAGGATATAAATTGGTTGTTTGGGTTTGTCCTGATATGCTTGTTGTGTTTGTTTCCTGTCGGTTACGGCTCTTTCTTGTTTGGTTCGACGTTGTTCTATTAACTATATAATTGCTAAGGGAAAATGTTGATTTATTGAACATGTTACATTCCCTGGTTAATGGAAAATGGTTCCCTGTTGTTAGATAATGCCCTCCGTAGTTTATTGCTTCTAGAGAATGCTTTATTGGTTTGATTATACTATCGAGATTGGGGAGAGTATGTTGGATTATGGTTATTGTTCTATTTGTTGGTTACTACCTCTGAATTTTGTGTACATTATTGCTTGTTGTGATTTGTGCACTTTAGGATAAATCTATGTTAATGGTAAAAGATGAAAATAAAGTGTTAATGTTTAATGGGTTTTGGAACTGTTAAGTGCCGAGCACCTTTAGGGTAATGAATTGTAGAAGTGTGGTTAATAATTGGTGATTGTTGATGATAAATTTTATTAGATTGTAAAGGTATTAGGAAGGCTAACGTGAAGTGCTAAAGCCTGCAAAGGACAACAGGTAAGTGATACTGTATGTGTTTTGGTCTTTGGGGCCTACATCGTAAGAGTTAGGAATTGTATATTGACTGTTTACTGCTTTAATAGAATATTAAGATATGGATCATATTTCGAGGATTGTATTGATGCTTGCTGTGTATTTATTAGAATTAAGTTTTTTTAATGATGTGTTTCTAGATTGAAGTAAAGGATTTGATATGGATCATGTTTGAGGATTATAGGATTGATACTGATGATGTTTGAAGATATAGAAATGTATGCATTCACGAGTATTCATGCATCATCATTTTCAAAATGATACGAAAATGGTTTTGATGCATAGTTTTATAAAATGGTTTAAGGGATGCTCATGCATACTAAGTGTACAGTGTTCTCGAGGGCTGATCACCCAAAGCGGACTACCTTCATTTGCACGGTAGGAATATCCATTTTATCATTAAAAGTGAAATAGATAATAAACTAATTAAATAGAATAAACATAAATGGGCGTATTTAATTATATATGTTTAATTATATAATCCAAATATACAAGATATATTTTATCATTAAAAGTGAAATAGAATAAACTAATTAAATAGAATAAACATAAATGGATGCTAAAATCTTCAAAAGTGTATCACTAATTGTTTCTATAATCACGATGCATGACAATGCAGTGCAATATTTACAACAATATGCATATCAATATCGTACAACTAGAAATGAAACAGTCCCGCTCAATCGAGTCCAAACAACAATTAAAGGTAGGTCAACAATCTATATTATCAAAAGACCAATATAATACAATAATTAAGAGAAATAATCTATATAACAAGAGTAATGATCTAACTAATAGAGAACTAATATGAAGCAATGTAATGCAATTTGCAATTAGCATAGCATAATTTTAAGTGGAAAAGCATCAGTAAAGCATTGAACATGGCATGAAATAATATTGTGCTATAACATGAAGAGATATTTAGAAAAGGAATATTTCAGGGCTATCTAAATAAAAGCTAACAATTTATTTTATTATTAACATATCAATATAACATGGATTTCAAGCCAACATAGCAACATTTTAGGTACAATGAGCTAAACATTGGCAGAGGCATGTATATTGGACAAACAAGTGTGAAATGAGCATAGGAAAAGAAAACAGGTAGGAGCTTCACAATACACATGAGATGAATTACTATTACAGTGCCTAACAAAACATCAAAATCGACAAATTCATCGTTCCTCATTTAGCTATACGAGAAAAGATTAAATCTAAAACAAAAGAATCTACTAACAACCTAAAACATAGCAGGACTAACCATTAACAATTAGTAATCATTCATTGATAATTCAGAGTATAATCCTCCACTTACAGGTTATATATTAATTAGGAAACATTAACAATACTAGCATCAAGGAATTTCCTAACCACTGAGAACCAACAGGCACTTTAGAATGGGAATTCATCTAACAACTGGTAAGTTTGAGATAAAAAGTCTAGAAAGCCATAACAATCTAAATTCCACAGTTCATACACTTCATTGCAAGGAGTTATCCACACCACTATTATAAATTAAACAAGAGCATCATCAACTAGTCTGCAAAAATTAGGCATGGATGTTTACTACGGCAGTTTAGTATTCTTAACAATAGCAGAGTGTCTAATATTAACCAAGAAGTAACTGAGGGCTTACTAGCAACCAAGAGAAAAATAATCAGCTAGCAACTAATAATTTTAACTTGACAGAGAGTAATATCAATTAGTTCACAAGATTATGCATTGATAAATCAAGAAGATATCTAGGTTGAAGAAATGTTAAACCATTCACAAAACATCAAGGAAAACAGATGCTACTTGTGGTGTTGGGCCTCCTCTAGCCACGAATCAGTCCCATTTCTAACCTCATGGAAGATTTCAAACTGCTGGACTCCACACTATGACAACTCACGATTTTCACCAAGCAATCCCAACCAACAGTAGATAAATCCCTTGCCTTCCCACCCACAATTCACCGAAATTGCAGAGTTCTCACTCCTTCCTCACACACTTTCCCTTCTTCACACTTAGTCGCAGCTCTCAACAAAGAAGAAAATGACCAGAGACCATCACACGCTCAAGCATTTAAGCAGGGAGAGCTGCCAGCAGAAGTGAGGTTTGATGGACAATCATTTGGATCAAGGGAGAAGGTCCAATACAACGACGTCACGTGGAAAGCTCCATTTCTTCTTAGGAGAAAAGGAAAACTTTAGGAGAAAACAAAGAAAATGGCTGCAACAAAAGCATCATTTTTGTTAAAACTGAACTTTTCAGTCGAGGAAGTCGACCGAACCGTCAGCATCGATTGATTATTCCAATTTCACCTCTGTTTTACATTTCAATTGAGAAATTTGATTGAATGATCCGACCGAAAAATAAAATGCAATCTGTAATGCATTTCGGTTGTGATATGCCGCCGGCAACATGACCGCCATCTGACTGATAACCAGAAATGTAATCTGTAATGCATTTCGATCGCTGTATGTGATCACGACCAAGACCGCCATATGACAGAAACCAAAAATGCAATCTATAATGCATTTCGGTCGCGATATGCAACCGCGACAAAGACCACCATCCGACTGAAACCAGAAATGCATTCTGTATGGCATTTCGGTTGAGACATTTGACCGCGACCCCAACTGCCAGTCGACCGAAAATGCCAATTACACTTTAATTAATCCAATAATATTTCTTCTCTAATTCCTCATTATATTATATTTTTCCCATTGCATTATATAGAATGTACAATAGAAAATTTCAAAATGCATCCAATTGTTCATTCCGTAAAATCTTTTACATTGTACATAGAGGATTTATCTGGGTATTATACAACCTCCACATGTCTATTTACATTTATTAAATTCATTATTATCACATGCAATGCATGTTATGCAACCCTAACTGACATGTCTATATGATGCATGATATGAATGAACGTTAAATAGTAGTTCATATATCGCAAGCAAACAAAAAAAATCAATTAACAAACAATGAGACATGTTATCACTAACATAAACCATAAAGTAAGAATTTCAATACATTCTATATGTACTACAACTAAAATGTCAACAAGGTGGAAATCATCATATCTCTCTCTATATTCCACTGTTTCCATTACTTCATATTAACAAGGGTTCAACACAACTAAGATCCTTTTTTCTTTCACAACAACTTCTTTTTAGTTATATTTATCTAACAATAAAGTACTAACATACAGCAACAATGTTTTTCTTAACACACAAACTAACTAACCGTGCAATGAGAACTAAGCAAGTTATTAATCACATGTTATAGTTAACAATTTTTAGTAATGAAACAACAACACCTAATACATCTCTTGCAATTACAGTTTGGTGTTCACATAGAAAAATTCCCCTACGGTGACATATCTTCTCATCGTGCATCAGTGATCATTAACCAACCTATATCAATAGGTTCCAATTATCATAAACCTAACAAAAGGCATATAGGGAGTATTTAATCCAAGATACAATCAACACAGGAGTATATATTCCTTAAGAAAATCATGCAAAATCCTTTACTTCCTAATTATACTATTAACAAGTTGGTTTATCAAAGAAAGTAGATTCATTACAGGGTTCATTTCATGGAATATATACTGGTTAGCAAGAAAACAACAACAAAGGCACATAATAGACCATTTAACATTGAGAGAACAATTCAAGAAATCACACAAACAAACAAGCCTACTCTCGTGATGTAGGTCATTTCGAACAAAGCACACACAAAATCCCTTACCTCGCTTAACTAGAAGAATTTTGAGAGAGTTCAGAAGACTCAGCCAACCATTCCTTTTTGATTTTTTACATAATACCCTCTAATTATTTCCCGACCTGGGGACGGACCGGGCAGAAATGCTGGGCCAAACAACCCTATCTTCGTAGAAAACCCGATCGCCTAGCCCAAGGCTTGTTAAAATTTAGCGAAAGACTTGTAATAATTTTTCCAGCTGAAACCCACATGTGATGGGTCACACTCCAAGTAGTAATTCAGGAGGTAAATTAATAATTGTAGAATATTAAATTTAAATGTCTAAACAAACTGTGCATCCATGTCCATACATCTTGAATTCTAAGTCATAAAGTATTATAGAAACCAATAGTCGTCACCATTAGAAAATGTAACTAAACCAAAGAAAGCAAAACAAGTCAGCTGCAATCCAAAGTTTGAACTCTAAAAGTCTAATGTGTCCACGCTTTAGGTATTCCTATCTCTATTTGGGAAAAATATAGTCGAAGGGGTGAGTGACTAGCTCAGTAAGAAACTTATACTCACCTCCAAGCACGTGAGAAAACTTGTCTTACCTATTCTTTATCAAAACTTTGATTCCTTTTAGGGGGCTATGTATTTTATCAAAACGTTTTCAAAATCATTTACATCCTTTTTTAAGGAAAACCAGCCTCAAAGGACCCCGACGAGATATCGTAGAAAACACCACTGTTTACATAGATAGCTATACTCAAAAATATCCTCGTCGGTTTCACACTGAAAATCATCACCAGTGAAAAAGGAGGTCACTCATGGACTCCTTTGGTCAATCACATAAAATAAAGCAACGATAGTCCGTAGACCTGGCTCGTCACCCCGGGTTTTGCCGACGAGCTAAGCTCAGCGCCGACCCAACCCATATCGTCACCCAAGTCTTGCCGACGAGTCAAAGCTCAAGGCCGATACAACTCAAATCACGTCCTAAGTTTGCTGATGAGCCAAGCTCAGCACCAACAAACTTATATTGTGATAAACCCTAGTCCTGCCGACGAGCCAAAGCTAAGCGCCGACACAACTCGAATCACCTCTCGAGTTTACTAACGAGCATAGCTCAAAGCCAAGAAATTCGAATTGAGATATACCCTAGTCCTACCGACGAGTAAAGCTCAGCGTCGACACAACTCGAATCACGTCATGAGTTTACCGTCGAGCCGAGCTCAGCGCCGATAAACTCAATCTCAAGTTTGTCAATGAGCCAAGCTCAGCACCGACAAACTTGAATTAAGTACACCCTGGCCAGGTTTAGGGATTTGAACCCAAGGAAGCATCATCAACTTCTCAATCCAATTTTATCAGATAATGTGTACAAACATTCGTCTCCACGTAGCAGGAGACATACCGGGGATGCCTCACGATACTCTGACACCGAGATCGTTCAGAGTATCAAGAGGATTCATCGACCCCAAAACAGATATCACATACCATGAAACCTATGCACAGAATTTAAATGTGTAAATCTCGCGTACATAGATTTAATAAAATCAGACGTGTTGTGAAATAGTCCCCATCGGTTTTTATACTTATGTGGTAAATCACAAAATATTAGTTTTTGAAAGAAAGAATGATGGTATGGGATATGCAAAACAAGTAGGTATAAAACCCCTACCTTGACGGCGATCTCTCCTCATATCCGAAGGAGCAGCAACCTCAGGCACCAGCTCGAAGTCTACAAACTCGTCCGAACCTAAATCATGTTAGAGCGCAGACACTTTTGTCAATGACTTTCAATAAAAGGTGAAAAGGTCCTATACCAATCTAGGAACCCACAGTCATATACATGCCTCATCAGCATCCCAACAAAATCTTTAAACTTTATCACTTTGTAACCATTAAATTCTCTAATCACAGAGTCCCTTTACAATAAAAAAGACAGAGATACTAATCCATGACAGAGCCTCTAGCAACAAATTTCAAATGCAATCCAAAAGACAATGATCATTCGATGTTTGTGTCCTCTTAAGTTACAATTCCTATGTAATGATCGGTGCAATCTAACATTATATTTAGAAAGAATTTATCAAATCCAAAAGCCACAACCATCTTATCAACATTTACAGAGTCTATGAAAATTCAACAGTCTCTCTAACTTTATCCAAGGGCAATATTTAAACCAATAGTAAACAAATCCTCTAATTTCAACCAATAATTTGTGTGCCAATCCACCACAACCAACAGGGCACAACACCATTCCCACATGTTAACTATAGCATAAAAATAACACAACAGCCCTATCCATCACCTAAAACAGAAACCCAAAAATGAGCACAACCTCTTGAGTTTCATTACATTAAAACAGGGAGCATAAATGTTATAGGGTATGTCCATGAGATTCTTCTCTATCAAAATAGAACCAATATCAATGACTTCAACGGATTGAACATTCCTCTCCTATGGTTATAAATCCTTTGCTTTCCTAATCAATGTAATCGTAGCACAAATAACACTATAACATCTCAGCATAAAAACATCAGGTAACCTCATCAACCAAAATTAACACATTGAATATTCTCCATCCAAAAATCTAGAAGTAAACAAAGGCGGAATGCACCATTTAGTTTCACAAAACAAGGACAGAACTGGGTGTTGGTTTTTCTCACCGAAATCAGGAGATGTGTTCCTCGAGTTGAAGTTGTCGCCGTCGCCATCACCTTCGCCCGAAGCTCAGAGTGCTCAGAATGCTCGGCCAGACGTCATTGCCAACCTCCGTTTTCGCGTTGCCTTCCTTTGCTGAAGATGAAATGAGAGAAGTGCTTTCTTTTCTCCATTGATTTTTCTCCTACGGCGCCACATTCTTCTCTTCCTCCTTATGATATGATACCTAAACTGATCACAGCTTTGATACCAATTCACTAAGCGGAATATTTAATTTTTTATATTAATATTATTTCGAGGATCATCTAATAGAATTAAATGATTAAATCTAGCAGTTACTAGGGATTCTGGACATTCAGATAATTGTTGTTGTAATAATCGTTTAAAATTATTTAAAAATCGTTCAAAAGCTAGAAATTCTTGTCTAGTGTATTCTTGTGATTCTGGTGTAGGATCTAAATCATCAAGTAATCGTTTTTCTAATTCTTCAGGATAATCTTTTAAATAATCATCAATATAATTAATGAAATCTTGTATTTCTGTTTTATCAAGAAAATTTATATATTCGAAATGTTCTATAATTTTTTCAAAAGTCATTTTAATCTTGTAATCTTTTACTTAATGATTTAATTACAGTTTTTAATGATTGTAAAGATTATTCTTTCTCTTTTTATATTTCTTTTTCTATACGTTTGATTAAAGGAGTAGGTTCATCTATTTGAAGAGATTTTGGAATATCATTTATAAATGAATGTCTAGGAAGTTCATATGGAATAAATTTATTAGTTTGCTCAGAAAAAGATTTACTTCGTAAAGGGATTCTATCTTTGATGCTAAAAGTTTGTTTAGTTAGGTTTTGTAGACCTCGTTTTGGAGGTGTTTCTAGTTTTAATAAGGGTTGAAATAATTTATCAATAAATTTTTTTTGTGTCTTGTCTAAATGTTAGACTGTGATGGCTATTAGTTAAAGCATAATTAATCATATATGTGATTGTAAATGGACAATTTTTAATTTTCATGAAATTAGATCTTTTGAGTTCATAGCGTACTATGATAGATCTGCTTAAATCGTGATCTCTTAAACTTAATCCTAATTGAACATTAATATTGAAATTTATTTTTTCTTGAGAGGGATTTCCTAATCCTATTGCAATAATACTTTCGTGATGATTAATTAATCTGTCATCTCTAATTACTAATTCAATAGGAGAGTCAATTCCTTTCATAAATGTACTTTTAAGTAAAATTTGAATTGTACTAAAATGAATATAAGAAATTTTTTCTCTTTCTTCGGGATTCATTTTAGTGATTTTTTCATAGATTTGTTCTTTATTAATAATAGGTATGATAATATTTCCGGGTGTATTTTCAATAAGTATAGGTTCTTCTCCTATCATAATTCCATACTTGATTATATTTTTTTGAGATAGTTTTTGTTTAATACTATCTAAGAATGAAATATCAAAGTTATGTTTTTCAGTTAGAGTTAAATCTGATTTTCTAATTTGTTTGTTAATATTATGATTCGAAATAATTCCATCGAACATATATCCTGAATTCTCTTCTTCTTCATAAGATTCAAACATTGGATTGATTAAAGATGAAAAAGATGCTAAATTATCGGACATTAATAAAGGTTACCTGATTGATAATACTTGATAAACTGGTGATTGTAGAGATATTTGACAGAGATAGAAGCTTTCGATCCCTCCAGAGTATTACCTCAAGGATTTTAACATTCAGTACGAAGCTGAATGGAGAGGAAATGCAGGTGGGACTTACACCAACTGCTCTGTTGCTTTCAACTCTGAGTATTTCCAACTGAGAATACCCTTATATATAGGAGGGGGTCAAGCTCCCTACAGACCCTTAGGGGTATATTCCCCGATAGACTCTTACATTTACATTGACATAAAGAAAAAGAATATATTTCCTGACAAAGAATATATTCGTTACAATCCTGACATAAAGAAAAATAAAGGCTAAAGCTAAAAAGAAAAGATAAAGCTAAGAGAATATATTCGCTGACACATGGTAATGTACAAAAATAAAAATAAAAAGTCAAGTGATTCCCGACAGTGGGAATCACCCGTACAATAATTACATTACATTATTGAAAAAGATGATAGAAAAGAATATATTCCTTAATAGTGCGTAAGGAATATATCTTCTGGATTGTAGATATGCTTCTGGTGAGAAATTCTTCTTATCTGATTATAGACATCTTGTCTTCATTCTTTGAAGAAATTGTAAACTTCTGGGTTATCATAATTGCATAAGACTTCTGATTCTTTGTTCTTTTTCTCTTTAGTTTGATTTTGTCTCCATTTATGTCTTTCACGGGATAATAGATAGTCATTATATTTGATTTCCAGTTCGAATGCTGCTTGACTTCTGATAATTTGTCTGACGGCATTAGAAATAGTTCCTCTGCTATGCCATTTATTTTGTCTGATGGCCATGGTAATAAGACAGTCGGTGTATACACTTGGATTTGTATAGAGAATAGGATGAATATCACTGAGATCAAATGCTGATATTCTGATTTGTTTGACTTGACTTCGAGCTTTTGGACTAAGATAGATTTCTGGTCCTAAATGCTAATAAACAAGATTATATTTTTTCTTGATGTAAAGATATTCACAGAAATACTACTGTTGTTCTTCACTTGGAGCTAGAGAGTAGTCGATGAGATCGTTGGGATCTGATAATAAATTGATTATTTCTTCATCACTGATATAAACTGCAACACTAGATATTCTTGAAGTAGGAACATAAATCTTCATTTCCTGAGATTGCTTTTCCAAAAGTGATCAATAATTTTTCTAATGATGAACTTGTAGAAATGATGTCAATTTATAGGAGAATGAAAAGTGATTAGGTTAGTGGTCTAATAATAGGGTCTAGATTGAAGTCTAAAGCTAAAGAATCACTTTTCATCTTTCAGTGATTTAAAAAAGAGAAATTGGTATGGTAAATTTAAAATAGGATAGTAGGTAGGTTATCACTTCCATTTTAAATAAGTTAATTTGAAATAAAGGTATGAGTGATTGGTCAAATCCATCACTCTAAGGGTGAAATAGGTAAGTAAGTGAGTAGTCCAAGACATACGTCACTTTATATGATTGTAATGGGAAGTGTGAGCACAAGCTCTTAATAAGATATTCGAATCAAAGGTCGATGAATGTAAGATTCATTGAGCAAAAGCTCTGTTTAGATATTTTGAATCGAAGTTCATGAGCAAAAGCTCTAATTAGATATTATTGAACTGAAGTTCATGAGCAAAAGCTCTGATTAGATATGTTGAACAGAAGTTCCAAGCAAAGGCTCTGATTAGATACTTTTGAGTATAATATGAGTAAAGTATTCATACCTGTTGAAGATATTAAATCTAAATATGCTTCCATTCCCTTGTAAGAGTATCTGCAAAACTGTTTTTTTCGGATTTGATATATTTAATATAAGGTTGATATTGACGCAGTTGAAGTTGCCATCTGATTAATCTGCCTTTTCGATAATCTTTTTATAATTTATATCTCCAGAAACCTGTTACAATACTTAATATTAATGTAAGACTTAACACACGAAATCAGAAACCAATAAGCCAAGAAGGAAATCTCACCAGTAGACAGGGCAGACTCGAAGCAATCCAGGAGCTTCACCATCTCGACCAACACCTCATATCCAACTCCAGAAAGCTCCACACTTTCCTTCTCCTTCTTCTTCTCACCAGAAGACACTCTCCCTCTCTACCTCTATTTTCTCCCTCAGTTAAGCTCACCCGAAAGCACTCCTCTGCCAGCCTCCCCCTTTCCTCTGCATTTCTAATTCACCAGAGAGGCACTACTTACCATGCCTGCCACAAGCCATACCCTGCCACTACATCACCATTCCTCCACGCATGCCCCACAAACGTACCACTGTCAATTTCCACCAGAGCAGGACAGACCGAATTAGACCAGACTGCAAACCGCCCCAGCCATTCCTTTCGAACTGCCAACTCTAGCCCTTCGACTTGAGGCTGCAATTCACAGCCACACAATCTCCAATCCTCACCGTCGCCATTCCATCGACATTGTCCACCAAAAATTGACAAAGCATCGGAGCTCGCCTTGACCCGACGCAGCCCTGACGACCCGAAGCTTTGCACCAAATCATCCCACGAAGCCAAACCTCGAGCCCTAGCCCAAAATTTCTCACCCAAAACTACTCACTGCTCACCGAAAATTGCTCGCTGCTCATCAAACAATGTGCATGACCGGAGCCATCCTTATCACCCAAGCACGAGCTTCCACTTCTCTCTTGCATCTCTCTCTCCCTCGCTGCAGATTGGCTACTCCCCCTTGTCACCTCTCCTCTCTTTCTCTATTCTTAAAGTAGTCTGTCAACCGTTAAGAGACGTCTGTCAATCTCTTTACCATGAGGGACGTCCGTCACCTTAACATTTTAGTCATTCATCAGTTTCTTCATTGCACTGGACATTTGTTCCTCGTGAGGGACGTCCATTGCCTTCACATTTTATTCGTCTGTCAGGGATGTCCATCAAACACAACGGATGACCGTCTTCTTTCCCTAGAAGGACGTCCATTTTCCTAGAGGGGACGTCCATCCCTCGTCCAAACGATGTTGTTCCAGTTGTCATACTTAACACTCACCTTTTATGAGGGACATCTTTCCTGATATAAAGGACGTCCATTTTGCTCCAAATGACATCGTAACCTTTATTACACAAAGCAGCAGCCAATCACAAAGACCATCTGCTTACAAAAGGGTGCACAAGATAGTAACGGATGTCAATCCCTAGATAAAGGACGTCCATTCTCTTCCCACATCAAACATTTGTCTTCACAAGGAACGTCTGTCCAGCAAAGGGGTGTCCATTTCCCCCCTCCCCTACAACGGATGTCCGTCCCTCTATAAAGGACGTCAGTCCACCACTAAGCGATGCCCTCTCTTCCACAAAGGAATCCGTTGACCCACACAATATAAGGGACATCCATCCCACTACAAGGGACGTTTGCCATACACATAAGGCAACCAAAAATATAACTTGGTCATACCCTGCTCTTCTCTCTCTTCACTTCAAATTAATCCAACAATTTAATCACCACAAATACTCCACTAAACCACTTCAAATAATTTCATCTAATAAATCTTAATGATTATCCAAATAATTCGATTACACCCAGTTAATTCCCCAATTATCCTTTACTTAATTCCATTACGGGAAATTGCAGTATTACAAATGTGACTGTATCCCTTGTTGTATATTGTTCTGCATCTTGTGAAGTTATGGGTTATAGTATTCTGGTCTTAGTTACTTTAATGTTAATGAGTTAGAATTGATTTACATAGAGGAATGAGATTGTCTCTGCTTGGGATTATTATAAATTGGTTGGAAACATTCTATGTTACATTACTAATTTGAGAAACCTTACTTTGTTACTGGCTTTGGAATGCTATTCTGTTAAAGGTTATGATGTGCCCCAGGGACCTATCACTCGGAGCCGAGCCAAGAAACTCATAGCTTTCCTAACGCGTTTTTATTTTGCAGAAAATATCAAAGTATGGGATTCTTTGAAGGTAATATCTCACGAAGATAAAGGAGTTCCATTCCACGTGATTACATGGGTGCATTCACAACCAAACAAATAGCACGTCAATTCCGTTTCTAAAAGGGAGTTCTATGAGGGGTGAGGATTCAAAGCGCACTATTATCATTTGATGTCTTGTTGATGAATTAGAATTAGACTTGTTCTGGAAACTTTTAATTGGTTTTTATAATTTTGTTGTTTTATCTTGGTTAAGTGTTAGAGAGGTGCGCAGTTTGCATGCAAACCACGCCCTCATGCCGAAATTTCTACATTAAGGGCATTTTGGTCCTTTGGCATCTTTTGTAAACACTTAGTGTTTTAAAACCTCTCTTTGAGAATGAAAAAACACTTTTGGATGAAATAGAAAATTTTGTTCTTCTGTCGAGAAGGAAACCCGCGGCCCCTCTGCCTCACCGCCGTCTCTTCTACCACCCAAGCTAGGTATTCTTGAATCTTCTTGACCTAGCAATTTGGGATACTATCTCCTCCAATACCTCATCTTCAAGGTGTGGATTGTGGAGTGGGGATAGAAGAAGGTCTCCACCCCTTGGAGAGTGTTTGTTCCTCGGCAAGCCATTAGTCGACCCTCTCATTAGGAGGCCCGTGGACTCCTCGGATTTTCTCTTGTTCCTTAAAGGTTTTTGTATTATTCTGATCTTCTTTGTGTTCTATTATTCTTTTGACTGGTTGCCTTCATCCTATTGAAGAGTTGGTTCGTGGATCTCAACTTGAGATTGAGTTTTTGTTGGATTTTATTTTGCTACAAGAATCTGTTTCTGTTTGAGCTGCTGGATGTAGTCGATAGTGGGTCTGTTTTGAAACCGTTACGCTTGTTATGTTGAAATCATTTCTTTTGGAGATTTGTTTTATATTGAGCTAAGTTACTGCCTTCAAAATTTGGTGTTCATTGGAATTATATAGAGCGAGATCTCCCAGTTTGAATCCTGGTCGCCAAATCTGTTCGGATGAAACCCTAGATTTGGGGTTAATTTTTTTCGATCATACCTTGAAATCCGGAATGGTTTTCTCACTAGATTTTTTTACACAATTTGGCTGATTATGTTATTTTGGTGATCTCCAAAATCGTGCCAAAGTTCACGCATGGATTGGGAGATAACTAAGTTTTGGCGTCGCTAGTTCAGATTATTTACAGCTTTGTGATAGATTTCTCTCTTGTGCTCTAAGCGATCCTTGGAGCCTATCAGGTTATGGCTTATGGGTCTTTATGAATGGTTGTTGAGGAATTAAAGATTTATTTATTGAATTATTAAAAGAAATGGACTGCAAAAATGAGATTTATGTTATCGAATTATTAAAAGCAATGCCCAACAACTCAAGTAATAAAATATAAAGGTTCTTGTGGTCCGGATAAGCAATGTCCGGCACATGAGTAAAAGAAAAGAAAAGAAAAGGGGTGTGTGGTCCAGATAATCAATGCCCGACACATAACCTGAACGTAAAAAAAAAAAAAGAAAAGACAAAAGAAAAAAAAAGAAAAGTAAAGAAAATAATATGAAAAGAGAAACGGATACAGATACGGGAATGAAAATAAAACGGAATACAAAAACGGTACGAGCACAGATACTGAAATGGAAATTGAAACATAAACAAAAATGGAAATAGAAATGAAAATGAGTTTCCAAAAGGGGAAACAGATACAGATGTAGATATGGAAACAGATATAGATATAGATACAAATATGGATAGAAACAGACGAGGGAATAGATACGGAAACACGTACGATCACGGATACTGAAACAGATACAAAAACAGGAACGGAAATGAAAACAGAAAGAAAGCACTTAAGCAAGAAAAGATAAAAGAGAAAAGAAAGAAAACGAAAAGAGAAACTGCATACATTTTAAAATGGCACAGCATGTGCTTCTAGCATATTAGGTTTTATCACTTATTGAGCATTAGGCTCATAGTTTATGACTTGTGATGTAGGTACAAACATGAGAGAAAATGACGAATAGACTAAGGAGCAGTCGATGAAGGATTTGCTTGGGCGAGTCTTGTGGCTGGCTAGGCTAATTGATTAAAGAGAAAAGTGTTTTGTAAATTTAAGTTAAACAATTTATTTATTTAAATGAATCATTTATGCTTCCGCTACGTTTTGAGAAAAAGGATTTTATAAATAAAATCTTCCGCTGTTAATAAAGATTTAAGTAAACGAGTTTTAAGTAAGATGTTTTAACGATCAGATTTTTAAGAAAAGAACTCTGACTTCAACTTAAAAGGTTTTAAAGAAAGACTTCTGCTAATGTTTTATAAAAGTTTTAAATTTAACGCATTTTTGAAAGGTAAGAGAAAAACTGGGTGATTACATGTATACTAATTGTTTACCTCTTTATTAGAATAGTAAGATATTGAGCATGTTTACTGATTTATTAAAATATCCAGATATTGAGCATGTTTCATGAATTGTACTGCTGCTTGCTGGGTGTTTATTAGAACTAGGTTCTTTTAATGATATGTTTAGTACATGACCATGCTTAGAGATTTTAGTACTGATATGATAAAATGTATGCATTCACGAGCATCATGCATCATGATTTTCAAAAGAATACAAAAATGGATTTTCTTGCATGGTTTTAAAGAATGTTTTAATGGATGCTCACAAATACTATGTGTACGCTGTTCTCGAGGGCTGATCACCCAAAGTGGACTATCATCATTTGGGCTGTAGGAATATCTATTTTACCATGGAAAGTGAAATAGATGATAAACGAATGTTAAATGATAAAAGGTAAAGTAAAGTAAAGAAAAGAAAAGAAAAGGCAACGATATGATGTGAAGCCGTTTCAATCCTTGGTGGGCACAGTCACTAGTTGTGCTTTCAAATTATGCCATTGCCACTAGCTAAGCTTTTGGATTATGCCATTGATGCTCATATCAGTTGCGAGGTCCTGGATTATGTAGGGACAGACCGGCCAATGGTTAATGAGGCTTTTTAAGTGTTGGAGCGCACAACCACTAGCTTTCGAATTATGCCATTACTAGTAAGCTTTCGGAGTATGCCATTGCTACTATACCAGATGTAACAACCCGATACAAATTTTTCCCACTAAGCAATGTAATTAAACTTCGGACAATAAAATTTCATGATATAACTCGTTTCTTTACGCGTTAAGTGATGTCTTGTAAATTCGTGGGTATTATTTGGATGAAAGTCAAGTTGAAAATGTGAAGGAAGTGGAATTGGGTGAATTTGAACGACCCCAAACGATTTCAGGAGAGGCGGACGCAGGCAGACGTTGTGCGTTTGAATATGTCCGAATTCTAGACAAATTTGGATGACACGGATTACATCTCAGACGTCATTTTTGCGTCTGAATTTTGAATTCTGAATTCGGACGATACAGGTAGAATTTGGATGCATCCTTTCGTCCCAATCCTCACTGTACAGCAAAAATACTGATTTAAAATAGTGCGAAAGTGACACTCAACGAATAGAAACATGAGCCACCCAATCTCACCCCCCACGATCCCGACCAGTAGAGGATGTTTCCCGCAACTCCTCTACCACACGTACCATTTGTCCCCAAGAAGAGTCTATTTTATCCAGCCTTCCGTCATCTTCTTCTTCATTGTTTCTCCTGGAGAGGTTCTGGTGGGCTGCTGCTTGGAAGGAGAGCTGTTGTCCGAGTGGAGGTTCGACCACAAGGGTAAGGAATGGGTAGTCGGTGGCCATTCGAAGGCCCTACACCCAAGTAATCTGTGTATATGATGTTATTTACTCTACTTGATAGAATCTGTAGATGCCTTGAACTTTTCTTCTGCAAAATCTTCCCCGTGACCTTGTAGGATTCTGTAGTTATTTTTTCAGCCACTTTGTTATTTCATTTCCACAATATTTTGCTTGTTAAGAGTGTTGTCTAAAGATGAGTGCGGTAATGAGAAACTGTGAAAGAACTAATGAATGAAATCTGTACTCTACTATTATATTTCAATGTTTACTCACCTCCGTTCCCATGCTTAAATATCTGCTTAAGAACTTATGTAAGCTAGATGATCATTGCTGTATGAGTGGGTAGTCATAAACACGTTGCTTATTTTCATTCTCTGTGTAAGCATGTCTAATATCATTTACTTCTTGTGAAAAGCATAATTATGTAGTTTTCTGCGCTGCACATGTTTAATCTCTGTTGTAGCATGATCTATAGTTTATTTCTTTTCCATTACACATCTTCCTAAAGCATGTATATACTCGTTGTACTTGTGATGATATAGCATGCCTCCATTTCTATTCTTGCAGTCGTATTAGTAGTTAAGAGACGTCTCTGCCCTGACAATTTTTCCTACTTATTGTTTAGTCTTTAATAAACATGTCTTATAACTAAAGATTTTAGTATTTAAAAAACATTTATTTTCTGCTATAATATTACCCTAGAAGAGGCATATCTCACCGTTCTAAATTGATAATCATGCCATAGACTCTAACTGTCACAAAGCATGATTCATTGTTTTGTTTTGTTCTGTTTCATCACTGTGGCTATTATTTAGGAAAACATGATCTGCTGTTTTGTTCACCATTGCTAGTGCTACTTATCGTTGTTAAGAAGCATGATTTGTAGACTCAATTCGCTGTTTTACTTCGTGAATAATCACCACTATTTTAGTCATTCAAAAACATGATATGTAGCCTATGAAATTGTATATCACTGCTATTTTTATTAGTCAATTTAACACATGATCAGTATTTATTTTTGCTGTTGCATTGTTTAAGAGCATGATTAGTTGATTGTTTCTACTGTTAGGTTCATCGTTAAAGCATGCCTCCTTGTTTGTAGTTTTCAATGCTTTACTAATGCTCAATATCGTCTAAGAAGCATGTCTCGCTCTTTATTTTCACCATTGTCTATAACCGGTAAAGTGCATGTTCGCTATTCTGATTTTAATACTTCGCTGCTATAGTTTATTTATAATTGTGGATTTGCACGTTTTCGTTGTCGTAAGATTTTACTGCTGTTTATTACCCCCTTAAGAATCATGTTTTCCTTATTTCATTTCATTATTTAATTCGGTAATCGCACGCTACTGTAGGTCGATAGAGCTCGCCTCGTTGTTAGATTACCATTATATGATTTCATTTCGTTTAATAGTTTGTACGATAATTATGCTCAATTAATTTTAATTTAACCGTTGGCATGTTATCATAGCATCCTACGTGAATACACCTTGCTTTCCTTATGTGCTATGTTATGCTATTTTATTGAAAAGTTCTTAAAGTATTGTTGTTTGATATCTCTATACATGTGCTACGCAAAGTAGAAGTGTCATCATACATTTACGATAATAGAAACAACTAGGGGGTACCACTTTGATATGGTACCCATGCGCCTTCAGTGAGGAAAAGACGTAGACAAAGAGGAATGACGGGGGTTGGGAGATTGGGGGGGGGGGGGGGGTAAGTACGGATTAGTTAGGTAAATAGGAATTAGAAATGACGTTACCTTTCCCTTGTCGGGACTGCGAGACTGTCTACCCTCGATAACTAAAGCCGACAAAGATCTACTCTCCTACCACGGATTCTTCCAATCTGCAGTTCGATGCATAACTAACGAGCGAAATACGTAAGAAAAGATTGGTCTGGGTGGCGCCCATTCCAAGACAAACTAAAGAGAGTCATAAGCATTTGTATTTCCCATTTCCTTACTGAGTGTAAGCTCACGTCCTTAATTGTGGTGTAGGTAACGAGTTGATTCTTTCAAGAGCAGAGGAGGCCACTCTTGTGGCTACTATGGTAGATCCGATGGAGACGCCAGTAGAGTAGCAGTACGACACTAAGTAATGAAGAAGAAGAAAACTTTTGTAAGGGCTAACGTCAAAACTTATTTTGTGAACGTTAATTTTCCTTTCACCCTTATTGCATGTTATCTGGATTAGTACATGGATTTATCTTTGGAAACTCAAACACTTAAAGTTAAATTATCACTTTACATGATGCTTTAAATTACATTTCCCTAAAAATTGTTAGTCATAGTTTTTCTTGACAAAATGACAGTTTTCGTAGGTTGGGTTTCTGTTTAGTCATGCTTCCGCAACTTTTATGAATGAATTTTTATATCGCTTCCGCAAAAATCATAAATAATAGTTCTTCACTATTTAATGAATGATAAAATGAGTTTTTGGTAAAGATCGGATTTTGGCATTCTGATCATTCTTTTATAAAGACTTGTTTTTTTTTTAAGAAAACGCACTTTTTAAACAATTAAGAATCCGGGTCGTTACACTACAGGTGTCAAGTTAGAAAAGATAACAAAAACAGAAAACAAAAAATAGAAGATAAAGATTAAAAAGTAAAAGATAAAAGATAAAAGAAAGATGAAAATAGAAACCGCATACAGATTTTAAAGTGGCAAAGCATGCGCATTCAGATATTTCATTTATATCACTTATTGAGCGTTAGACTCATTAGATTTTGTCTTGTGATGTTGGTACATGCATGAGAATAGAAGAACAGATTAAGGAGCAGTTGATGAAGGATTTGCATGCGCGGATCTTGTGGCTGGCTAGGCTAAAGAGTAAAAAAAGGAAATGATTTTGTAAAGTATTTAATTGTCAAATAAAAGAATATTATTTATTTTCGCTGTAATTTAGAAAAGAGTTTTAAATAATGGATTTAATAATCAGATTTTTAAGAAAAGAATTAGATTTATAATTTATGAGGTTTTAATAACGCAAAGACTTTTGCTATTTTTATTAAAGAAAAGAAAAAGTTTGAAAGAAAAGAAAAAGTTTTAAATTTTACACATTTTCAAAAGTAAAAAAAATTGGGTCGTTACATGAGTATTGTGTAGGAGGAGGTTTTGTTGTAAACACTTTATGCTTTTTTCACGATGGAAAAAAGGCAATGAAGATTTGTGGTTATTGTGGTTTGATATTTGCATTTGATGTGGAAATGTTCATTTTGCATTATGATGTATGTTGTTCATGCATGGGTCTTTATTTAAAAAAGATAAATTGAGGATAAAATGTATGTAAATGGTGACTGAGGACAGGCTATCCCAAAAAGGGTGGGCCAGTGGGACATTAGCTCATTAGTTGGCTTCTGGCGCAACCCAGGGCTAACTGGCAGTAGGGCCACTAGGTCATTGTGCATTAAATTGCACAGCAGCTAATGGAGGACTCCTAAAAAGGGTGGAGTCTATCTTCACAAGGGTTGGAGACTCTCCCAAAAATGTTGGAGAAAAGTAGTGTATGCCCCACTATTGAGCCTACTCATATTTGAAAAGTGAAAGAAAGAAAGAGGAATGATGAAATAATGTCACAAAAGGTCAAGTTCATGTTCTCATGCATTACTTGCTAAGTCTTAAGACTTATAGATAAACCTTGCATTGTAGGTAAGAAGGAAATGGTGGCATTTACCTTGGATGAAGTATATGTGGTGGAAGCTCGCCCATGAAGGAGACTTGGTGGTTTGTTGGTCATCCTCTATGGTTTACGGTTTATCATATCAACTAACTTTTGTGATGACTTACGTTAAAGAAAAAAGAAAGAGAAACTATTTTGGTATGTGGCTCTCTTTGTCAAATCAAGGATCTTTCATATATGTTTTGTAAGGGACTTTCTATTCCGGTGACTTGACAAGAATTTCATATTAATTTAAATGAAAGGTTTTTCCACTACATATATTATTATCAAATATTATTTTATTATGAATGACATTTAAGTCAAGTTTAATGATGATGATGATTTCTTTTATAAAATAAAATAAATATAGAAAAGTTAAATATATATATATATACACATCGTTCAATATTTACCCCAAAATAAGCTTTTTATAAAAATGAGCGTTACAATCAATCACAACTCCTTAAGTCCTATCATTTTGTGATGTAGGTTGTTAGGCCAAGCACATGCAGTCATTACTTACCTTAGGGTCTTAGGATTATCCGATTTATCTCTTTTAGTTGAGGGACCTAAAACATATCACAATACATATTAGTCTCCATATTATTCATCATTTGCTGATTCTTAAATTTTCTTTCCCTTAATTAATCACATTAATTCAACTTCCTTGGCCATACTTATATTGTCCAAAAATAGGGCATTAATATTATTATCCAAAGTTCGACTTAATTGTCCAAGCAGAGCATTATCACTGTTTCACCACAAACTTCATAACTTGTCATTTAATAACAATATATCAAAACAATTTAATAATTAAAACCATTTAAATTAGTTTATCCAATTAACACAGAACCTACTCTATTTCCACCTTACATTAATCCAATATAAATATCACTTAAACTTAAAATAATCTCACTAACCTCCAGAGATTACTTAACACATTAGAGAAAAGCTGGAAACCATGGCTCTCTTATGTCCAATTTGAAGAGTTCAAACCTTTATATTTATAGAGGTTTAATTTGGTGTTCTAATCTCGTGAGTGATCCTCTCCTCCAATCACAATTGCCCACCAAACTATTTAATTAATTGTAAGCACCTTCATCATCCTAATCCATTGTAATTATGTGGATTAGAGTTGTTGTTAAATTCTCAATTAGCCCCCAAAGCAGATTCTTGAGAAATCCTTTGCTGTAGATTTTGTACATTTTCAAATGCCTACACATTCGCAGCGGATAGATTTGTTCCTGCTTAGCATCTTTCCAACGAATATTCCTAATATTTACCAATCTATAAGTGCCACGTCACACCGTAGTTACTTGCATCTAGGTAATGTACTATTTACCACAAGCGAATTTCTATCTGCGGATGTATACGCTCCTACGGTCCACTGTTCAATGTGTGTTCTTTACCCAACACGGCGATGTTTTATCCTTTAATCTCCTTTTTCGAACACACATGTCACTCCCTGGTTGGCTCTTATTCTTTCTGCAGATGCCTACACTCTCATGGTGCCACTATTCAACTTACAACACTTATCCAAAACGGATACCTTTTCTCTTAATAAAATGTTTTCCCAGCTACGTTTGCTACTGCAGACATGTTTTCTAACCTAAAATGATTACATTTTCTTTAATGCGCAGTCATTTCTCCTCCCATAAGGATTCTTTCCTGTCCATGGGAGCATCTTTCTCCTAATCTAACGGTCCTCCTTTTATCATAATATTTGATCCAACGACCACTCATCCTTCTACCCGGCATCTATTTTTCAAAAGCATCTTTCTTCTCCTTCTTCTAATATAACTGCTACAACCCGTCTATTTACTTAATCTTACAGTAATTCTTCCTCCCACATTTCCTTTCTCTCCCACAAAGCATCTAAGCTTATTCCGCCTTCCTAATCCAACAACTATAAATCTTTTATTACTTAATCAAAATGATTCACCTAACTCCCATTCTTTCCGAGCAGAATCTCTTCATTTCATGAACATTTTTCACCAAAATGAGACAGTTATAACATTTCTCACGTGACACCCCATCCTTCCACTAGGGAATCTTTGTTGAGCATCTTTTCCTTACCACCTTCCAATCCAACGGTGTCAGCTTCATCCATGCAATAAAACCAAATGATGGAAATCTAATCTTCCACAATAGACGTCCATTTTAACAAAAATAATCTCTTATCCTAATACAATATTATTTCTATTACTTTTAATTTATGAAATGCACGTAATAGAGTAAGTTATATAATTAGTTCTTCGTATTTTATTGATGAATATTGGTAATTAAATAAAAAATTTTAAGATTTTGTAACTGTGAATATCCTTACATGGACATTCACTATATTTAGATATATTGTGATAATAATATTGTTATTTTTCTTTTGAAAGATTATTTGCAATTAGATATCATTCATAATTCTCTTTTTGTATAAGATATGTGTGTCATATTTCAAATTTAGTTGTTAAAAATAATATGCTTTTGTTTTGCCTCATATGGTATTACGTAGATTTGCATTTGTTTATATTATTGATCTAATTCTAAACAACAAAAATATAAAGAATTTTATAAAGCTGCTCAACTTAAACTATGAAAATTAAAAAATGATATTGAAAATAAATGACATTCAACTTATTTAATATTAGAAAATGTGAGGTAAAAAAATAATTGTGCTTTTATTGATAAAAAAATATAACATATTAATTTTAGTAAATCTAGTTGTGATATTGCTAATGTGTAACCATAAAAATAAGTCTAGTGAGCGTAATAAAGAATGGAATAATTAGTGATAATTATTGAAGATTGATTGGAGAATAATTAGAATTATGTGGACTATATATAGTGATTAAATTGTTGTTGATGTATCATTGACTTGAAGAATGTTGGATCAGGGAAGAGAAGAATGGATTAAGGGAGTTGTTAAATTAGTAAAGGTAGTGTCAAGTTAAGGAAAAAAATGGTTGTGGCATTCAGGAGAAGGATTGGTCATGAAGAATGAAGGAGGGGTTGATCCAAAGATCAACCGAGTGTGGGTCAAAGAAGGAATCAGTCGACGATGAAGGAATCGGTCAACTAAATGATCGACTGCTAAATATTACACAGTGCTCCCAGGTTTTGGTCGAGCAGCTAAGATTTGGTCGACCACTAAATATTACAGAGGTGGTTCTTCTGTGGTAGTTAATTGAGCAGTCGATTGAGCGGTCGATGATACTTGACTGGAAAAATTGGGCAGAAGCGGAATAAAAAGGCAGAGGCAAAGTATCAGTTGAAGAAATGAAGGATAGTAGTGAGATAGGTCGATCCTATAATTGACCTGGAGGAAGGCAGAGGCAAAATGATGTTGGACTAGTTGATCGAGGGATCGACCGGTAAATTGAAGAAATGGATTCTACGTGGGAGCGATCGAGCATATGCTCCACCAGGAATTTCAGCTACGTGGGAGTGGTTCACACTGCATTTTCAGAAAATCGAGTTTTTGTGTGTTCTAGCTGAAGAAAAAAATACATATCCCAAGATGAATGTTTTCTGACATTTCTCTACGTACTCCCCCTTTATAGATTGCAATTTATAATGGATGTTAGGTGAGATTATGGGGATATACGTGAATCTTATAAGGAAAGTTTCTAAGACAAAGAGACAAAAGAGAAAGAGAAAGGAGTAGTTCTCTAGAAGAAGCTGTGAGTCACTGTGAAGAAGGAGAAGATCTGATCCAATTATCATTGAATAGAATTTTATTGGATGTGAATGTTATCAAGTATAAGTCTGAGACTTTGTGATAGATCCCAAAAATGCAAAGAGGCAATTCAACTCATGGTACAATCAGTTAGAGCAATAATCTGTCAACTCTCAAAAAAATGATAACAACTCCCAACGTATATAGCCAATTGGTCTCAATTTTGGAGGGAAATTAGAGGGAACAAAGAAACAGAGGCCCTCCAAAAATCACACTAAAATTCGTAGCACAAATGGAGGTATGATCATAACAATGAGTTGCACAAATAGCAATCTGCTAGATTTAATCCTATGATTCCAAATGAAATGGCATCAACTCTCAATTCATTTAGCCAATAAAACCCAATTTTGGAGGAGGCTTAGATAACATATGGAAACAGAGGACATTAAAATTTCACGGTCAAAATCATAATATACACGGAGATATGCGCTCAGCAATAATCTGCTCGGAAGTTTACCAAGTAAAACAGTTTTTGGTCACTCAGATTAGAACAAAAATAACTTCACTTCTATATGCTAAATAAACACCAAATTTACAAGTTTAGTAGATAACAACCAAGGCAATAACACTCTCAAATTCGAGCTTCAAAGGTCACTCATAAACGAAGTTATTCGTGAAGCAAAATGGATCTCAAATCTGGAAACGCAAACAACAGATCTACGATGACTCTCTCTTTCCTTTTTAAGCTCCAATAATTAGATCACAATCAAAGCAAAATCTATACCAAATCTTCCTAAATAGAATACCAGTTCAAGGGAACAAAAAAATCAAGATTAATTTTCAAGAAAATCCAAAAACAAGAAGAAGAAAACTTGTTAGGTATGCAAACCCTCCATTGTCCAAGGGGCGACTGATTCGGTCACTTCGAGGAAGTAAAACTCCAAACTAGGGTTTGCTAGGTCTTCTATCTCCACACCACGAACACAACTTCTGTAGGAAGCTTCTAGAAAAGATAGCAATATTCCTTCTTCTCAAGACAAAGCAAGGACAAGTAGAAAGGTATGGAAAGGGAGAGAGGTTGAGAGAGCTCAACCCACGGGTCACCACACAAGCAATGAAGCTAATCTGAATTAGAGTTTGTCAAAAAATTGCTTCTAAACTTTCATTAGAGAGGTATAAATACCCTCTAATAATGAAACAAAAGAAAATTACATATGGGCCCTTGAAAACTCAAAATTTGGGCATGAGGGCTCGGTTTACATGCAAACCTAGCACCTCCAATCCTACAATAGAAAAACAATCTAAAATTCTCAAAAATAACTCCCAATAAGTCATCCAACAATCAAAACATCTAAAATAATAAGTTTAATGTGGAAACTTCAAGAAATTGCTTTTAATCAACCTTGTTATCTTCAACCAACATGAGCTCCTCCAAGCCAGGATAAAATGGGTGAAGTCGATTAGGGTTTACATGGCTCCATGTGAGGGCGTGGTACAGAAGTTACTTGTTTTCATGCATTGGCTCCTCCATAAGTCCCTTTAAGCTAGAAGGGGTGCTCGGCCTTGCTTAAACAGAACTGATAGATAATTCCAAAGTCATCATCCTATGCATATAAATCTTTGATCCAATTAAAACGAAAGAGTCTTATGTTCAATTCAGTCAACAAAGCATATCTTCTAGAGAGAGCATCTTCCACCTAATTTATTTCTCTCTGTTTGTACTTAATGATGTAGGGATAATGCTCAAAGAATTCCACCCATTTTCGATGACGACGATTCAACTTCCCTTGGCTTTGGATGTGCTTCAGGGCTTGAAGGTCAGAATGAATAATAAACTCCTTGGATATGAGATAGTGCTGCTATACTTCCAGAGCTCAGATAACTGTATAAAACTCTTTATCATATGTTGAGTAGTTCAAACTAGCTCCCTTTAACTTTTCACTAAAATATTTAATTGGTTTGCCTTCTTGCATAAGACAGCCCCAATGTCCAATCCAGAAGCATCACACTCCACCTCGAAGACTTTGGAAAAATCCGGTAACATTAACAAAGGAGCATGTCACATTTTTTCTTTAATAGTGTCAAAGCTCATTTGGCAGGCCGCAGGCCATATGAATTTTCTTCCCTTTTTAGTACAATTGGTGATAGGGGCCATAATAGTGCTAAACCCCTTGATAAACTGTTCATAAAAGGAGGCTAATCTGTGGAAAATCCATACTTCAGAGATACTACATGGAGTCGGCCACTCCTCAATAGCTTTAATCTTTGCATCATCCACCTCCATTCCCTCCTTAGTAATAATGAAACCCAAGAAGTACACCTTTTCTTGAGCAAAAGAGCACTTCTTCAAATTACCAAAAAGTTGTGCTGATCATAGAGTCTCAAACAGCGATCGGAAATGTGCTATATGTGTCAGAAAATCACAGCTATAAACAAGAATATCATCGAAATAAACGATGTTAAACTTTCCCTTGAAATCTTGTAAAAGATGATGCATTACTCTCATGAAAGTACTTGAAGCATTAGATAGACCGAAAGGCATAACCATCCACTCATAAAGGCCATACCTTGTCTTGAAGACCGTCTTCCATTCATCCCCTTCCTGCATCCAAATATGATGATAATCACTCTTAAGATCAATCTTAAAAAAGATAGAAGCACTGCTGAGCTTATCTAACATATCTTCCAAACGGGGGAAGAGAAACTGATATTTGATCGTAATCTAATTAATGGCTCTACTATCCACACACATGCGCATAGAACTATCCTTTTTAGGGACCAACAAAGAACTGCACATGGACTAAGTGACTCACCGATATATCCTTTCTTGAGAAGCTCCGTGATATGCTTGTCTGACTATTTAGATTCTTCAGGATTGAGCTTATAAGATGGTCAATTTGGTAATGTGGCTCTAGGCACAAGATCAATTTGATGCTCGATGCCTCGTAGTGGTGGCAGGCCTTGAGATAACTCTTCTAGGAAAACATCTTCGAAGTCATTTAACACATGCAAAATTGAATCGGGTCTAACTCCCAATTCCTCAACCCTTTCTTTAAACACCATTAAAATTAAAGTTCTCCTTGCAGCAAGGCTTTCTCTAAACCTTTCTTGCATATGAAAAAAGTAGCTTCGACCCTTCCTTTATTCATGTTCTCATAATCACGGGCTATTTGATCAGGTTGAAGAGGGGCTAAGTTAATCATTTTTCCCTTGAACTTGAATGAGTATAAGTTTGTAAAACCATCATGGACTGCCTTTCTATCAAATTGCCAAGGCCTTCCCAATAATAAATGACTTGAACTTATAGGTACAACATCAAAGAGCGCATCGTCTTCATAACCTCCAATAGCAAATACTATCTGGACTTGTTTTGTAACTTTGATGGGATCTTTATCATTCAACCAATTGAGCTTGTATGGATTTGGGTGAGGTGTTGTTTCCAATCCCAATTCCTCCACAACTTCTTGGGACACAACATTAGTGCAACTCCCCCCGTCTATAATCATTGAACAAAGTTTTCCTCCCACTTGACAACGTGATGTGCCCCAAAACCCTACCATCTAAGCAAAGCCATGATGCTCTTTGTTTATCTAATAAGTTATTATTTTGCACGGGATAACAATTCATGAGAGTTTACGGAGAAGCCAATGCACAAAGACAAAGAAGCTCCACGTCATGTTCTCACATGCGCCATGCAAACCACGATCGGCTTGAGCCATTTTGTCTTGGTTTAGAAGCACTCCCATTGATCAAAGATAACAAGGTTGCATCACATTAGAGAGAAATAAAGAGAAGCTTTACCATGAAGAAAAGGAGAAGCCACAACATTCTCCCCACATGGTGTGCCCTTGCACACACCCAGTTTGGTAGTTCTCCAATATTTTTCACGTTTCATTACTTTATATTTAAATGGATTATTGCTATTTGGAATGTTTTAGGTTAGATTTAGTTTGTTTTTAAACTCGGTTTTGTTAGAGTGCTCGACTAGTATGTTAGCCAAGCATTCATGCTCAATCTTTGTGAAAAAGGGCAAATCTATAATTTTGCATTAGGGCATCCTTTAGGAGGGTACTTAATCTTCCTAATGAGGCTCTAATCATTTTTTTTAATTGGAAAACCCTAAAGAAAGCATTTTTCTCTTGTTTCTTGGAGACCCACAGAGTTCATCCTCTCGGCCACCTTCACCCTTTCAAAATCGGTTTTCTTGTTCTTGCTAGATCTCAAGCAAACCAATCCTTGCTACCTCTTCTAGCTCCTTTTCCTTATGTTGTGGTGCTTGTGGTGTTGAGGTAGAAGAACTAGCAACCCCCAGTGGAGAGAGAGCCATTCGTTGAAGTGGCCGAACTAGTCGGCCCTCAGATTTGGAGGATTTGCGGACTTCATCTATTTTTCACTTTTCATTCGTCCATCCTTTTGAGAAGAGATTCTGTTTTCTTGAAGTTCTTCAGTGTATCTTTATTGGTGTGGGTTTGTTGGGGATTTTATCTTGATTTGGATCTTGGAAATTGTGATTTAGAAAGGAAATATTTTGTTTCAAGAATCTGTTTTGCAAGCTTCAGATTTTGACCTCCGATTTGTGTCACGCATAACTCTGTGTATGCGTGATCTTGGAAGTTGATATTTGATAGAGGTATTGCTGGGATTGTTGAGTATTACCCCCTCCAAATTGGGGCCTCATTAAACGTATGCAAAGGAAGGTATTAACGTTCTATTTTCGATGCTCAGAATCCAAGTAGTGAAACCCTAATCTGCAATATGTATTCTTTGGTGCGTATCTCACTAATCTTATTGAATTTAAAGCTGAAACTTGGACACATTACTCTTGGGATTATTTTCTAACAGCCATAGCAATTTGAACTCTAAAGACCCTCTGTATTTGAAGTTACATATGTGTAAAAATTAAAGCTCGGAATTGTCACTAGCTGATTTACAGATTTGGTAATTTGCACAACTAGAGTTTGGGACCTATCACAACGGGTATGGAATATGGTTTCTCTTTGATTTTCCTCATCACAGTTTTGGAGAGTCATTGACCTCTTCATCACAACTAGCAAAGGGCCCTCTTGGGCATAGAAAGTCTTTTTTGAGGGCCCTTCTATAGGGCAAGAGATCTCTTCATCTTCATCGTCACTAAAGATCTCATTAGAATCTCCTCTCATCACCATAACACGTTTATTTGGGCATTAGGATGCAATGTGGCCGAGACCAAGGCATGAAAACACTTTATATCTCTCGTCCGTGCCTTGGAATTATCACCAAATATTTTCTTCTCTTCATTACCTTTTAAAGGAACAATCTTCTCATCATTTTTAGGAGTTGGATTGGAATGAGGCAAGTTTTTTTGAAATGGCCAATTTGTTGACTTCTTCATTCCTTTTTTCTTTTTCCTTTTTATCTTGAAGGCCAGTTGTATGACATTTTCCATGTTATTAAAAGGTTGTAGCTCAACTAGATCTCCAATGTCCCTTTGAAGCCCTTTTATGAATCTAGCAATTGTTTGCTCCATAGGCTCTTCCATGGAACAACGGATTTTTAGAGTTTTGAACTCGGTCAACAAATCTTCAATCGAGAGTGAGCCTTGTCTCAAATTTCAAAGTTGAAGGAAAAGCTCTTGCTTGTAGTGGAACAGTACAAATATTTTTTGCCTCAAAAACTTCATGGTTTTGCAACTTTTAATATCATCATACCTGTCCCTCTGTTTTTGTGCTTTAAGATCTTTCCACCAAAGAATTGCATAGTAGGACAACTCCAAGGTTACCATTTGAAGTTTCACTTTTTTTGAAAAATCATAACAATCGAAAACTTTATCCACTTTCTCCATCAAATCTAGGAAATCATAGCCATAATTAGCGCCCTTAAAGGAAGGAATGGTGGCTTTAACATGCCTCTTATCAATCTTGCTAGAGGATCCCCTTTTCAGACTAAGGGAATCATCCCTCTCAGATTCTTCTTCCCATTCCTCAAATGCATTTTCACTTCACCCCCAAGAATCTATAGAAGTACTCAATCTCCTTCTTGTCCTAGGAGTCCTTGGTTCATTGACGTGCTCATTGGAGGGCTCTTCAGGTTTTGTTGCATTTTCAAAAGCATGTCTCTTATCTCATCAAGTTGGACTTGAAAGTTCCCCTCGGATTGTCTATATTCTTTTTCAGTGGGAGGGGAGCTAGTGCTTGGCATGGCCCCTTTGCTTTGGTGGTATGACCCCACTCCTAGTACTCATTCTCAACTCCAAACAAGATCACAAAATGGGAGCAAAGTGCTAACAAAGCTATGATACCAGATGATTACTTCTCCATTTTTTTTTTTTTTTGCACAATAAAAATGGGGGTTTCATAACTGAATTAAGGTTTTCATTAAGGGAAGCTAAATAATCCCTTAGTGAGAATAAAGAGAGAATTACAAAAATGCCCTTGATGCACAAAAAATGGGCATGAGGGCTTGGTTTATAAGTCTACCCGAGCACCTCAATTCAACACTTTAAAAATCAACAAAATCTAGTCCTATCCAGTCATAATCGAACCAATATAATCTAAAGTACTAATGAATGTGGAAAATAAACATGACTTCATCTAGATGGTATTGTTGGTTTCGGTCACCTCAAGCTCATCAACTTTGTGGAAGTGTACTCCTAGCCGATTTGAAGTTGGAGGCTCCCAAGTGAGGACATGCCAAGGGGCTTCTTTGTCTTCATGCAATGGCTCCTCTTCAAGCTCCATTAATTTAGTGTTGCCTGCAAAATAGTAACTCATTAAATAAGCAATGATCTTCTTGGCCCAAGAACTGGTGACGGGGCCATGGGGTGCATCAATCATCTTCCATGTTCTGTAGAGGTGATGATGGAGGTAGTTCCTCCAAGGGGGCTAGAGTTTGTACAACTGAGGGGGGTGAAGGCCATACTACTGAGGGGGGGCTGGTTGGCTATAATGTCGAGATAATTTCTCCATAATTTTTATGTAAATGAATTTTCAGGATAATAAAAGAAAATGTTCTTCGTAATCATTAATTTGGGACTTGATGCAATGTAAATGAGGGAAGAAATATTTTTGGAATTTTAAAAGTGAAATTTTGTTACAGAATGTGTATTTTGCATTTTTTGTCGCGTTCTGGTTGGGGTTTGCGATCGAATATCTCAACCGAAAATGCATTACAAACTACTCTTTGCATTTCAGTTGTACTGCGGGCGAAGTTGGGGTTGGAGAATTTGGTCGAAACACATTTTGGATTACATTTTGTTGTTTCGGGTGCAACGCAGGTGTGATGTGCGATCGAAAATCCGCAGGTTTTTGAATCTATGAAATTTGTCAATTTTGCGATCGACTCACTGGTCAGGACACGGTTTCAAGGACTGATCGAAAAAAAAAATCAGCAGCAAAATTGGGTATTCAAACGCAACGCGGTCGAGGGTTCGGTCGACTTACTCTACCAAAAAGTCTATTTGAAATGAAAAACTGCTTCAGTCAGCCATTCTCTCACACTCTTTTCCGAGTAACTTTCCTTGCTCTCTCAAGGAGATTGCATCGGCTGTCCCAGTGCGATCAAATCATCCACGTGGTGGGTGAACATTGGACCACCCACCCTGGAATTGGGAGATTGTCCCTTCAAACTCTAGCATCTGCATGGGTCTCTCTCTCTCTCTCTCCCTTTCTCTATCTATAAGTTGTTGGCAGGGGATGGAATGGAGGGGGACTTCTGCAATTTTTGAGTGCTGTGAGCGTATGAGAAAGTGTGAAGCCTATTGTTGCTCTCCCTCATGTGAGTGTGAAAGAAGGTAGTTGTAGCTATTGCTGTGGACTACCGTAGTGTGGAAGGAAGTACATTGAGGTAAGAAATTGGATGCAAGTTCGCTAGTGAAGGCCCTGTATCACGGGATTGTTTGTGAGTTGTTGATTTCTGCTTTGTTTGACTTTCTTGTTATTGATCTATTGTGAATATTTAGTGAAGTTGGCTGTGAGGATTGTTGAATCCTACCTTGGATGTTTACTATCATTTGCTAAGACTGTTGTGAATGAAAGTATAATTCCTCAACTGATAAGATACCGTGAATAAGAATATAATTGTTGAATCTGCCTTGGATGAGATTATTGTTCTGTTGGATTGCCTTTGCTCTCTATTTTACCCTATGGATTTGATGGTAGAATAGCACTACACTGTGATGGATGTTGCTCCCTTACATCGGATCTCTACCCCGAATACTTGCTGTAAATTTGTTAATGTGCTGAGAATCAAACATTGTTATGAACATTTGCTAAAAAGAAAATGCTTATATGTTGAGGAAAGAAGTTAAATGCTGTTAATGTTAGGAGGAAGAAGGAATTGGACTATAATCCGCCTTGTTGTTGAGAATGTTCCCTATGGTATAAATTGGAGCCCCTACTATTAAGCTAAAGCATAAATTGTCTCCTTGTGAAAATAAATTAGGAAATGCCCTTAAATATCAAGATGTGTTATTTCTGTTAAATAACCTACAAACTGCTGTGAGTTAACTAATAGATAATTGCTTTGTCCAATTGTTAGTTTTCCATTAGTTGATAAAGGTTCAGTTACTGCTCCTTATAAATTGTTAATAAGTGGTAGAAATAAAGTGAATTGTTTTGAGTGAAGCATGATCTATTGTATCCTTGTTTTAATATTATTATAATTCCTTGTACATTCCATATACGAACTGTTGGACTGTATATAAATTGACATTCATGCATCCCGATAGGACTTATGAAAATGTGATATATGCATGACATGATAAATGAAACGAACTAATAAACGTAAATGGGAGTGTAAGGGTTCGGGAGTTAGGATGATAGTTGTAGGTGGGAACACTCCAGATGGAAATCTTAACTCATGTAGAAATTGGAGTCAGTTAGTCCACTAACCAACAGATGCATCCCTACTCTTAGTCCTCAACGTCAGAAAAGGTAGAGATTAGGTGATGGTAGTGGTGACACCCCTAATAAAAACCTTCACCCATGTAGGGATGAAGTCGGTTAGCCATACAAACAGATGTAGAATGTTTTTTGTGTGTTTTATTGTGTTATGCGCTATAGTTTTCGTTGTTTGTTCTCTGGAGTCTTTGGTTTAGGAGATAGAATGGTTTTTCTGCATGCTCTTCCTTGATAAGCATTATGTTATTTTTCATGCTTTATTATCTGCCATTGTTAAACAACTTTCCATATAGATGAAACTGCCAAACGAAACCCTTTGATAATTCTTTTGATATATTCTCTTTATGTTTTCGTTAGTATTTTCCATATTTAAGCTTTTCTTTGTTGTTGGATTTCTAAGGGTATGGATGATAATAAATTGGAGTCAATAGCGTAAAGATGGGTTTTGCATAATAGAGGTTATTTCTTACGTATATGGTCTCTGTAATAGATTTTCTGCTTTGGTCTTTCTCTGTAAGAATTGTGGTTTCCCCATAAGAGTTATTTTCTTAAAATATTTCTGGAATGTTTTTCTTCAGTTTAAGTTGCCTCTGTTTGCTAGGTTAACCTGGTAGTGTTAGTAATCTGTGAAGTGAGTTTTGTGTGATTTTCCCTAGAATAGATACATACATGTTACAGTTACGATATTCTCAATTAATGGGTGAATTCCTTCGTAAGCTCTTTGTTAGTTTTTAAAATATTCAATAAATTGAGAAATATAGTCTTCTATAAATATTAACCTGTGAATGTTGGGGATTAAAATAAGGCATGCCAATTCTATTGGGTTTTAGAGTGATAAGTACATGTTAAGTTGATTTCTGTCTTAGGTTGGTGTTTTTTATATTGTCAAATAATGTGTTAAAAAAAATGCATAAAAGATAAAGGAATAAATATATAGTATCATTGTTAGAGTAATCGATAAAATGTTAGTAGAAATATGTTAAGTGTTAAATTACAATTGAAGCAAGATTATATTCATTGTTTTTTAGTTGTTTGTTATATTGTTTGCGATATATGAACTGTTGTGTGTGACATTCACATAGGCATGTTAGTAGGATTGTAAGTAATGCATTGCATGAATTAATAAAGAAGATAATAAATAGTGTTTTCTAAGTGGGTTCGGAGACTTACGAGGTTGATCACACATAGAGAACAACTTGTTTGGGTAAGTCCGGAAATTGAAGAGGTTGCTCTTACTCAACGGGTGGGTGAGTTCGGAGACTGAAGAGGTTGCTCTCACTCCAAATGGTAAATAAATGTAAATGTAACTGGGCTAATTTTTAGTGAGTTCGGAGACTGAAGAGGTTGCTCTCACCCAACTTACAGATATATGAGACTTATGCATATAGAGTTGTCATAGAGGTTGTAATTGCATTTGCATTTCATTTATATTCCTTATTGGGCAATAGACTCATTATTTCTCCTGTGATGTAGGTATGGATTGTGAACCAATTGAGATGAACGTGGAAGAAGCGTGATGCCATGCAAGCTTGTGTTACCATGTGCATATCGACCTCAGGGGTTATGACTCTAAAGAATAAAAGTTGTTTAAATGGCATAAATACTTTATTATGGATTTAAGTATTTTAAATTGTGTTATTTCTGTAAGAAAACTAAATGTTTTTATTCCGCATAACGTACTCTGATGTTTTTCAATTTAGTATATTTTTAATACCATGACTGTTCATAATATAATTTAATAAGGATAAATGGAAAGTAATTAAGAGTATTTGGATTAATTGGGTAATTTTTGGGGTATTACCAAGAACGTATTCGTTAGATTATAATTTATGGAAATTTATGAAATTAAGATAAATGTTAATTTAATGAATTAAATTATAATGTTTGGGAATAAATAATTGAGAAGGAAAATTAAAAGAAGAAATGAGATTATTGGAATTTAAAATGTAAGAGGTTAATTAATTAGAGGGAATAATTAAAAGAAGAAATTTAGAGGGATAAGGGTGAGGTGAGCTGGTTGTCTAGAACAAAATGGCCCGTGGGCCATTCTGCGAGAGTGAGACCAGAGAGAGAGAGAGAGAACGATCGGGAGACAGAGGAGAGAATAAAGACGAGGGAGAGAAGAGAGGGTCGCGATTCGGGGGTGGCGTGCAATGGCGAGCTCGGGCTCGGCTCGTTTAGCTCCTTCCCGGTGAATGGTGAGAGAGCAGTTGGAAGGTGAATGAAGTGTTGGTCTTCGCCACTCGAGCTTGGATGTTGGGCTCATGGAATGCATCTGGTTAGTGTTGAATGTCGATGCTCTGTCGATTCTGGTTGTCGGTGTCGATGGACTGGCGACTGCGATGGTCGGATAAGGTGAGGCTGTGATATCCAGCCTCGAGTCAATGGCTGGAATTGACGATTCGTGCTAGACCGGTCGAAGGTCGTGGTCTAGCTTGTGGTTCGTACCGATCTAACTTGTACTAGAGAATCGACAGTGCAGCGTGCGTGAGATATGGTGCTGGTAAGAGTATGGCTGTGACTGAGGCAGATATGGCGAGGGTGCTCTTATGGTAAATTGGAAAGACTGAAGAAATGAGGGAGGCTGGCAGAGAGCTCGGGGTGCATGAGCTGTGAGGAAATACAAGAAGAAAAAAGGGAGGAAGAGGAGAGGAACCGAGAGAAACTTTCAGTTGTGTTGAAGGATGAAGACAGAGCTAATGAGCCATCTGGAGATGTGGGCTGAGGGCTGTATGAGGAAATAGAAGCCAAGGGAATGAAGGAAGTCAGAGGAAGAAGAGAAAAGGAGAAATGAAAAAGCAGGAGGGGCTAAAGAGATGTTTCTCGGGTGTTCTGGTAAGATGATTTCTTCTCTTCAAGGGTTTTATGGATTTTAGGATGTATGCTTTATCGATTGAATGGCTCTCTGTTGGTGTTTGGCTGGTATATAGGTATTTTATGTTGATGAACTATGCCTCTGTTGATTCCTGTTCCTTAGTTTTGTGGTGTGTTGGATGCCCTATTAATGCCCTCCATTGTTTTCTGTTGCTTGTCTCTGCATAAATTGGTTTGTTGTCTGCTATTGGTTATTCTGCCAATAGTTAAGTTGAGAAGATTAATGTCCTATAATTATGTTGGTTAATGGAGAATAGATATTATGGAAGAGTCATATTCTGTTGGTGGATATTTGGGTGATGTATAATCATATTCATTGCGTTCTGAATCAACTTGTTGGGTGAAAGATTTGAATATATGTATGAAGTACTCTGTTGTTGAATAAGGATAATCACATTGAAGGTTTTGTGTTCCGTTAACTATGCAAGTGTAATGTTCTCCATCATAACTGTTAGAAACTGTCAAATGGTTGGGGAAAAGGAATTGCGTAATCTACGAGTAATGCCAGTTGGGATAGATTATGTTTCGTTTTAGGCGTTTACGAGTTCCTAGAATTTCTATGTAATTAACGATAGAAAAATAATGAAATTAATAACTTATTATTATTAATGAATAATTGTTTTAATTATGAAGGTATTGAAAGGAAAAGGAAGGATAAAGACGAAGTACGAGTACACAATAAAGCTTCGTGGTAAAAAATTGAGTAAAGTTGTTGGCTAGTGGAGGCCCTAAACCATTAGCAATGTCTTTACTTTAATTGTTTGTTTATGTTTCCATCATGTTGCTTGCACGTTATTTGTTTAATTTTCAAGCCTATTTGCATATGATTATCGCTTTTCTTAAATCGCCAAGCATGTCTACATTGTTATTTCCTTTAAACTGCAAAACATGTCTAATTGTTATTGTTTCTTCTAAACTATCAAGCATGTTATTTATATTCGCTGTTTCAATTTGTTGCTATAATTGCTCGCTTGATTTGTTTTAATTACTATTATTCATTTATATGAGCTATTTACATTTTGTTATGATATACTGTATCAACATGCTTCATGATAATAGAAACAAGAAGGAAGTGCAACCTTTGGGGTTGGTACTCATATGCATTTTGTGAGGAAAAGAATGAATGAAAAGAATGAAAGAAAAGAAAAGAAAACGGGGAGTGAGGGGACGGACAGATAGTTTGTATCTAATCAAGTAATCTGGACTAAGTTTCTTCCCTCATCGGGATGGGACCAGCTACTCTAGGTGGTTAGAAGCCGACCAAGACTACACCTCCAACACAGGTCCCCCTCATCTCCCGCTCGATGTACGAGTTATAATTCAAAGAAATGAAAGAATAAAATGTAAAAAAAATATTGGTTTGGGGCGGAACCAACTCCAAAAGAACTAAAGAGAGGCATGATCATACTGTATAGCTCATTTCTTGTTGGGCCTTGGGCTCACAGTTTGCTAATGGTGTAGGTACTCACTAAATAACAGATGAGGAAGCAGTTGATGAGGGATTTGCACGCGCGAGACTTGTGGCTGGTTAGGCTAAGGAAAGTAAAAGATAAAAGTGTTTTGTAATTAACACATATTATTTTGTTTAGTATTTCTTTAATAAATTGTTTATGCTTCCGTTATGTTTTAGGAAAAGATTTTATAATTATGGTTTCAACTACTTATAATGATTTTCATAATGAATTTAAAGTAAGATGTTTTAATGATCCGACTTTTTAGAAAAAGAACTCTGATTTAATTAAGAATGTTTTAATGAAGATTTTAGTTGTTTTCTAAAAGTTTCAAATTTCACGTATTTCTAAAAGATTAAAAAAAGTCGGGTTGTTACAATATTTTAAATGAATTTTAAAATGTTCAAAATTTTTTTTGAAAATGCGTAAACGAAAATGGGATGTTACAATTATGGTATCAGAGCATAACCGGATCTAACACGGTTTTGTAGACTGTTGGTAACATAAGATTGGGCGCGGCATGCTTCTTCAACTATAAGTGCTTCAATTGTTTTATTGCACTACTAATATGAATTGTTCTGTTAGTGTAAAATTGATGTGTTAGTGTAAATTGCTTGTAGTTGCCTAGTTTTACTAGTATTCTTGATATAAAATCTTGTGTAATAAAGAATTAATTAAACTTTTCTATAATAATTAACTTAAGGTTTAATTAAGAACATTAAACTCGTAACCATAAAATAATAGAGGATAATTATCCTCTTTGCCTAATAAACCTAAATGCTTCATAATATACATTCCCTACGATAATTAGTTAACATTTTAGAAACAACTAATACCAAACAAAAACAATATTATTGTACGATAATAGAATGGCTAGGAGAACCAGAGGAAATGTTCAAGCCAATATTAGGAACGATTTATGTTAATATCGTTTTATTCAATTATGGAACTACTCATTCCTTCATTGCGAAGGGATTTAGTGCAAGGATAAATTGTTTCCCCAAATTAGAACAGAGTAATTATCGTGTCCACTTGCCCTCTGATGAGTACCTAATTACCAATGGAGTCCTAAGGGCTTATGCCATAAAAATAAACAATCAAATTTTCTATGCTAACCTGATTGTCATGGACATGAAGGGGTATGATGTTATCTTGGGTATTAATCGGCTATCCCAATACCATGATCAATTGTAGAAAGCGAGAGGTACATTTTCTCTCCCCTATGGCAAGATTCATACGTTTGTTGGAGTCAAGGAAAATGGAACGACCCAGTTTTTCGTAATCTATTAAAAATGCAAAAAAATTAAAATTTTTCTTGGACCAATGAAATCTCTTTTAAACAAATCAGAGTGCGACACTAAAACTGGACCGCTACTAATCTTTCGTTAAAACCGTTATGAAATCATTGCGTAAGTGTTATAAAATCATTTGTTTAAAATGTTGAGGAAACATAAATCATTAGTACAGAAACTTAATGAAAGAACTAAATAATTAAATGCACTTAAAAGAAATGAGAACCGAAGAATTAAATACACTTTTATTACAACTGTGACCTCTTTGGTTCTAATCAGCCTGGCCAACTTTGAATATCGTTCGTGCAAATCCTTCACCTCTACTTTATTATTTGTTCATCGTTTTCGTATATGAACCCATTATTATCTATTCGTCATTTGTATCTACACCACAAGTAATACATGAGCCTAATGGCTCAGTAAGGAAATGGGTTAAATGCAATGTGAAATGCCACTCTTTAGTCCTTTTTGGATTGGGGGCCACCTAAACCAATCCTTCCATTAAGCCGTTCGTTTGTTCATTACTTTACTTTCATTCATTCGTTCATTACTCGTACTTCGAGTGGGGGATTGGAGGGGTCTTAGGGGATGGAATAGTGGATCGGATCTAACCTTTTACTTGCAACTAGAACTCCCATACCCTACGAGGGAGGGGCTTCGGCTAGTTACAGACTAGACCCGCTACCCATCCGCCCTCCAACTCCCTATTTCCTTCATTTTTTTAACATTTTACCTCACTTATGCATGCTTGCGTACCACCACCAAGGTGGCACTTCCTATGCTTTCTATTAACATGATGCATGACCATACATTCTCAACCTATCATGATGCATGATGCGTATAACATAACTTTACCAGAAATTAAAGTGCGCTTATGAAAGAAAGTAACGGAAATTAAAGGCGCATATAGAAGAATAATAGGAATTGAAGCTCATAACAATGAATACAACCAATAATTGAACAATACACAACAAAGAACATTTATAAAATTGAATACACGAATTTACATGCCAATTATCCTAGTTAACTTTGTAACGTCCCGTTAATTTAAAACATTTTTTTTTATTTTAAAAATATGTCATAAAAATTTTTCATTTTGTTTATCCATCGTTTGAAATTTATTTTGAAAGAAACCGTAATCAGAGTAACCATTTGCGGAAATATTATGAAATGATAATAGCAAGGGTTCAAAAAATAGTTACATGTTTTACCAAAAAGTCCCAAAGTCCCTATTACAAGGTTAAAACATTCAAATACTAACAGTGAAAATTACCAAAATATCCCTTACTCAAAATACCATCAGTTTCAAAAATACGTGATTCGCACCCAGTAGGTCAAATCAGTTGATAACACGAGGTGTCATCCTGGAACGTCTCCTCTTCCACTGGTACAAATTCTTCATTATAGTCATTACCTACATTACGGGGAAAATAATGAGCCTAACACCCAGCAAGAATCAAAATATAAAATGTAATGCATATGATGTATGATCATGCAATGCATTATAGAGGAGATTCGCATCTCGTCTGTTGTTTGGGGGCGATGGGTAAGTCTACACCTCGTGGCTTAACCGTATTTCTAATGAGGAAACACTCCAATAGGGGTGTCACCACGAGTCATACCCATACACTTTTGTTGAAGACATTGGGGATTTCAGAACAAGAGAATTGTGAATCTTACGATTCTCGTTGTTTAACCGTACCTCACCGCTCCCTAATTGGGAGTAGGCACTCCAATAGGGGTGTTATCATGAGAATCATTCCCAATCCTCTCAAACCCCCACATGTCTATTTACGTATATTATGATGACATACAACATGTGGACAGTTTATAATTCCTAGGGTGATGCATGAGTGCTAGAAAATAAATCACAACATGAACGTACACAGAATAACAATTTAACATGATTCTCATTATCACTACTACAAGAAGCAATTAAAAACTAAGAAACTTTCATGTTTATACAAGTCAGAATCGATCTATTATTATTTTATTTCTCGACAGTAATGAGCAAGAATGACAACTCTAACTCAATTTGCAATGTCTACTTCAACTATTTTTACACTACTCTGTGTGGGTTTCGCAATTTAATCAAGATAACCATATTACGACATGCTTCCAATGTAGGGATGTTAAATGATCAGGAGAATAGTTTACCAACTCTAACCCATGCTTCACATTGTTCAAGAAGTGGACAGTTCAAGTCTCCAACCATACACCACGTTCAGATTTCAATACAATAACTTTCAATTTATACTAAGCATGCTTTTTATCCAATCCACAAAATACACACACATAACCCATAATGTAGGGCCATTTCTTTGGCCAAGACAATATTCTAATTCTTACCTTGGTTCTCTAGCAGATTAACAATATCACAATAGCTCCAACAACAGCTCCAACAGCCACCAAGGGAAAGTTTTCCAATTATTTAAACCTTCACACGTTTCCTAAGCAGACACAACATTAGAGATTAAACCCAATACTCAGAACCAACTTGTCCCAAAATGTTGAAGATTCATAACTAAATTGAAAATAAATTCTTACCTCCTCGTTACTTCACTGGTGGTTAACCACTTCTCAACAAAGTAGCACTCCAATTGTTACTCCACAATTCTATGCTTCACTTAATCCCACAATCTCTTTCTTCCATCACATTCATAACACAATATCTCTCTCACACTAGTAGAACCAAATACAGGGAAAAAGGGCTCGTCTCTTATAGACGAAAGGATGGAAGGAGAGAGCTAAGTAGCTATAGGGGATAGCTGGAACACTGAATTGATGAGGTAGTCACCCAGGGATGATCACACATATCAATGGAGGTTGGTCCATTGATGAAACGCCATGTGGAAGGCTTCCACAACTCTGGGGAGAATGGACATATCGCAGGAGAGAGCAGAAGAGAGAGAACGAGCTGAAAAGATAGAATTCGGAAGAGAGAGATTGAATTTAAAAATGGGTTTCTCTCAGATTTCTAACTTTTCGGACGTTATAAGGCGTCTGAAATCATTTTCGGTCGTCCGAAAACACGTAAAATCAGTATAGATTCAAATTGACAAAGTCCGCGGCGTCCATACTAGTTTTCGGACGAGTCCATCGGCGTCCGAAATCTCCAAAATTGCACAGATTCATCGCGAACGTGAATCTCTTCGTCCGCTTCGTCCGCAAGTCGTTCGAATCCCAAAAATTGTGCATTTTTCATAAGTTTTCCACATTTAGGTTATTTTCCAACATTAACCCTCTACTTTTCATGCACAACTTACGCTGATAGTTGCATAATTTGACGCAATATCCATATATTAAGATTACCCAAAATTATTACATCATAAAAAGGAAAAATACATTTTTCGGGGTATTACAAACTTCCTAGTCTATTTACATGCTTCCTATATTTATTATTCTAGGTGATTTAAATATGCTTTTGTTCTAGTTTGTTGGTTAAACATACTAATTGAACATACTAATGACAAGCTTATTACATGGCATATCTTAATTAATTGTCATGCAAATATTAGTCTAATTTAATTACATGCTTGACTAATTCATTATCATGCTCAAGGTTTAAAAACTAGTTAATTATCATGCTTATTTACATGCTTTGATTAGCTAATTGGTCAACATGCTCCATTGATTCAATTAACTAAATTGATTAGCAATTAACTCGATTGATTAACAATTAAATAAATAGATTACATGCTCGAGTTATAAGATTAAGTAAACAGGCTCGAGTCAAATGAATTACTTTAGTTAAGTTAACACACTTACATAAATTAACATGCTCAGGAAGTGGTTAGCAACTATTAATTAGTTAAGCAATTTGATTAATATGCTCGGTTTCTAATTCTAATTCAGTTACTTTCTCTAATTAGGTTATCATGCTCAAGTTAGCTAATTTAGTTAAGCTAATTAACATGTTCATACAATACTAATTAACATTTAAATATGCTGGTTAATTTACATACTTAGCCAATTAACTAGCTTGGTTGACATGCTCAATTGATTACAATTTCTATGTTGATCAGCAAATAAACATGCTAGAATTAAAGAAGTCAAACAACTAATTGATTTACAAGCTCGGAAGATTTAAATACAGATTAAGTAGTTTACACTCCTTGATTATATAATTAATTAGTTCGCAGGCTTAAATTAATCAATCGATAAGTTAAACTACGATAAACTAATTACATGCTCCAGATTCTATTTAATTACCACCATGCTCAACTATATATAACAGAACAATATATATATGCATTGAATGAAGGAAAAGACAATTGATAATTAACACATGGACTAATTAAACTTAATAGCAAGTAAAGCTACTTACTAAATGTAGCAGAATATCACAGCAAGTAGTTCATTCTTTCCTTAAACCTTCATTAAGCATTCATCACGTCTAAACATTTCATTTATCTAAGCATTCACTAAGCATTTTCATTTCTATAATTGCAGTAAATAAATTACAAGAACTAAGGAAACTAATAGCAGGACCAAGAATATTGCAGTAAATAAACTACAAGAAACTAAGGAACTAACAGTAGTAAAATCACCCAAGAATAAACTCAACTCACGCACACACTTGCGGTGTAGGGCCTCCACATGGCAAAGACACTCCTATTTCCTTACCTCAAAGCTTTAATGTGTTTAGCACTTAAGAGTTGTCCTCCTTCCTTTGTCAACACCTTCATAATCAAAATGTCTATCATTAAGGATTACGACTTCATAAATTTCATCGTTTTCTTATCCTAATTGCATAGTAGTTTCATGAACCCGTTAACGCCTTAAACGAAACATAATATGTGCCAACAAACTAGTCTATTTAGTAAATTTACAGGATGTATGCTTCATAACTCATCCAAACAATATCCAACAATAGAAAACATATTCATTAGCAGGTATCGTTCTATTATGCAAAACACTTAACTTAGATCTCACAATTCTACAACCAACCCAATTGCAGAGTATATTCATGCATCCACGTTGAGCATATCATTCAGAGCAACAATCATCCAACCATTTGATTCAAAGCATCAAATTAACGTTTCCCCACTTCTTATGGTTCATTCATGCTTTTACTAAATTCTAGCTTAACCAACATATCCTTCATTACAACTAATAGAGTACTCATTTTCATCCATTAACAGAGTGTAACCTACATAAATGCCTAATTTCTAACATGTTCATGCTTTCGGAATACCAACCAAACAACATAAAGAAATCCTTATAATTCTTATGCATATCATCCAAACACAATACATACAGAGAACCAAATATATTTGCCAAACACAATCCCTCTACTGAATTCAACCAATAGCAGACAATAACCCAACAATTAACACGTCCATTTTCTGTCATTCCTTACAGTCCATCCATCACATAAACACACAAGACCCAAGGCAAGCAGTAGCTCAACCCTCCAGAAAGCACCACAACTAGAGCTTCTTCCCTCTCGCAGAAGTTCACTAGACCCCATTTTCTTCTCTTGGTTTAGCTCTTCCGATAGCCGTTCTGCCAACCATCTCCCCTTTTCTTCTACGTTTTCAAGTAACAAGAGGGGACATTCTTTGCCAATTCCCAGAAGGCAGAGAGCATGCCCGACAAACTCATGCCCCCAACCTGTCCAATTGTCGTCCACGCCAGCATATGGAGCCACCAATCTGTCAACTAACCCTCAAATACAAGACAAGGAGCTGTAGGCTGGTTCGGGCTGAACCATAAGCTGAACCAACCCATTTGCCAAAATCGAAGCCCCTTGCCACATCGACCGGAAGCGTCAATCATAACCTGTCACTCGCCATCACCATTCTGTCGACGTCGAGCCTCACCAGTCGACCACCCGAAATCACTCCCCCACTTGACGTCAAAACTAACCAGCAAAGCTCGACCACCCAAACCTGAAATCGCTACCCGACGCTCGCAACACACCGAGCCCAAGGTTCAGATAAGCCACCTCTGCTGCTTGCACGTCCGCCATTGTAATGAGCCACCCAAGCCAACCCTGAGCTTCGCCATCTATAGTCGTCACCCGCCCCGTCTTCCTTGTTCTCTCTTCTCTTTTCTCGGGCTTCTCTCTCTCCCTTTTGTTTTCTATCTGCACAGCGTGAATGGCCGAAGGCCATTTTGCCTTGGCCCAAACCAAGACTAGCGTGAACCGGTTCATGCCTTCCAAATCTCCCCCTTTTAATTTTCTTTAACCCAATAAATTAATTTATTAAATCCCTTTGATCCCATTAATTTAATCCCTTTACATTTTTAATCCCAAATAGTCCATTTTATCCAATTAAATTCCTCTTTAATAATTTAATTAAATCTTTCATTTAATTAAATTATTCACAACCCAATTCTAATTCTTGATGTATTTCAAATATCGCTCTATTATAATGATTGCCAGTTACGTCTTTGGTAATACCTTGATAATTATCCAATAAATTCAAATATCCGTAATTACTTTCCAATTATCCTTATTAAATTTTGATATAAAATGTCGTGATGTTACAGAGAAAGGCAGATTGGCTCTAATCTTTGCGCTTAAGGCAGACCAATTGCTGAGAAATGGAGATGGAGGATTTCTCGTCAACGTATTGGACACAAGCGTTGTATCAAGGACAAACCTAGAGGAAATTCTCATTGTTCAAGACTTTTTGGAAGTTTTTCTAGACCAACTTCCTGTATTATGTCCGGAACGTGAAATGGAGTTCATGATTAACCAACACCCTAGAATGGAACCTATCTCAAAGAATCCATATGGAATGGCTCCAGCTAAATTAAGAGAATTGAAAGTCCAACACGAGGAATTAATTAACAGTAGATTCATTCGTCCCAGCTTTTCACCCTAGAGAGCGCCAGTCCTATTTGTGAAGATGAAGGATAGGTTGATGAGGATGTGCATCGATTATCGTGAGTTAAATAAAGTAACCCTTAAGAATTGATACCCTTTACCAAGAATAGAGGATTTGTTCGATCAATTACAATGAGCATTTGTCTTTTCAAAAATCGACCTCCGATCCGGATATAATTAGTTGAAAGCTAAAACTAATGACATTCCTATAACTGCATTCAAGATACGATATGGACACTATGAGTTTCTGCGAATGTCATTCGGATTAACCAATGCATCGACGACATTTATGGACTTGATGTGTAATATCCCAAATCTTTGTTGAGCTGAATGTATAGCTTGAGTGATAATTTTGGTATATTAAGAGCTAAGTTGGACAAATAAAAATATTGGTCAAGAGAAATGAAATTGGAATAAGTGAATTATGATACCCCATTAGGTTTATAGTTAGATTATGAGAAGGATTGAAGTCAATTGGAGTTAGATTGGATAATATCAATTGGATTAATAGTCAGTGAGAATATTAAGAGAAAATATATTTGGATGCATTTGGACATACTAAGGTTGAAAGTATAGGAAATATATATAGTAGGACATATTGGATTTAGTGAAGAATGATGTGAATGAGGAATAGTGAATGATTATTATGGGTTGAGGTTTGGATATGTGGAAAAGGTGAGATATAAGTGATTAAGGATATATATATAGGGTATATATATATATATATATATATATTTATACAATAGTTATATATACATATACTGGTCATGATATATATATTATAAATATATATATATATATATATATATATATATATATATTTATTTATTTATATAATAGTTATATATAGATATACTGGTCATGTTAAGGAAATAGCATGGAGATTTATGCATAATATGCTGCTTGGAGGCTACAATCGATCGGAGCGGTTGATCGGCAAAGGGAGATCGATGGGCATCGATCGATTGACAGTAAATCAGAATGTGATATGAACGAGTTCGGCCAAAGGATGGTCGATCGTCCTTCATATTATTCGATCAACTGCCAATTTATGAGTAGAGAGTCTAGAACACCTGGAGATGAAGTGAAGCATCGTCTTCAATGTATGGAATTGAAGGAGACAATGTTTAATACGGCTGAAGTGGAAAGGAGTAATGTTTTATACGTTGGATCATCAAAGAGTTACCTCTGTTAATTATAACGCGTTTGGACATTGGGGAGATTACTGAACATTGATGAAGCTTCGACCTTTTGTCTTTGCAACGGATGGGAACTATAGAGTTTGTTGTTGCTTATAAATAGAGAAAGGATGCAGCATGAGTTGGAGGAGGTAGAAATGTAGTGTTATGCTGCCAAAATAGTTTGAGAGTGAAAGATAGTTTGCAACCATGAGTGAGAGTGTGAAGGTTGGAGAATGAGAGAGATAGGTTCGATAGAGATAGAAAGAGGAACAATAAGGAATTGAGATGTTGAGCAAAGTATATTGTGAGGTATTCTGTGATGCCTTGTTTTTGTAGTTTGTGTAATGGAGAAACTACTTAGTTATTTGAAGGCTTGAGGAATAGTAGCAGTGGGTGAGGTGGTCTTCAGTGAGGTGGTTTCTATTGATGTTGAGTCTGCAGCCGTGAGTGTGTGAATTTTGTAAAGTTCAGTGAAATGAAAAAGAATTAGTTCCGTAGGAGAAGGAAGTTCGAGAGTTTAGCTTCTGGAGGTATGTATTTTTCATTGTGTAGTTGTGGATTTGGGATTGTTAGATTAAGTAATTATTAAATTGGTTGGTATGGCCTTTATTAATTGGAAGATTATTATTGGAGAAATTATTAATAGATTAAGGTGTTAGTCATGAAGATGGTTATTATTAAGTGGTATTAGTTATTAAGATAAGTTATAGGATAAAGTTAGAATTATTATTGGTCGTTGCATGTAAAGGAGTAATTGGGTTTTGGTTACTACTCTATAATTGTGGGTACTCGAATAGGTTATTTTATTATTAATAGTCTTTGGGAAAATACTATGCATGATTGGTTACTAAGTTGGTTAATGAATAGAGAATTAGTGCATGCTATTGGATTTATTATGTTGGATTTTGGTGAAGGGATAGATTAAAATATAGAATTGTCATTGTTGGATATATTGTAGACTATACCTTATAGGAGTAAGTTGTTAGGATGGATTAAGGAGATATGTTGGATTATGAGCTATTAGGAGTTAGGGTTATTTATTGGGGGAATGTTTATTGATTATTTCATATTGTTAATAACTAGGCTTTTGTGAAGAAACTTAAAGTGTTAAGCCCATTAAAGCTAAGGATTTCAGGTACGTGGTACTGCATGTGTTTTGTCCGAAAGGGCCTACATCTCAGGAATTAGGGGGTGTTTTATTGTTGTTTAATTGATTGTTTGAAATTGCATGTTTATAGTTTAAGTTCAGTTCCTTAGATAGGACAAATCACGTTTTAAGGATACGATTAAGGAACACATTAGACAGGATTGTATGTGCACGATAACGTTAAGACTAAGAATCCTAAAATACATGAAAATGGAATATACGTAAATAACTGTGGATCGGTTGGATACGACCGACATAGAAATCAAGATAAGTAAATAACTGTGGACTGGTTACATACGCCCGACACATATATCAAGTAAATAACTGTGGACCGGTTAGATACGCTCGACACATATATCAAGTAAACGATTGTGGACTAATTTGATACGCCCGGCATGGAAGTCAACTGCGATCCAGTTGGATATGCCCGACATAGATGTTTATATGGTTCGGTTTGATATGCCTGACATATAAATAGTAAACGGATGTTTATATGGTCCGGTTTGATATGCCTGACATATAAGTAAATAAAATAATGATATAAGACTTGAAAAATAAAAGAGAAACGAAATAGAGAACCTTATGCAATATTATAGAAATTGTATATAAATTCTATGTTTTACATTTATATCACGTACTGAGCATTAGGCTCATAATTAAGTCTCGTTGATGGAGGTAAAGAGCAGATGAATGGATAAAGCTGTTGATGGACGTAGCTGATGGAGTATTGCTGTGTGGGCATTTGTGCTGTTGGCGACATTGACCTGTGGTTACGGCTCACATAATGGAATAAATATTTTAAAAGGCTTTTAATTATTTTATGACTTCAAATAAATGTTTTAAGTTATTATGTTTATTTAAATGTTAAGTTAAACAATGGGTTTATGTATTTAATTGTAAAAGACTTCCGCTGCATGTTTTATATGATTTAGACTTCCGTTGTTTATTTATGACTCTGGTTTTATTACGAAATGGTTTTAAAGAAAAGAAAATTTGTATACGGAAAAATGTTACGGGATGTTACATGATGAGTCGGGTCTTTAGTGAGTACTTGGATAAATCCATCATTGTATTTATCGATGACACACTAAATTATTCGTGCTTTAAGGAAGAACACAGGGAACATTTGAGGATTTCTCTCTCCATACTAGCAAAGCATAAGTTGAATGCGAAGTTCTCTAAATGCAAATTCTGGCTAAACAAAGTAAGTTTTCTCGATCACATAATTACCAAGGAAGGAATTGAAGTGGACCCTGCAAAGATTTAAGTGGTGGTAAATTGGTCACAACCAAGAAATGTTGGAGAAGTTAGGAGCTTTCTTGGATTGGCGGGATACTACAAGAGATTTATAAGTGGGTTTTCAAAAATTGCATTACCTCTAATGGGCTTAACGAAGAAGAATGCTGGATTTTGGTGGATAGACGAATGTTATGAGAGTTTTCAAGAGTTGAAACATTGTTTAACTTCTGCTCATGTCTTGACCCTGTCTGTTGAATATGGTAATTTTTGAATTTACTGCAATGCCTCTAAAAGTGGATTAGGTGCAGTACTTATGCCGAATGGGAAAGTAGTTGTTTACACCTCTAGATAATTGAAACCATATGAGGCTAATTATCCCACACATGATATGGAAATTGTTGTGGTCGTGTTTTCACTAAAAATATGGAGTCACTACCTCTATGGGCAGTGGTGTGAAATATTTTCGAATCATAAGAGTTTAAAATACATTTGAATATGAGGCAATGGCGGTAGTTGGAGTTTGTGAAAGATAATGACTGTGGAATTAAATATCACCCCGGTAAACGAATGTGGTAGCTGATGCTCTTAGTAGGAAAGTTGCAGTTATGAGCATGGTATGTGAAGCAATGCCAGCTAGACTTCGCAAGGATATTCAAGAATTGAATATACAGTTGGTCCCTACGCAATTGACAACTCTATTATCCACATTGACATTGAAGCCTTCGATATTGTGAAAGATTAAAGAGGCTCAAATTGAGGATAAGAAGTGTGAAGATTATAAATTGAACCCAACTCTTGAGAAATAACAATACTATTCCATCTCTAGCGATGAGATCGTGAAATTTAAGGATAGGTGGTTTGTATCAGAAAATTCAAAATTACGATTGAAAATCCTAAGTGAAGCCCATTCTTCAAGCTTTTCTATCCACCCCGGATGCAGCAAGATGTATAAGGACTTCAAATCACATTACTACTGGCTGGTGATGAAGTATGATATCCCGCAGTATGTCACTTTATGCCATGTATGTCAATAGGTGAAAGCTAAACACCAAAGACCTAAGGGAATTTACAACCAATGCCTATACCTGAATGGAAATGGGAGCATGTCACTATGGAATTCTTCATGGGACTACCTAAGACTGTAAAAGGGCATGATGCAATCTGGGTGATTGTTGATAGGCTAATGAAGGTTTCTCACTTCCTACCTGTAGCAATGACTTATAAGATTGACCAGTTTGCCAGGCTGTGTGTTAAAGAGATTGTGCGCTTATATATAGTGCATGTCTCTATCGTGTTAGATCGATAAGTAATGCTCGGGACAGAAACACAGTGAAATGTAAATATAACGGTTTTTGTGGATAGGTAAGTAATGTTTGGCTCAGAAGCACAGCGAAACGTAAAGACATAAATTTTTTTGGATCGGTAAGTAATGTCCGACACAAAAACACAAGGAAATGTAAAGATAACGGTTTTTGTGGACTGGTAAATAATGCGCCACACAGAAACGCAATGAAACATAAAGATAAAAGTTTTTGTGGACCAGTAAGTAATGCCCGGCACAGAAACACAGAGAAACATAAAGATAATGGTTTTTGTGGATCAGTAAGTAAAGCCCGGCACAAAAACACAATGAAATGTAAAGATAATTGATTTTGTGGACCCGTAAGAAATACCCATCACAGAAATGCAGTGAAATGTAAAGATAACATTTTTTTGGATCGGTAAGTAATGCCCGACATAGAAACACGATGAAATGTAAAGATAGTGATTTTTTTTTGGACCGGTAAGTAATGCCCGACACAGAAAGAAAAGAAAAGTAAAGCAAAGATAAAGAAAACAAAAATAGGAATGGAAACAAAAATAGTGACAGAAATAGAACAGAAAAGAGACTAAAACGTATAAGATAAAAGAAAAAAAATCGATAACGACACATGGCTTTAAAAGATGCAAATCATGTTTACAGTTTTCTTTTATATCACTTACTGAGCGTTAGGCTCATTAGTTTAAGTCTTGTTGATGTAGGTATGTACGAGATCAAGAGAACAGGTTGAGTAGCAGTTGATGAAGGATCTGCACGCTCAAATCTTTTGGCTGGTTAGACTAAGAGATTTAAAAGAGAAAGGAGTTTTGTAAAGATAAAGTAAAAGGTTTATTTATTGTGTTCTAAATGATTTTTTTTATGCTTCCGCTACGTTTTCTAAAAGATTTTAAGAAAAGTATTTTATTCAAGTCTTCATTTGTTTTATAAAAGAAAAATGTTTTCAAAAGTTTTGAATTTTAATACGTTTTCAAAGGAAAGAAGTTACGAGTCATTACAATTATGTAGCTGAAAATTAATCCCCAAGGGCATAACTTAGAGAGGGTTTAAATACCCTGCAAAATTACGGCAAGCTTTCTAAAGACAACTTACCAAAATGCCTCACAAAGACACATGCTTGGCTAGACATGCCCTAACCAAGTGACACCAACAATTGACTATTAAACTTAACATAAAATACTCAAATAAACCATAAACAAGTTATTAAATCTTGCATGTAGCAATGATCTAATGGATCATTCTTTAAAGCTTGTCTTCAAATTGAATTGAGCTTTAATTCTTAGTAAATGAGATTGGGATTCTTTAATAGAAAATGAAGCTCTTTGTTCGTGGAACTTTTAGAATAGCAAACGATGTTAACAAAAGACCCTATTATAGAAAGCTTGAGAAGTCAGCTACAATCTTCATGAAGCATACTATTTGATATAATACTTTGAAGATAGCCAAATAATCCAAATGTTGTTCGAGGGTGGGTCAGATTGTCGGCAGTTTTGGAACGTCTAAGAAATCTTCTAAACTTGTGCTTGATCTTCCCCTTATGCTTGATCTTGAATAACTTCATGATACTCATGGTCGCTGGATGAATAGAGAGGATGATTTAAGCATACTCCTCCCCTTGATCACCTAAAAAAAACACTAGAATTAAAGTTAGAAAATCTCCATGCTTGGTTGTTAGTTGTAGGTTTGGGTGGCACACACACACAAACTGATCTCTCTCCCTCTCTCTGTAATGCCCGTAATTCTTACCATACAATTTTTAGTTTGAAATACCTTTTTCTTAATTGAACATTCAAAACTTCTAGAAAACACAAATGTTTATTTTATAAAAACTTTTTTTAAATGTGTATCATAACTTTTTCTTTTAAATAAAATTCATAACATAACAAACTCAACGTCTTTAAAATCATTCATAAATTTTAACTTCACATTTTGATACATTTTTCTTCAAACGTAAGCTCACATAGCCAGTCTTGCTGTAACAACAGAAGTCATTTTTCCGGAGATACTTCCTTAACTGCACCATGCCTTTCTTTTTTTACCTTTCTTTCTTTCGAATTAACATCTAGTTCGTAACTACATCACAAGAATCATCTATAGTCCTAATGCTTAGTAAGCAATACATAAATAAACATGACATGAAATCTATAAAACTATGCTACATAAATAAAAAGATATTTATTTTTGTAAAAACATGTAATGCTTTCTTACTTTTATTCTTTCTTTTCTTTACGTTTTGTTTCACTTTTCATCGTCATCATTGGGGCACATGGCTCACCCAAAGCTACACAAACATCATTGGGGCACATGGCTAACCTAAAGCTACATAAATATCATTGGAGAGAGTAGGCATGACTGTGGAGAACACACTACTTATGTAAAGACCCGATTTTTCTTACATTTGAAAACGTGTAAAATTTAAAAATTTTCTTTTTTACTTAAGTCCTTTTCTTTTCAATTGCATAGCAGAAGACTATTTCATTCTTAAAACCATTTAAAAGATGATAATAAAATTCTTTTCTTAAAACATTTTGCAAAACACAGCGGAAGACTTATAATAAAACATAACATTTAAGAAATACACTTCTTTTTCTTTTACATTTATAACTCACTTTACAAAACATTTTACAACCCTTTTCTTTTTCTTAAATCCTTTAGCCTAGCCAGCCACAAGATCTGGGCATGCAAATCCATCATCAATTGCTCCTTAACTTGTTCTTCTATTCTCGTTCGTGTTCCTACATCTATAAGACTTAAACTAATGAGCCTAACGCTTAGTAAGGGATATAAAGAAAATCTAAAATGCACGTGCTATACTCTTTTAAAACCCATTTTCCTTTCTATGTCTATTTTCTTTTATCCTAATGTTTTATGTTTTCTGTTACATTGATGCACCCAACCCTGACGCCCATGCCATAGCAGCGATGGCGTAGTTCGAAAGCTCACTAGCCAATGATCGGTCCGTCTAATGCACCCTACTCGTCAACTCTGGTGTAGCAGCAATGGCATAGTCTGAAACATGCTAACCATTGGCCGGTCTGTCCTGACATAATCCAAGGACCCCACAACTGATATGACAACAATGGCATATTCCAAAAGCTCTGTTAGCGACAATGGCATAGTCCGAAAGCCCAACTAGCGGCAGTGCCCACTAAGGGCTTAAACGTTCTCACATCACACCGTTGCCTCATGTTTCATATCATCTCTTTTACATTTATCCCATTTAATTAATTTCTTATCTATTTCACTTTCCACGGTAAATGGATATTCCTACAGCCCAAATGATGGTAGTCTGCTTTGGGTGATCAGCCCATGGGAACACCGTACACTTTGTATGTATGAGCATCCATTAAACCATTCTTTAAAACCATACATGAAAAACCATTTTTTGTATTGCTTTAAAAACCATGTTGCGTGCAATGCTCGTGAATGCATATAGTTCAATCACCTCTTTGTAGCCCTCATAACATGCTTAATCTCATTATCATTATCTTTAACTCAAAACTAATAAACATATCATTAAAAAAACCTATATCTAATAAACCCGCAACAAACATCAATACAATCCTCAGAACATGATCACAACCAAACTTAATAATATATTAAAGCAGTAAACAATCAACATACAATTCCTAATTCTTGCGATGTAAGCCTTTTGGCAAAACACATACATATCACTTATTTATCGTCCATAGAAGGTTCAACACTTCGGTTTAGCCTTGACAATACCTTCATAATAAATAACATTTGTCATTATAATTCAATTCCCCTTTTCTTCAACTTCACAGTTTCTATCCATTAAACATTCACACTTTATTTTCATCTTTTACCTTTAACATAGCTTTATCCTTAAACGAATCAGTCTCAGCAGGGAATAATGTACACAACATTCAGAGGTAGTCACCAACAAATAGAGCAATAACTAGAACCTAACATACCCCCTAACATTCTTGGTAGCATACTCAAACCAATAAAGCATTCCCAGATGCAGTAAATAATAGAGAGCATTATCAATTAACAGGGCATAACTCATATGAAATATCCGTAACCAACACAGAGAGCATTCATTATAACTCCACCACTAATATGAATGCAACAACAAGTGCAAACACTTCATTGCTAGAAAGTAGTAAATCACAAGGAGTACCAATCACAGAAATCCATAAATAGAAGTAGAGAGTCTCCTTACTAGAAGAGCACCCAAGAGTCAACACTACTCCTTTCACCTTTTCTTCTTCTCTGTTTATTCCTTTGAGCTTCTATCTTTATCTCTCAACTCCATAGAACTAAGAGAGCTTCTCTAGAACACTCTATCTTTCTTTCCCTCTTTATTTCTCTTCTGTATTTTTACCCGAGAAGCTTTCCTTATAAGCTTCGTTCTTCCCAACCACCTTACCCACCCTTTATTATTTGCCATCTATAAAGGGGAGGGACGTGGAGAAATCACAGAAGAGAAGCTGTCATAGGATCTCTAATTTTCCTTCTCCGATAACCAATTTCACATTGGAGCAGTCGATATCTCCATCGACTGCAATTTCTTAGTCGATAGCGGGCGGTCAACCACTCGGCCGTTGATGCATGGGAGAAGACGATACCCTTGTCGACCACCAAATCCTGGTCGATATAACATATCGATCGTTCCAACGTGATTTTTCCATCCACTTCTTCTACCGTTTGCTTGTCTGCTACTTTGCCTCTGCCTTATTTTTTTCTTTTTCGGTCGAGTATCGTCGACCGCTCTATTGACTGATCACTTGACTGAAAGCCCAAATGGCATTCTATAATATATTTTGGTGGAGTTGCTCAACCGCATTCTCGATCACTTACATGACCGAAAATGCCACTGCTCTTCTCTCTCCTCTTATTGTTCTAACTTAATAATATATATACAGTTCCGCCAATTATCTCGTTAATCGTTTACTAAATCTTCAACCCCCATTCCAATTATCGTTCCAAATACATCAACTTATTTTCGGGGTATCACATTCTATCATAAAGTCACTCCAAAATCTCCAATAATCCACATTTATTATTATTCCTAGTCCCAGTTAAATCCTAGGTATTACATTCCTCCCTCTTTATATAAATTTTGTTCTCAAAATTTAGCTTAGTGTAAGTGCTTCCCTCGCTTAACAACCAAACCACAACTACCATCCTTAACACAAAGTACCTGAAATAACTTCTTGCATTATATTTTCTCTTGAAACTTCCAAAGGATTTCACTACTACTTCTGCTTTCGCAATATACAATGACTTAGCAAAAATGATAAATTACACATCTAAATCCTCCTATTGTCATCTACATCTGCTGCAACAAAAGAGCCTTTGTCCAAATTTCTCTCCTTTCATCTTCTAGTGAGTGGCCAATCATTGCAACATGAGCTACATTATTGCACCTAACACATCTCTTAACCAAGCCATACACCTTTCTCATCTACATACCATTATATCCAAAGAGAAAACTTATAGAAACTATACTCATTTCACTTCCTTAATGCCTAGTTATATCAAAATAGCAATTTCGTATACGACACCACCAGATACTTGCACCAAATACTTGCATCCTCCACAACAAAAAACACCTTTAGTGCCACAATTTTTTGTCCCTTAATCCAAAACCGGACAACCTTTGCCCAAATGACCACTCTCATTACATTTCAAACACTTCTTCGAGCCCGCAAGACACTTCTTGAATGACTTCTTTCACTCCGTGAAATTGCTTAACGCTTGAAGTCTTAGCATTTTCTTTTCAAAATGACGTGTCTCCTCGAATACATTCCTCATTTCTTTGTCACTCACTCTCAATAGGATCCTTTTTTCCCCTACTCCATTCCATCTTGCTTCCTCACCATCTCATTTCTATTCGACCAACAGAGTCTATTACAACTCCATTCATTGGCAAAACAGAACCTTGACAATATTAACAATAGATTCGAGCTCCACCATATCAAGTGCAGGGAACACAACATTACTTCTTTAGCAACACCTACGTACATACCCTGCAATTCTATCTTCTAAGTCCAAACAAATCTCTTCATCCACCATACATTTCTCATCCCCTATCTAATCCTATGCAACTTAGGCAACTCTGCCTAATCGTCTACTAAATTTAGTTCATGCAAGATTTGATTTTCACCAATTCCTCTTTCCAATTTATAAAAATTTGGGCTGAGTCTCTCTTGTTTCTTTACTCCCCTAAAGCTTATATTTCATACATCCTGAACTAAAACCCAAACAGTTCTAGAATCATCTATCTTTTATCACATACAACATTCAACTTAATCCAAATACTCAAGATATTACATCAAAACTCAATGTCCAATTAACAATTTCTCATTGTTAACTTCTCTCAACGTCCTTTCCCTCTTTACATCTTACCAGGTATCCATACATCGCAAAGCCTATGTAAAATTGTCTATTACTCAATATCAAAACATAAAATTAAAGTAGCAATCAATAACTTACAGTTAATGAAGGATTTCCACGTTGAAGCTTGTGCTAGTAGGCAGTTTACAGAATCATTTTTAAAACCTAAGTGCTTTGATACCAACTGTAGCGACCTGATTTTTCTTACATTTGAAAATATGAAAAATTTAAAACATTTCCTTTTACTTAAATTCTTTTCTTTTCAATTATGTAGCAGAAGACTATTTTGTTCTTAAATAAAAGAAGACAGTAAAATTCGTTTCTTAAAACATTTTGTAAAACAAAGCGGAAGACTTATAATAAAACAAAATATTTAAGAAAAACAATTCTTTTTCTTTTACATTTACAAACCCTTTTACAACCATTTTCTCTTTCTTAAATCCTTTAGCCTAGCCAGCCACAAGATCTATGCGTGCAAATCCTTCATCAACTGCTCCTTAACCTGTTATCCTATTCTCGTACGTGTACGTACATCCACAAGACTTAAACTAAGGAGCCTAATGCTCATTAAGTGATATAAAAAAAATTGTAAAATGCATAGTCTAAAAGCTCACTAGCCGATGATCAGTTCGTCTAATGCACCCTACCCGTCACCTCTGATATAGCGGCAATGGCATAGTCAGAAGGCCCGCTAACCATTAGCCAGTCTATCCTAGCATAATTTAAGGACTCCACAATCGTTATTAGCAGCAATGACATAATTTGAATGCTTTGCTAGTTGTAATGGCATAGTCTGAAACCCCAACTAGCGACTGTGCCCACCAAGGGCTTAAACGACCTCACATCACACCGTTAGCTCATGTTTCATATAATTTTTACATTTATCACATTTAATTCATTTCTTATCTGTTTCACTATCTATGGTAAAATGGATATTCCTATAGCCCTCGTACACTTCGTATGTATGAGCATCCATTAAACCATTCTTTAAAACCATGCATGAAAAACCATTTTCGTATCTCTTTTCCTCACTGCTTTCACCTACAAGCTCACTCACCATCTCTGTCTCTCTCTTTCTTTCCCCTAGATTTTCTCTCGGCCTCTAAAGAGCTTCTCCAAAACATTTGTCTTTCTTTCCCTCTTTGTTTCTCTTATGTATTTTTAGCTTTCTTTATAAGCTTTGTTCATCCCAAGCACCTCACCTAATACCCTTTATCATTTGCCAACTGTAAAGGGGAGGGATGTTCAGAAATCACAGAAGATAAGCCATCTTGGGATCTCCAATTTTCCTTCTCGGGTAACCAATTTCACGTGGGAGCGGTCGATATCTCCATTGACCACAATTTCCCCGACAATAGTGGGCGATCAACTGCTCGGCCGTTGATGTGTGGGAATGGAAGATACCCTTGTTGACTGCCAATTCTCAGTCGATATACCCTTGTCGAATGCCAATTCTCAGTTGATGTGTGGTTCAATGTGATTTTTCCATCCACTTCTTCAACCGTTCGCTCGTCCGCTACTTTGTCTCAGCCTTATTTTCTTCTTTTTTGGTCGAATATCCTCAACCGCTCTATCGACCGATCACTTGACCGAAAGCCCAAATTAAAATCTGTAATATATTTTCATCAAGCTGCTTAACTGTGTCCTCTACCGCTTACACGACCGAAAATGCCACTGCTATTCTCTCTCCTCTTATTCTTCTAACTTAATATTATATATACATTTCCACCAATTATCACCTTAATCGTTTACTAAATATTCAATTCCTATTCCAATTATTGGTACCAAATACACCAACTTATTTTCGGAGTATCACATTCCATCATAAAGTCACTCCGAAATCTCTAATAATTCATAATTATTATTATTCCTACTTCTAGTTAAATGTTGGGTATTACAACTTACATCTCATGAACTTTGGCGAGACAATCCCAATTCCATGAGACCTCCTTTAGTGTTACTCACTCAATGCACAACCAGTTGGCAAACTTGGGACAAGTCTTGACATGGCCAGACTAACGGGCTCATTGCCCATAAGACCAACCTTTAGGTCAACCTTTCCTCAATCCTTCATGTTTTCTTTACGCTTTTAACTTTTATTTTGTGTTTCTTGCATGAAAAACATTTGGATGAGAAAACATTTTTCTTCTTCTTGAAAACATGATGCATGTACATAATGTAACTTGCATGCAACTTAACATACTTTCTAAACTTTGTCATTGCAAATTGTCAAAACAACCCATTCATCATGTAAGTAAGCCTAGTAATTAAGCAAACAACATATCCTTTAGTTAATATTGTCATCATAAAACAGAGCAAAGTATCTATCATCAACAACAAAACATCCTGAATATCCTCGACTTAAACTTAACTCATATCATAACATACTAACAACTAGGAATAACTTTGCATCTTGTGTTGTAGACTCGAAGGTCAAACACATACAACATTAGTTACCTTGAGGTCTTAGCACAATTTATAGGACTTATGAGATTATCTTCTTGCATTGAAAAACCTAACACATGTTAATTTCCCCATTCGTATCCATTCTGACCCTAGACATTTCTTTCGCTTGAATTGGTCATCCAGTCCAGAGTATATGTTTTACCTTCTGAATGTCCCTTCTAGAGGTAGTCTTTCACATGAGGGGGTTTCCGTCTTTTATGGTGAAGACCGCTTAACACTTCTCCAAAAATCACAACCTATGCCAGACATCCATGTAACATCCCGTGTTCCATTTTAACCGTATAAAAATTTTTACTTTTAAAACATGTGCAAGGGAAAATCAAAGTAAAGGAAATGTGAAAGTCTTTATAAAATAAAACCATACAATTCACCAGTTCAAAACAATGTAAAGCAAACAAACATTAATACTTAAAAACTACTTAAAACATTTGTCCCAACTAAGATATCAATGACTTAAAATTTTTGAAGTACTTAGCATACTTATAACCATTTCATGAGCCATAACCCACAAAGGTCAATCCACCGACAACACAAAAGGCCCAACCCAATAATACTCCATCAGTTGCGTCCTCATTATGCTTCTATGAGCCCAAAACTCAGTAAGAGATATAAATATAAAATGCTCATGCTATGCTCTTTATAAAACACATGCAATTTCCATTTTTAGATTATTTTACCTTTACTTTTAAAGACGTAGGAGATATCAACTTGACAAGGTAGAGGGGCACCTCATGACCCATACGGATAGCTAACTCAAGAACCCACATCTCATAACTTCTATTTACATTTATTCATGTGTATTCCATTTTCATTTAGTTATAGCTACCCATACAAGTGTTTGAGATGCTAACTTGACAAGGTAGAATCCACATCTCTATACACCTATTTACGATTATCAAATTTTTTCCGTTTACAATTTCAAAATGATGCAGAAAACCATTTTCGTGTATTTTAGGAAAACAATGATGAATGAATGCACACATACAAGCCTATCATACATGTCTATCTAGCATATTCTCAAAACATGATCAATCCTTAGCCTAAAGAATTGAACTTAAATCCAATAAATCACAGTATTAAACATCAAACAACAATACATCATCGAACGATAACAATATCAACAACCTAAGCATCTAGTAAACACTATCAGCATACAAACCCTAATTTCTTGTGATGTAGCCCCAAAGAGAAAACACATGCAATATCACTTACCTGTAGTCCTTAGTGGTTTAGTACTTAAATTTATCTTTCACAATGCCTATTCATCATCAATAACAACGGTTTATCAAACTTAGAAACAAATGAAATAATCGTCAAACCCAACTTGATAGATTAATTTCCCCAGTAGTGCATAGCTACATGTCGAATAGAATAATCCCTCCACCAACCGAATAGAAACCTTATCATCCAACTTAATCTCTTAAAACTCAAAGTCCAATTTAACAGGGTATTGAATACTTTCTTATTAAATTACAATAGTATAGATGGATCGATAAACCAAAAAGAACTTTAACAAACATTCACAATAATTCCACAACAGAGAGGAAACTTGAGTCTAAATCTAAAATTCAAAATATATACATCCAATATTATCCCTCAAATCATCTCTCGGCAGAACCATTAAAACCAACAGAGTATAACAATTGAAGCAACAATTTGTTTTCACATTTAACAACAGCAGATAGCAATTTAGAACCCATCCGATTACTACCCACTAACAGTTTATCAAATTAGCAGAGGACATGCCATTTAACAAAACCATTATCATATATTCAAGAGGGAACTTGTGTAATGCCCTGCGTTTTAAAAAACTTTTATTTTCTTTCATTTTTAGTCATAATTAAAATTTATCTTTTATTTAATTGAAATTGTGCAATTTAAAACTTAATCAGAGTATTTAAGCGGAAATAACTTTAAAACATATTTTAAAAGTTCATTGAATTCTACAACAGTTCATCATTTTACCAACTATTATTAAAACAAGTTATTTAAAACAACCTATTTATTTTTCTTGAGTCATAATCCTTCAGGTCGAATTTGGTTGATAACTTAAAGCCTCCTCTAGTAATGCCTCCTCCTCCACGTGAGAATCATCTACTTCACGGGTAATACCATGAGCCTAACGCTCACCAATAAATAGAATAAAATGCTTATGCTTATGCAGCCGTTTTCCCAGAAAAGAACCTATCTTTTCTTCTTTTCATCATTTCCTTTATCAGTTTTTTTTCCTTTCAAGAGATAGGATACATCTATTGGTATGGCTAACTGACTCCATCTGTACTTGAGTTGAGAATTCCATAAGGGGTGTCACCACTACCGTCACCTAATCTCTGCCTAACGTTTGAGGACTAAAAGCAGGGATACATCTGTTGGTCAGTGTGGACTAACCGACCTCATACTCTACGTGAGCTGGAGAATTCCATCAGGGGTGTTCCCACCTACAGCTGTCACCCTCACTCTCGAACCCTCAAACGCCACTTTTTCCTTTATTTTTTCCTTCCATTTATCGTGTTAAGCATATGTCACATTTTCATAAGTCCTATCATGATGCATGAATGACAGTTCATATTTATTTCATAATAGTCTACGAATTATATAGTTCAAAACAACTATTATTAACAGTCCTTGATTTATTATCTCATAACAAACCTTAAAGTATATAATTAAATATCGCATAGCAATCCACAATAACTATTTTATAGCAAACCTTAAACTATATAATACAAGATAAAATAGTCCTGTGATGCAGGGCCTCTGTAATGACCAAGTTTTTCGTAAATCCTTTAAAAATACGTGAAAATTTAAACTTTTTAGATCTCTTTTAAAACAAATTAGAGTGCGACGCTAAACTGGATCGCTACTAACCTTTCGTTAAAATCGTATTGAAAATCCAATTAATGAAATGCAGAAGCGTAATAAAAATCATTTATTTAAAACTTTGCGGAAGTGTAAAAACCGTTTAAGGAAGAAATACTAAACAATTGACTCAATGCCTTTGAGAATTAAAAAGTGACAATTAAATACCATTTAATTACAACCGTTTATCTTTTACCCTCTTCTTTAGCTTGGCCAACCCCAATCTCGCCCGTGCAAATCATTCATCCCTGCTTCAGATTATCTGTTCATCGTTCCTAGTATATGTACCTATTACTATTTGTTCGTTGTTTGTATCTACACCACAAGTAATACGTGAGCCTAATGGCCCAGTAAGGAAAAGGGTTTAATGCAATTATTCTTATGACTCTTTTTAGTTCTTTTGGAATAGGGGTCACCCAAACCAATCCTTTCATTACGTTCGTTCTTGATAGGCTCCGAGAAACAAATAGAGATACTTAAAGAAAACTGTTCTGGAAAACTGTAATCCGTCGAGCTGACAATAATCAATCAACTTTAACTCCCAAATTTTACGTGGGCTTAAGCTGAAACTTAGAAGGAATGTTCTCAACGCAATAACATTAATCGTGTCAAAATTTCATAAAGAAAACCACTCTGGTTCAAGAGTTATGCTCTAAATACAACGTTCCAATAACCAGGGTTTTAGTAGGACAGATTAACCAACGGACATTCAAAACAGGATATCTCGAATTGCATACATCAAATGAAGCCCAAATTTGGAAGGTAGCTCTCTGACTCAATCCTGAATAAATCTCCAGAAGAAAACAAACAGAGATGAACGATGTAAAGGCCTCAAACAGATACCATATTCAGTGACAATAACAGTTCAGTAAAATAAACAGATTCAATAGGAAACAAATATTCTATCATGAACCAAACCCAATCAATATTCCATCAACGATTCCTTCAAGCAAGAATAGGCAAACATTCACCCTAAGACCAAACTCTCCAAGGATGGAATCTTCTTTTTTATCTCCACTCTACAATCCTTACCTCGAAGATAAGTGATTGGAAGAGACAATATCCCAAGGATTGCAAGGTTGAGAAGCTTCAAGAATCCCTTGCTTGGGTGATGGAGGAGGATAGCGCTAAGGGAAGGGGGAGGCCGCGGCTATGTTTCTTCAAAGAAACAAATTTCTCTTCAATTGCAAAACTGGTTCTTCCATTCGAAAATAGGGTATATAAAACCCTAAGGTTTTACAACAAAATCATAAAAGGACTAAAATATCCCTAGGTAGCAAAAGACTAAACAAACCCTTAATTAAAACAATAATAGTAAGATGCGAGTTTGAGTTTTGCTCTCTGAAACAAAGACATTTGACATACCAAATGGAGCCCAAATACAACGCTCAATAGCTCGTGCGAAACCTCAGGATGTTGGCTACATTTGGTATGCAGGACTAAAGTTGAAAAGACGTCATCCCGATTGTCAAAAATCCACTTGAACTATCGGAGGTCAGAATCTAGGATGAAAAACAACTCACAATTATTCCCCAAAGATTGTAAAATCTCCATTAGCCCAAATGCCAACTCCAATGATGTTTATTTGATTCAAAAAACTGCAAAATAAATAAAAAATGTTAGAGAATAAAAGAGCCCCTGGCTTGGGCTCAAGTTCCGAAACTTACTGCACATCAGTTCTTTCATTCGTTCTTTATTCGTACGTCGAGTGGGAGATTGAAGGACCTATATGCAGTGGTATAGTTGATCGGACTAGCCTCCTGTATGCAAACTAGGTCCCTTTCCCGTTATGGTAGGGGCTCTGCCTAGTTACCAGACTAGACCGGACTACCCACCAGCCACCAACTCTCCATTCATTCCATTATGGACTAGCCTCGTAGGTGCATAGTAGCTGCTAGACTAGACCTGATTACCCATTCATTTTATCATTCATTTTTAACATTTTCCTCACTCATGCATGTGAGTACCACCACAAGGCGGCACTCCCTATTGACTTCTATTAACATGATACATGATTATACATTCTCAACCTAACATGATGCATGATGCATTCTAACATACGTTAACAGAAATTGAAGTGTCCATTGAAATGAAACTAACTGTAAATGAAAGCGCATATAATAAATAACAGAAAATTTAAGGTGCATACTAGAGAACAATTTAAATAAACAACGAAGCATATAAGAAAATCAAACAACGAATGCACTTAATAAGGAAATACAAAAATTGAACACCTATAGCAGAACAGTGTACAACAAACTTTAACAAGGGAGCATACTCGAATTAATAGAATACAATTATATAAATTAATATGCTAATTATCCTAGTTGATTTCCTAGTCCATTTACATGTTTCCTATATTTATTATTCTAGGCAATCATTCTACTTAGTTATCATAGGCGATTTAAACATGCTTTTATACTAGTTAAGTAATTAAACATGTTAAGTAAACGACTAACATGCTCAATTTCTAGTTAAGTTAATTACTCTAATTGATTAACATACTCAATTTCTGATTAAGTTAATTACATTAGTTAATTAGCATGCTCAAGGTTATAGTTAGTTGTTCTAGGTCGATTTGCATGCTCAAGACTATAAATAATTATCCTAGTCAATTTACATGCTCAAGGAAAGATTTCAATTATACTTCTAATTAGTTATTCTAATGCATTAACATGAGTCTAGTTAATTAATTATTCCAATTAATTAACATACTCAAGTCTAGTTGATTACTTTAGGTAATTACTCAAGTTAAGTAAATCAATTACATGTTTATATTATTCTAATCAATTACAACTCAATTGAAGTACAATTAAATTATCTACATACCATTATTATCTAAATTAATTAACGTTCTTGAGTGTAGTTAATTATTCTATTATTAACATGCTTAATGAAATGATTGACAATTAACTACTCTGATTAGCAAATAGACATGCTGGTTTAGTTCTAGTTAATTGAACGTGCTAGTTAATTTAACATGGGTATCAACGAAGGAAATTGCAGAACAGCACAAACAGCATAAACGAAAGAATTATAACACTTAAATTTTATGCTAAGCAGTAATTAAAATAGACACTAAGCATTACTCCTTTCTTACTTCAACCATTTAGCTTGTTTAAACATTAGCACTCATCTTTAATAAAGCAAAGTATTTGAATCGCATAACAACAATAACAAATCTACACTATCATTAACATAGAAAATATGTGCAGCCACGAAAGCAACAATGATATAACATCAATAATCATCCATGGGACTATGATCTAAAAATCAACTTAACTAATAGTAACTGCAGTTAACGGTAAGGAAATGACTCACGAACACCCACGTGTGGTGCATGGCCTCCAAATGGCCAAAACATGCCTAATTCTTTACCTTAAATTGATGAACACAACAGGGATAACTTTCCACTTCACGGTTCCTCACAGCAGCTGGAGCTCCACAGCAGCTCACTCATGGTTTAAAACTAAACCCACAGTCAATCACTCTCTCACACATGCAGAAGCTTCTCATGGAGGGAAGAGAGAGCTCACTTAAGGGAAAGGAAATCGCTGGACTAAGGAAATGTCAGAGAAGGGAGAGGGTTTTATCACCTGGATGGAGGAGACAAAACGTAATTAGGAGAGAAAGAAATGGTGAGCCATCCAGTAAGAGAGGTTGGCGGCCTACAGGTCGAGGGTGGGTTAGATTTTTGTGTTTAAAGGCGTTACAATTCGCGTAGTTATGGACTACATGACAAACGTTCTAATTTAAATCCCTTAATTTTCTCTGAGCTGTGATCTTTCGGATGTGTGCAGATGCCTTGATGTCGTATGCAGTCATCCGTAAGGCTAAAATCTCGCAGGCTAAATGGTTTCTTCTGAAGGGGAAAGGCGTCCCCAACTATGTCCGAACCGTCGCCGGTCCCTCCATACCCATTGTTGTTGGCTCCTCTCCTGCAGTCGCAAATTTTCTTCATTTTTTTTGTCAGTTTTTCGGGCGAGACTGTTTGCTCGTAAACAAATTCCTCAACCGTCAATTCCCCTTCTTGGTTAGTTGCAATTTCCTCTTCTGTTGCTTCCTCACTTGTCACCGGCGAAAAAAAATTATTTTCGTTCACTTTTGTTGCCTCTTTTTTTTTGCTGACACCGGCTTCTCCATTTCCTCTCTTGTCGACGCCTCTATTTTGACTCTCACTGGCGCTTCCAATGTCCCTCGCTCTCCTTCTCCAGTGCATGACACAGGCATAGGTTCCAGCACCAAATAAGGGCAAGTCACCGATTCGGTCAATTCGTTTGTTCATTAGCCCACCGGTTGAAGTTCTTGCGGCACATTGCCCTTGACTGTCCATAACGACGCAACCCACTGTCTTTTGTGCATACAAACTTATCGGTAGCCAATTCATCTGCAATGGACTCTCCACAATGGCGCTATATGTTTCCACACCGACAGCAGGGACTCTGTAATAAAATAAAACGGCACCTGCTTCTTTTCTACCTTTGGAACTGACATCTCCGATTTGCTCGCTCTGAATTTTCCCGAAACCCTTGATTGTTTATCTTCAAACTTTGCAACGAATTGATCTAATAGTTCTTGGACTGCCAGTAAACTTTTTTCTATAGCAGACAGTTTATCCAGATCTTTCAATTCTGTCCTAATAGTGACGATTTCCTTCTGTCAATCGTCCATAGCCTTCTTCTGATAATTCTGAACTTGTTAGCGTTCTTTATGGCCTTCCAAGATCATGCTCTGATACCAAATTGATATGAACTATAATATTATTGAAGAAATTTACACAATCACATTCGGATGCGAAGTGGTGTCTGCACATAGCGTCTATAGGCATCCGAAGGTGTCCCAAAATCGGACAGAGGCAAGTTGGACGAGGTCTCCTCCCATTTGCAGTTGTCTGCCATCATCCAAAACTATCCAGGATTTGGACAGATTTGACTCGGACGTGACCATTCGTGTCCACAAGAATTTCATGTGTCCGTAGCCTCGTTCGAAACAACATCAGAAGTAGGGGCGACCATTAGGACGTGAAAACAGCGTCCCCGAGCTGTCCCAAAGTGCTGGGATGGCATTCTATACATTTACGGATGAGGAACAGTGACAGCAGTGCTCCTTGGCCTCCCTACTCCAACAAGATCTCCCCACTAGAACAAAAACGTAGGAGAAGAAGATGAAGGAGGGTTGGGCTAAGTAGAAACTCACCTGGGGACACTCACACGTGTGGTAGGGGACCATCCCTGTTAGGTCGGGTCAAGGGAGGTGATTCTATGTCGAGGGCTGGGTTTTTATTGGATAAACATCATTTTTGTTCTGATTTTAATTCAGTTCTGTCGCTGGTCTGCGTTGATTCAGACGGGTGCAGACGCTTTAATCCCGTCCGCAGGCATCTGCAAGACCAAAATTCGTAGGCTAAAAATTTGACTTTGGATGGAAATCGGTGTCCCTACCTTTGTTCGTAGCATCCACAGTCCAAGTCTGGACGCCACGCCTCATCTGTATGTATCGTCTGAATGTGTCCAAGATTTGGACAGATTCAAATCGGACTACTCCTTTCTTTGTCCGCAGGCGTTCGCAGTCGTCCTAAGGTCTCCAGACTTAAACAGATTCGTTGTGGACGTGTCTGTTCTCGTTCACATCGTCTGCAACATCTCAGCACTGTGAGGTTAGGACACGAGACCACATCCCAAGTCATCCCCAAGGCCAGGGAGACGTTCTAGGTGTTTTCCGGATCACACTTCTCATTCGCAAAGTCGCCCGTATGCGTCCTAATGGTTCAAAAGTCCAATTCCTTTGCATTTCCGACCAAGTTTTTATCTGAATTGATTTCTTTACGAGATTATGATTCATAATTTAATGCGTATAGAGACGATGTAAATACATGTATTACGCCAATTCTTTCCTCTATAGTCTGATTACATCATTTAACGGAAAAGTTAGGATTAGGTTGTTACAAACTATATGGTTGAAACTTCACCACATTAGTAATATCCTTATTAAGGCCTTGATAAACCTAGCAATTGTTTGTTTCTTTGGCTACTCAACTCCACTCCTTTATTTGATAGATTGATAATCAGCAACAAAGTCCTTCACATTGAGTGACCCTTGTCTCAAACTTTGCATTTTAAGACAAAGCACATGTCTATAATGGCTTGGAACAAATCTCCTTCTTATCATCTTCTTCAACATATTCTAAGTATGAATTTTCTCATATCCATCATGCCTCCTATGAATTTTCAAATCTTCCAACCATAAACTAGCATAAGCGGTTAACTTCAAAGAAACTAGTTGAATTTTCTTCTTTTTTGAATAATTAGAACATTCAAAAAAATTTTCTACTATTTCCAACCAATCAAGACAATCATAACAATTTCTAGAACCATCGAAAATATAAATGAGTAACTTTAAATGTTTCAACTCAACAAAAGAGTTGTTTTCGTACCTTGGACTAGATGGTTCATAACAATCAGTTTCCATATAATCTTCATCTTGTCCACTACCCTCTCAACCTGTAGTATCAATAGAGGTACTTATTCTTTTTCTTGGTCTAGGGGTCCTAGGGCCCCTCACATGTTGATTTATAGGTTCAACCAACCTTTGTTGCAAGTTGGAAAACATCTTTCACAATTCTTTAAGTTGGCCTTGCATACCAGACACGACCTCCTCTATTAATGGCTTATTAGTTGGTTGAGTAGAGGGTGGGTTTGCTTCTCTATTTTGGGTAGTGTTTGCCCCACTTCTTGTGCTCATTCTAGAAGTTCAAGTTCACCAATTATAGAGTATAAAAATAGGAAGAAGGCCCTGATACCAATGATGCACCAAGCGATGTAAAGCTTGGAAAATCCCTTGTTGGTTGGCGGTTACCACGGCTAGAAAGTATGAATGCCAATTCCAGGTTATTCAATTTGTTCGTTTGTTATCCAATCAATATGAAAATTTGAACACAACAAATTCCACAAGAGAAGAGAATGGCTTCCAAAAATCATGCAAAAAATTCAAACTAGAGACAAATATATGTAAAATGCAAAGAAGACTGCCCGTAGGGGTACCAATATGGTAGTTTAAAGTCTGAAAAGGAATATCACAAATTACTCATTTCTTGTCCAAATTGCATGAACTTTGAAGCACACACTTTTTTTATTGTGTACCAGTAAACCTCAAAAAATCAGAATGAAATTCACTAAGACAAAGAACTTATGAACGAACAGTTACAAGTTAGTCAGAAAAAGTGCTATGGTTGCATCTTTTGACTTCAAATGGACACCAACTAGGAAACCACTCCAACTTGGGTTGTAGCAGATCTTCTAACCTTTCTCTATGGAAGTCAACCTCTGTAATGAAGTGGAGACAGGAATTAGAGTAAGAGATTAACCTCAAGACAAGCCAAGAATGGTGATGAATACATTTGTGGTCACACACTCTCTTGGTTCTCACCTAGAAAATTGGGGCCGATTGAAGAGGAGGGAACTCTTGCTCAATAAGGGTTTTTAAGCTCAATTCAAAATTTTCACACAAGTCTTAAGGAGAAGTATAAATACCTCCTCAATTAGGGTTGCCCTAATGTCAAATTACAAAATTAATCTAAAACATAAAACAAACAAAAGGCCCTCGATTATTTCAAGTCTAGCTAAGAACATCCTAAAACAACATTACCATTACATCAAATAACATCCAAAAATGGCATAACTTGATTTGAAGCTACATTCTAGGAATTTTAGTGTCTCTTGAAATGTCTCTCCATTAGTTGATTATCCTCAAGGTCATTCTTCAAGTAGATTGGCTTCAACTCTAACTAAGGATGGTCATGCTTCTTTGCTAGAGTTTAAGCTCTCTATTTAGAATCCTTTTGGAATAGCAAATGACCTTCCAATTTAACAATAGAACACAATCTAGAAAGCTTGACAAGTCAGTTACAAATGTTAAGAAACTTACATTTTGATATGAGCTCATAAAGGTTGCGAAAAATAGCAAACATGCCACGGAGATCAGATTGTAGGCAGTTTTGAGATAGCTTCTTAATTTTCTTAATCTTATGCTTTAATCTCCACTTATGCCTTATCTTAAATAACTCCAAGCCATATTGTGGTGCTTGAAGAATGTAATGGATTCTATATTACTCTTTTCTCCTTGAACAGCTACAAAAGAAACACTAAAATTGTGGTTAGAAAATCGCTGGGCTTGATTGAGAATAGAGGGAATTCGTGGCCCATCACCAAAATCTTGCATCCCTGATCATCATATATCTGGTGTATGAAATTATTTCCTCTTCTTCTTTCTCAACATATTCAAACATATCTTCCATAGTTTGGAACCATTCTTTAGCACTAGTTCAATCAGGTATATTACCATCAAATTCAGGTGGTTGCAATAGTTAAAATTTCTACAAGATTACATCTGTTTGTATTACCAATCTCAAATTTCCTTGTTCTTATCTTTTCATAAACCATTCTAGATAATGAAATTGTCATTCCACCAGATTCGTTAGCTGATTAATGGCTGCATCCGTTTCATACTCATTCATCTTTCATCCTCTAACCATGTTATACTCTAAAACATTTACCTACTTCAAGTGAAACACATATATTAAAAGAAAAATATATAATAACACACTTACAGTCAATGAAGCATTTCCATGTTGAGGCTTGCGTTGGTGTGGTCTATATAGAATCAATTTTCAAATTTGAGGTCTCTGATACCATATTGGAATGACCTATTGTAATACCCTAAATTTTTATCGTATTTAGCATAAGATTAAGTGAGGATGATAATTGAGAATTTGGATACTCATTTGATTGCTTATTTAAGTTATATTTGGTGATTTTTAGTGTGGATATGGTTCATGGTAACATATGGTTTTAGGATAATGTGAATTTTGTTGTTTTTGGTTAAGTGGTATAGTTGTGGTCGATCAATAGATGAGATGATCGACCACATATTGTATAGTTTGATGAAATAAAAGTTTTCTATTAGTTAGTGGTTGTTCAAAATGGATGAGCGGTCGTTCGGCAACATTACAGAGTCGAAATGGGGATGTTTTGCAGATGATTAGTGAACAATCAGGTTTTGAAGTAGATTTGTGAAAATTGTGTTTTTCGATCGATCAAAAGGGGATTAGCAGTCGGTCATGGTCATTATAGATTCTAAAATGTTAGATTTGCGGTCCATCATGTGAAGGAAGGTGATCGACCAGTTTTTTGAGAAAATGTACAGAGTCTATTTTTCGGTTATTTTGCGGATGATCTTAGGAAGAGGTTGATCGACCGATAAGTTGAAAGGTCGCAAGAAATGAGTTGTGGTGTTATATTTTAATTGGATGAAGGAGTTGATTACTCATCATTTCTTGGCTAAGGATGTAACCACCCGGTTTTATTTACTTTGGAAATCGTGTAAATTTAAAACTTTTCTTTTTATAAAAACATCAGAGTATTCTCCTTTTATAAAACCCGACCAATAAAACTCTTTACTTAAAATATTTATCAATTTCAGTTTAAGTAATAAAATCATCTTTATGAAAATGCAGCGGAATTAAAATAAAACATTAAAGAATATTAAATAATTTACAAACTCTTTTACAAATATATTCCTTTTAATTCTTTAGCCCAGCCAGCCACAAGTTCCACCCACGCAAATCCGTTAACCACTGTCTCTTAGTCTGTTCACCTGTGCAAGTACCTACATCGCAAAACTTAAGTAATGAGCCTAATGCTCAGTAAGTGATATAAAATAAAATGTATGATGCACATGTCATGTAACTTTTAAATCTCTTTTCCTTTTCTGTTTCTATTTCTTTTCTCTCTTTCTTTTCTTTTCTTTTACCGTTTTCTTGATCTTCACTTTCCTTTATCTTTACTTTACTTTATTGTTCATTTTTTTACTTGATTGTTACTTTATTTTATCTTGAAAGGCGTTGGAGATGTCTAAACTTGATGAGGCGAACCTCACATCCCCAGACGACCCCGTTTATCTTTATCTTTATCTTTACTTTATCTTGAAAGGCGTTGGAAATGTGTAAACTTGACGAGGAGGAGCAGCAAACTCAACCTCACATTTCCAAATGACCCCGTTGTATGTTTATTGTTGTCTTAAGCTTGAAAGGTGTTGGAAATATCTAAACTTCACATGGAGGAGTAGTAAACTCAACCTCACATTTCCAGACGACTCCGTTTATGTTTGTTGTGTGTCTTAATCTTTAAAGGCGTTGGAGATGTCTAAACTTGACGAGACGAACCTCACATCCCTAGATGACCCCGTTTATCTTTATCTTTATCTTTACTTTATCTTAAAAGGCGTTGGAAATGTCAAAACTTGACGAGGAGGAGCAACCAACTCAACTTCACATTTCCAAACGACCTCGTTGTATGTTTATTGTTGTCTTAATCTTGAAAGGCGTTGGAAATGTCTAAACTTGATGAGGAGGAGTAATCAACTCAACCTCACATTTCCATACGACCCCGTTTATGTTTGTTGTGCCTTAATCTTGAAAGGCATTGGAGATGTCTAAACTTGACGAGAAAGAGCGACTAACTCAACCTCACATCCCAGACGACACCGTTTATGTTTATCTTTATCTTGAAAGTGTTAGAGATGTCTAAACTTGACGAGGAGGGGCGCCTAACCCAACCTCACATCTCGTCACACACATTTACATTTATTTCTTTACATTTCACAACCGTCTCGTTTCTTCTTTGTTTCCTTCTTGTCATTTTGTAATCGTTTTGTTTCTTCTTTGTTTTTTTATCAAAAGTATGTATGGAAACCATTTTCGTATCTTTTGAAAACTATGATGCATGGTGCTCATGAATGCATACATTCTCTACTAAAGGAATTTAATGGCACAACCAACATACAATTCATAGAACATGATTACAAAAACTGTAAACAATGAAACGTGCTATTTTAAAACTGTAAACACCGAAACATGTTATTTAAAACTGTGAACATCGAAACATGCTAGAAAAGCGGTAAGCAACGAAACATAGATCTCCTAGTCTTGCGATGTAGGTCCCTAAGGACCAAAGCACATGCGTATCACTTACCTGGCGTTTGGAATGCTTTTCTACACTTTATCCTTCTTCCTTTAATGCCCTTAAGATTATTAAATAAGTAATCATCAAAGTCACATATAGTTATCTTCACTTCTATATTTCATTATGCTCAACTAACTCAATATCATAATTTCCTATACATGAATCTAACCAATCGCTTAGCAATTCCAAAAACCCACTAATATTCTATACATTTAGTTAAAAGAGTAAATATCAGGGGTAGTCATAACCAAACTGCATATTGACAATCAATTCCAAATAGTTTGTTAGAAAACTTCAACCAAAACCAACTAGACACAAGGATGACAATTCTTCTTCAGCCACTATCTATTATCATAGTAGATTAAAGAGAACCTCCAAATAGACTTTCGATGGCAGCAAGCATAAATGAACTGCAATCCAAATTTTAGAAACTTCAAAACAAATAAATTCGAACAGTGACATTTCCCTGTGACATTACCTCGTCAAAATAGCTAATATGTAGAAATCATTCAATCCAACAATGAAACAGAACCAATTTGCATCCATTACCGAAGCAAAATTTAACTAGATATCCCTCAACATAACAGAAACAGATTTCCGTCCCAAATGGCAGCAGAAAATCCAACAAAATCAGTAAATCACTCCAAACAAAGAGTAATCAGAATCCAACACCCAAACCAAAAACGAATTAACATTCTCAAACTGAAAACAGAAAGACCCAGCTAAAAATTTCTCTCACCATCAAAACAGAACCGGAGTTCTGTTTACTCACCGAAAATTGGAGGCTGGCAGAGGGAGCTCCTCGGTTTGGGGCTGGTGTCACCGGTGGTCAGAATGCTCGCCGCTGGACGGAGAGCACAACCCGTCCGCTCGATACTCGCTCCCTCGCTGCTGGAGGGATGGCTCGAAAGCTCAAGTCCCCTATTTCGGACCGAAACCGTCGAGCTCCCAGTCGTCAACGTCGCTCGAAGTGCCTCAGAAGACGTCCACCATCGTTGTCCAGTCACAGGTCTCCCTCTCGCTCGCGAAAATCGCTCGGTTGGCGTCTCTCTCTCCCTCTCGATTTCTCTCCGCTAGAGACTAGAATGGGGGAAGAGGAAACCCTATTCCTCCACACTTTAATTTTACTTCTTCCAATTTCACTTAATTCCTCCTTTTTAAATTTAAATTCCCTTTTCTCCTTAAATCCTTAATCTGAATTACCTTAATTTTAACACTTATTTTAACTCCATTTTATCTCAAATTAATCTCATTATTTATTTTCTCATTTAACAATTACTTCCTTGGCAATACCCCGATAATTATTCGGCTAATTCGAATATTCCCAATTATTTTAAAATTTATCATTTTTAAATTTTGATATAAAAATCGAGATATTACAGTCCTCCCTCCTTATAGAAATTTCATCCTCGAAATTTTCTCAGCATAATTATTCTTTGAAGCTTCAACTTAGTGTAGCTTCTCATATGTTATTTTTACACGAAACGTCCAAAAATTACATCATTTTTACCTCCGCAGAGCACAAGAACTTACCAAAAGGTCCTATTTCACATCTAAGTTATTGGATAGACAACCTCATTTGTCTTAAAAGAAAAGCGTTTGTCCAAATTTATTTTTTTTATCAAATAGTTATGTCAAAACACCGTAATGTGAACAAATTTATTGCATTTTGAAGATTCTAATCCTTCAAAATCTCGTTCTGACTCATACAATTCCACCTGTATTCATGTCATTTCCAATAAAATATAACTTTAGGCAATCACTTCTGATTTTATAAGTCACAACATGACAATTGTTGACAATATGACCACTTTTATTTCACTTAACACGTCACTTCGATCCGGCATGACATCTATCAAATTGATTTCCTTCATTACTCTACCATTAAATTGAAGGTGGCATTCCTATACTCTCTAGTCATTTCATCACATGATTCCTTTTTTACCAATATAGTTTTGAACTCCATCCATTGGTAAAACCACTTAAATTCAATTCCTCAAACCTTTTACCCTGAACTAAGTCGTTTTTAACTTTTCCAATATCCCAATATCAATAATACCCAACGAAAGGCGAGAACAATCACCATACATTGTCACATTTAATTCCAACAAAATATATACACGATAAACTCTTACTAATATACCACCATACACCGAGTCTAGTGCGTTCCAATCATTATCATCGTGAAGGAATAAGTCTCAAATCACTTCATCCATTTCTTTAACTTAATTTAATAGTAATAACTTCAAAACTCTAGCCACATCCATCCTTACATATTACAGATTTTCCAAAGTTATTTATTTATTTATTTTATTTTTTATCCTAAAATGGCTCCTTATCCTAGTTCAAATTAGATTCCCAGCTTAATTCAGTGATCAAGGTATCAAATTTCCAACGTTCCATTACTAAATATCCAAAACACTCCCTTACAAATCCTTAATAATTCTGACCAAGTGTATAAACACTTGACTAACTACTTATCGTCCTCATAATTCAGCTTCGTCACTAACTCATGATGTTCTTCCTCCTCATAACAAATCCACCCTCTTATCTAATTCCTTGTAGTGTGGACAACCTAGCCAAATTGTCTAGTTCACACATAATTTATTTGGCACTTATCCCTTTCCAATTTATAAAAATTTGGGCAGAGTCTCTCCTAATTCTTTACTCCCCCAAAGCTAATTCCTGCTCTCAAAACCCAAACAGTTCTAGTATTGTCTATCTTTTATCATATCCATCATCTAATTCTATCAAAAGAAAACTACGACCAGTTACATCAATTACAACCATCTCAAATACTGTACTAATTAATTTACATTAAATTTTTCATAAATTCCTCCGAGCAACATATTCTTGTCCCACCAACTTAGTCACAAGATTGTTGGTCTCATCCTCGTCATGCACAACTTCTCTAGCCCAAAAGTTTACTGTACCCTGGCCATGATACCTTTTTACCTCAAGGCAAAACAATTACTTAAATAATGAGATAAAGAAATGCAACTGATTAGAATACTTACAGTCAATGAAGTATTTCCACGTCGAATCTTGTGCTAATAGGCAGTATACATAATCAATTTTAAAACACGGGCACTCTGATACCAACTGTAATCACCTAGTCTTATTTACTTTGGAAATCGTGTAATTTAAAATTTTTCTTTTTATAAAAACATCAGAGTATTCTCCTTTTATAAAACCCAATCATTAAAACTCTTTACTAAAAACATTTATCAATTTCAGCTTAAGTAATAAAATCATCTTTAAGAAAACGCAGTGAAATTAAAATAAAACATTAAAGAATATTAAATAATTTACAAACTCTTTTACAAATAAATTCCTTTTAATTCTTTAGCCCAGCCAGCCACAAGTTCCACCCGTGCAAATCCTTCAACCACTGTCTCTTAGTTTGTTCACCTATGCGAGTACCCACATCGTAAGACTTAACTAATGAGCCTAATGCTCAGTAAGTGATATAAAATGAAAGGTATGATGCACATGTCATGAAACTTTTAAATCTCTTTTCCTTTTCTTTTTCTGTTTCTTTTCTTTCTTTCTTTTCTTTTCTTTTACCGTTTTCTTGATCTTCACTTTGCTTTATCTTGACTTTACTTTACTGTTCCTTTCTTTACTTCATTGTTACTTTACTTTATCTTGAAAGGCATTGGAGATGTCTAAACTTGACGAGGCAAACCTCACATCCCCATATGACCCCCTTTATCTTTATCTTAATCTTAATCTTTACTTTATCTCGAAAGGCATTGGAAATGTCTAAACTTGACGAGGAAGAGCAGCCAAATCAACCTCACATTTCCAAACGATCCCGTTGTATGTTTGTTGTTGTCTTAATCTTGAATGGCGTTGGAAATCTCTAAACTTGACGAGGAGGAGTAGTCAACTCAACCTCACATTTCCAGACGACCCGATTTATGTTTGTTGTGTGTCTTAATCTTGAAAGGCGTTGGAGATGTCTAAACTTGACGAGGAAGAGCGACTAACTCAACCTCACATCCCCAACGACCCCGTTTATGTTTATCTTTATCTTGAAAGTGTTAGATATGTCTAAACTTGAGGAGGAGGGGGGGTTAACCCAACCTCACATCTCGTCACACCCATTTACGTTTCTTTCTTTACGTTTCACAACCGTCTCATTTCTTCTTTGTTTCCTTCTTGTCATTTTGTAATGGTTTTGTTTCTTCTTTCTTTCTTTCTTGTCATTTTGTAATCGTTTTGTTTCTTCTTTGTTTCTTTTTCAAAAGTGTGTCTGGAAACCATTTTCGTATCTTTTGAAAACTATGATGCATGATGCTCATGAATGCATACATTCTCTACTAGAAGAATTTAATGGCGCAACCAACATGCAATTCATAGAACATGCTTATCAAAACTGTAAACAATGAAACGTGCTATTTTAAAACTGTAAACACCAAAATATGTTATTTAAAACTACAAACATCGAAACATGCTAGGAAAGCGGTAAGCAACAAAACATACATCTCCTAATATTGCGATGTAGGGCCCTAAGGACCAAAGCACATGCGTATTACTTACCTGGCGTCTGGAACACTTTTCTACACTTTATCTTTCCTCCTTTAATGCCCTTAAGATCATTAAATAAGTAATAATCAAAGTCACATATAGTTATCTTCACTTCTACAGTACATTATGCTCAACTGACTCAATATCATAATTTCCTATACATGAATCTAACCAATCGCTTAGCAGTTCCAAAAACCCACTAATATCCTATACATTTAGTTAAAAGAGTAAACATCAGGGGTAGTCATAACCAAACTGCTTATTGACAATCAATTCCAAATAGTTTGTTAAAAAACTTCATCCAAAACGAACTAGACACAAGAATGACAATTCTTCTTCAGCCACTATCTATTATCACATATATTAAAGAGAACCTCCAACTAGACTGCCGATGGCAGCAAGCATAAATCAACTGCAATCCAAATTTTAGAAACTTCAACACAACAAATTCGAACAGTGACATTTTCCTGCAACATTACCTCGTGAAAATTGCTAATAAGCAGAAATCATTCAATCCAACAACGAACCATAACCAATTTGCATCCATTACCGAAGCAAAATTTAACTAAATATCCCTCAACATAACAAAAACAGATTTCAGTCTCAAATGGCAGCAGAAAATCCAACAAAAGCAGTAAATCACTCCAAACAAAGAGTAATCAGAATGCCACACCCAAACCAAAAACGAATTCACATTCTCAAACTGAAAACAGAAAGACCTAGCTGAAAATTTCTCTCATCATCAAAACAGAACCAGAGTTCTGTTTACTCACTGAAAATTGGAGGCTGGCAGAGGGAGCTCCTCGGTTTGGGACTGGTGTCACCGGTGGTCGGAATGCTCACCGCTGGACAGAGAGCCCAACCCGTCTTCTCAATGCTCGCTCGCTTGCTGCTGGAGGGATTGCTCGAAAGCTCAAGTCCCCTATCTCGGTTTGAAACCGTCGAGCTCCCAGTCGCCGACGTCCCTCGGAGTGCCTCAAAATACGTCTACCGTCGTCATCCAGTCGCAGGTCTTCCTTTCTCTCGCGAAAATCTCCCGACCGGAGTTTCTCTCTCCATCTCAATTTCTCTCAGCTGAAGGCCAGAATGGGGAAGAGGAAACCCTATTCCTCCTCACTTTTATTTTTCTTCTTCCAATTTCACTTAATTCCTCCTTTTTAAATTTAAATTCTCTTTTCTCCTTAAATCCTTAATCTCAATTACCTTAATTTTAACACTTATTTTAACTCCATTTTATCTCAAATTAATCTCATTATTTATTTTCTTCATTTAACAATTACTTCCTTGGCAATACCCCGATAATTATTCGGCTAGTTCCAAAATCTCCAATTATTTTTCAATTTATCATTTTTAAATTCTGATATAAAAATTGAGATATTACAAAGGAGGTGCCATCTCATGCTTGGATGGCTGATGAAAGGGTTAAGTTATATTAAAGAGGGATACTTGAGAAAGAAAAGGAGAAGAACCATAAAAACTTGAGAGAAAAGGAGAGAACCCAAGGGTGAAAGAAGAAGAAGGAAGAAGAGAAGGATTAAGGTATGTTGAGATCCTATAATGTTTTGATAAAGATTTTTTTGAAGATGTAGGAGTATGATAGGAAGATGATGTAAATAGGGTTGAAAAGTTGAAATCTGGATAGGATAAATGTTTGTTCTTTGTTGACTATCATCTTGGAATTTTTAGGTTAAGCCATTTGAATATGTTATTAAGGACATCTTAAGGGAGATGTAGGTTCTAGAATTACTAGATTTGGATTAATATTGTGGAATTTATGATTGTTCAAAGATAGATGAAAATTGGAGAAAAACGCTAAAGATGTATGTGTGAAAGATCATGATCTTATGTTGAATTGTGATGAATGTTTATTGATTTTTGAAGGTATTGAGAAGAAGAATCTTAAGTGTTGAACTAACTAAGCACTTAAGGTAAGTGATATTGTATGTTTGTGGCCCTTTGGCCTACTTCACAAGAAATTAGGGATTTTATGATTGTTGTGTATATAAGGATAGTAATATGACGTGATTTGAATTGTTTGTATGCTTTCATGTTGATATTGATACAAGGATAGTATTGATTGTTAAGAAAAGATTAATAATGTGGTTGTTTGATGATTGATAAGAAACACTAAAGGAAGAAATGGAAAATGTTGTATTGTTATTATGTGATAGGATGATAGAATTGTGTGTATTCATTTCAAAGTCATGCATCATGGTTTAAATAAAAATGTACATAAATATTTTATGCATATGTTTTGAAAATGCAACTGATATTATATGGAAATAAATGTAAATAGGAGTGATGAGGTAAGAGTCCTTGAGTCGGTTGCCCTATGTGGGGCATATGGTGCCACTCTGACACGAGACGGCCTAGAAAAGGAAGCACGTGTTAGAAACCCACGATGAGCGACAAGGGAGGAGATGTAGACCCTTGATCGGATCCTGGAACTATCTAACGTGAGGTTCACGGATTCTAGATTTTCGAAGAAAATCTACCAATCGTAGGCAATGGTTCGATTTTCCCTCGCTCAAACTCCCAATGGAAGTTTGAAAAAGGAAAACTTATGAGTTAGCTCAAGCACCACGAGCTTGCTAACAAGGAAGTCCTCTACTTCGTCTCAGATTCGAAAATCCGGGGCTAACTCACGACAGGGTCAGGATTTCTCTCAAAGAGGAGGAAGCTACTAATATATTAATCTGATCAAAAGTTTTTCAATGTATCTAATCCATGGATATTTATAAGCCTAGGTGATGATGAGTAGGGGATGTTGGACGGCCGAGATGAGGCAGGTGGGTGGCAATATGCATGACGTGCACGTGGCAGCTCCTGGATGTTTTCTTTGGGTGGCAACATGTAGGCCCTTGGATGAATGTGGAATGAATGACCGAGATTAAAGCTGTTGGGAGATAACATGCATGGCATACACGTGGCAGCTCCTTGATGTTTTCTTTGGGCTTGCTCTTTCCTTAGGCTTGAAATGGATTGGACTTGGCCCATCAACCCATAACTGAATCATCACCATCTAACCTAACCAACAATCTAAATGCATGAATGAGTAAAGGTTATAACCATGCCTTACCCTCACAAAATAGGCTCCATGTTTGCCATGAAAATAAAATAAGAAATGAAAAAATGCAGAATTGAAAGGTTACACGTTTGGGATGCCGGGAAGACAAATTCCCATATGATGAATCTCACAACACTCACGTGTGTCCCAAGTCAAGACATGCACGAGCTGCTCCCTATCCGTTGGGACAACATCCCAAATGGAACCATCCTCGAAGTTAATACCTGCAAAAGAAACAAGATCATTAGTAATTTGGCTAAGTAAAAGTAAGGACCTTGTTTGCGATAGAGTAATGGGCCTCGGCACCCGAGGCATGTCACACTCTACCTTTTACAGTGATACCTCTAATGCCTGGATGGATAAGTGGAACTAAATGAAAATGGAAATAAATGTAAATAGACATTGTGAGGTGTGAGTTCTTGAGTTGACTGCCCCATGTGGGCCATACGGTGCCACTCTACCTTGTATGCTAACATCTCCAACGCTTAGATGGGTAAGTAAAAATAAAATTAAAGTTAAAGGTAAATGAAAGACATGGAATATAAATAGCATATGTTTTTATAAAGTGCATAGCATGAGCATAACATTTTATATCTCTTACTGAACCATATGCTCTTACTTTAAGTCTTGTGATGTAGGTATGCATTGTAACGAGAAAATGAGCAGTTGATGGAGGATTTATGCGTTACGGATCTTGTAGCTGGCTAGGCTAAAGGATGAATGTAAATGGTTTCTATTTGTAAAATATTTTGTCAAATGTTCATCGTATTTAATTTGTAAAGATTTAAAGAAAAGAATTTTCTGTATGACATTTTGTGCAACTATTTCCAATAGTGTTTTTTTTTTTTACGAAAAGTCTTCACTATGCCATGTGTTATAAAAGAAAAAGTGTTTTGAAACTCTACGTTTGAAGTGTACGAAAATCAGGGCGTTACACCTATAATTCTTATCGTACAATTTATAGTTTGAAATAGCTTTTTCTTAATTAGATGTTCAAAACTTCAACAAAACACATGTTTATTTGATAAAGACATTTCTCTTTAAATGCGTAGCGAAAGACTTTTTCTTTTAAATAAAATTCATAATATAATAAACACAACCTCTTTAAAATCGTTTATAAATTTCAACTTCCCACTTTCATACATTTTTCTTCAAACCTAAGCCCACATAGTCAATCTTGTTGTAAAAATACAAGTCATCTTCTTGGAGATACTTCCTCAATTGCATTATGCCTTTTTTATATTTCTTTCTTTTGTGTTATCATTTGGTTTGTACCAACATCACAAGACTCATCTATAAGCCTAATGTTGAGTAAGTAATGCATAACTAACATGACTTGAAATTTGTAAAACCATGCTATATAAATAAACATGACATGCATGTAAAAACATGTAATTATTTCTTACATATATTCGTTTTTTTCTTTATGTTTTGTTTCACTTTTTGTTCTCATCATTGGGGCATAGGGCTCACCCAAAGCTACACAAATACATTGGGGCATATGGCTAACCCAAAACTACGTAAATGTCATTGGAGAGAGTAGGCACAACTAAGGAGAACACACTACTTACGTCTTGAGAACTTCGGATAGATAGTCCTAACTCCATGAGATCTCCTTTAGTCTAACACACTCAATGTGCAGGCACTTTGTAAACTTTGGCTAGATCTCGACATGGCTGGACTAATGGGCTCATTCCTTATAGGACCAACCTTTCCTCAATCCTTCATGTTTTCTTTACATTTTTAACTTTTTGTTTTTGTCTTTCTTACATGAAAAACACATGCATGAGATAGCATTTTCCTTCTTCTTCTTGAAAACATGATGTGTGTACATAATGCAACTTATCATACTTTCTGAACATTATCATGTCAAATACTCAAAACAATAAATTCACCATGTAACTAAGACTAGTAATTAGACAAACAACATATCCTCGAGTCAATATTATCATCATATAGTAGAACAAAGTATCTATCATCAACAACAAAACATCCTAAATATCCTTGACTTAAACTTAACTCATATCATAACATACTAACAACTAAGAATAACTTAGCATCTTGTGCTTTAGACCCGAAGGTTAAACACATACTACATTACTTACCTTGAGGTCTTAGCACAATTTTAAGCACTTATGAGATTATCTTCTTGCACAAAAAAACCTAACACATATTGATTTCCCCATTAGTATCCATTCATACCCGAGACACTCCTTTCCCTTGAATCAGTCATCTAGTCTAGAGTATATGTTTTGCCTTTCAAACGTTCACTCTAGAGGTAGTCTTTCACATGTGGGAGGTAACCTAGGCCGAGCGTCTACTCCAAAGATGATTTTTCACTTGTGGATGCCTGCCACTCTATGTCATACTTAATCTCATTAAACAAATCATTGTCCTTTTAAACATCCATCTATATTAATACACAATCATTCCACATGGGTATTATTCATACTTAACACCATAAAAATCCTGAGTGTTACACTCTCACTCCTTGCAGTGGCCGAATATAGGGGAAAGAGTGCCCTCATTTACATTAAAAAAATATATTTTTTATTTTATTTAAGATATATTATATGTAATATAATATATTTTAAATATAATCTCTTTAAAACCAAACGTTACCCAAAATTCATCCCAAGGTAACATAAATCTACCCAACGTCATTTTCTATAACTACGCAGTAATGATCAATTTCACCGATTTGACTAATTGCTAAAAAATTCACACGTGGTCTCTAAGCAATACAATGGGTCAACTCTAAACACCTTGACCGAATATGAAGCGAGATGTTTACATGTAAAATTTATTATTAATAAAATAGCGGTCTTTACATGTGTAAGTTTCTATCTTTTTTCAACTTATATCAATATAATGTATATTTTTTTAAATTTATATATTTATTTAAATTATAATAATTATTTATCATTATAATGTCAATATATAATAATTAATATTTTATTGGGGAATTTTTTTATTAATATATAAACTGAAATGTATTGAGAAAAAAATGATTAGAAACAATCCAATAAAAAAAATATCATACAAATATCATTATATATATTTAATAGTTGTATCTCTACAAGTTAGATACCTCCAACTACGTTGCCACCTACCTAATTGTCAATAATGAAGAACATGTTAAAAAAATTACAAGTTTGAAAAAATTACTTCATCTTACAATATAAAGTGAAAAAAATAAAATTTAATTTTTGATATCTAAATTTCATAATACTTCAAGTATTTCATCATCACTTTGTTGTTCTCTCATTGTAATATCTAGAAATTCTTAGTTCACCCAATGAAAATTATGTATGAAATATGTTTGATAATGATGACATGTTTGGGAATGTTAAGATTTGAATGATTGTTGAGATTATTGTTTGTTAGAATTGTGTTCAATGAAGTTATATTGTGAAGGTTGTGTTATGGCATATGGAGGAGTGAAAGTTTCCATGATTAAGGGCATTCTGGCTTATGTGCAGTCGACCAGTTTTATTGCCTAATCGACTAGACTTAGGCAAACAAAATTTAGATGTTCTTGTGTTGTTTTCGGTTGAACAAAATTGTGTAAGCAGTCGACCAGAAATAGGGTAGATTGAAATCTATTATTCTTGGGTGGTTTTGCAGCCCATCGATAGGAAGGATTTGGTCAACAAAAATTGTAACTAAATGGAATATTCGAGTCTCACGTAGATTTGCAGTCGATCGAGAATTGAAAAGTGGTCGACCGGTAAGATTAAAAGTCACCAAAAATGAAGAACAAAGTTGTGCTGTGATTGGCTTGAGGGAGTGGTGCCTTACCAAGTCACAAAAACAAAGGATGCACCTCCTGTTTGAGGCTGGTTAGGGAGTGCTTAAGTACTCCACAAGTTAAGGATATCTAAGATTAATATTCAAGAGAGAGAACACCTCTCAAGAGCTCTCAAGGACGTTCGCCCTCTCTTCTTCTTGGAAATTGAAGGTACTAAAGATTTATTTTATAAATTTTATGAAATATGTGAAATTATGAGAGTTGTAATAGTGGAAAGAAGTAAAAAATGAAGAAAATGGTAAAATCAGGTGGTTAGGACATTTGATATTTGTTGCATATCTTCTTGGAACTTTTGAGTAAAACCAATTAAATATATTGTTAAGGACATCTTAAGGAAGAAATAGGCTTTGGAATTTATGAATTTAGTTAAGTATTGAGATAGTTTGGGATAATTGAAAATAAATGAAAATTGGAAGAAAAACTTTAGATAGTACGTCATATTGGATTGATGTTTAGAATATACTATTTTAGTCTTATGCAAGTGATAAATGGTAAGTGATTATGCAATGAACATATTATTTTAGAAGATTGTATTTATGCATACTTTGTGCTTGAGTGTTAAATAGTCATTGATGAGGATATTATTAGTTGTGAAAGTGTTACCGTTCATGAAGGTATTCTAAGTATTGGAACCACACTACAGACTTAAGGTAAGGGATATGCATGTCTTTGGCCATTTTGGCCTACGTCACAAGATATTAGGCTTGTATTGCTTTGATAATATTGTTTGGTGTATTGTTTTATGGTAGAATGTTAGTATAAAGTTTGATAGGTTTAATGTGCTAAAAAGTTTCAGATTTATAGTATGAATGAGATGCATTCATGATTTTCAGAAAACGTATGAGAATGCTTACATGCATATATGTTGATAATGAAAATAAAAATGGACTGAATAAACTTAAATATGCGTTGTATGGTTGGGATGTTTAGTGATGGTCCTACTTATCCCACGATAGGATTGAGTGACAATTCTACTTAAGATGGACCATAAGATATATCTCTTCCTTTGGACTGATAGTCTCCAACGTCTTGACTGTTATACTGCTAAAAAGGATAAATTGAAAGGAAATGCACTTTACTTTTGTAATATTGCATAACATGAGCATCACAATGTTTGTATACATTTTATTTCTCACTGAGTGTTAGACTCATAGTTAAATCTTGTGATGTAGGTGAGGAGTTTGATAAGACTGAAGAAAATATAGATTGAAGACACAGACTATAGAGGAAGGAGCATAGCCACAGTGAGCACTTATGTCACCTGGTGCTTTTGACCGATGAGTTATGACTCACCTAGCTTTGAAAAGCTGTTTTAATTTATATTGTATAAAGTTTAAGGATTTGGTATTATTATATTTAGAATTTTTTAAATGTTGTAAACGATAAAGCACATCTTTTGAATGGTTTTAATCGAATGTGAAATGCTTTCACTACATAGTCAATTCTATATCTCACACATTTAAAAAAATGTTATAAAAAATTATAAGAAAAAATGTGTTGTTACAACTATGGTATCAAAGCATAACTGGGTCAAAAGTTGTAACATCTTGGTTATTCTTACAATTTAAAACTTATAATTTTGAAGACTTTTTCTTTTAAAATCACAGCGAAAGACTTTTCATTTGAAAACTAGTTTAAATAAGGAGTGCATAAATAAACTCCTTTTGGTTAAACCATTTATTACTTAAAACATGTCATACTGTAAAGCTTTAAAACATTTACAACAACGAAAGACTTATATTTACAATACCAAAAGAGTTAAACACAATTCGAAAACCTTCTTAAAAAAATGAAAGAATATAACAAAGGTTCACTTTCCTAAAAAACGTTATTACCAATCATTACATTTCTTCTTTAATCTTTTAGCCTAACCAGTCGCACAGCCCGCAACGTACAAATCCTCATCAACTGCATCAATCCTCCATCCCAATGCATAGCTACATCACAAGACCTAACTATAAGCCTAACGCTTAGTAAGCAATATAAAAATAAAACGTGCTCATGAAATACTATTCAAACACATACAGTTTTCTGTTTTGTTTATCTATCTTTTATCGTTATGTTTTCCTTTACTGTTGAGTTTTTCTTTAAATATCTCTTTTATTACCATCTTCATGTTTATTCATATTTGGGTGAGAGCAAGCTCTTCAGTTTCCAAACTCACAACCCGTTGAATGAGAGCAACCTCTTCAGTTTCCCAACACACCCAACGAGCTTGTTTTTACAGTTAGGGGTGAGAGCAACCTCTTCAGTTTCCAAACTCACTCACCTATTGGATGAGAGCAACCTCTTCAGTTTCTGAACTCACCCAATGAGCTTGTTTATTATGTTTAATTCGGTTACATTTGCATTTTTAAGTATCATAGGAACAATGGTGCAAGTATACAATTCTATCTATCACGTCTGTTATCATAACTCCAAACTGTGAACAATTTCCCAACTAAATAACTAAACTTAAATTTAATAAACATTCAATTTGAACAAACAATCATTCAACAGTATATTTCCAAATATAACAAAACATATACATCTAATAAACAAGCAACAAACAAACACCCTATAATTCCCATGATGTAGGCCTTTTTAGACAAAACACATGCAGTAGCACTTACTTGGGATCCTCAGCTTTAACGAGTTAACACAAAAATTGCTCTTCACAGAACCTATTCATAATTAAACATATGAGCATCAATAGTAATTCTCTAACCAACATACATAACAATATTCCTTATTTCATACACTTATCACTTCACCTATTGCTAACAAGTTTATCCTAATCCTAATCGTAGTATTATTTCCCAATTTATTACCTTGATCCTTAACATTAAACCAAACAGTCAACGAACCCCATTCCTCCAATAACTTATCTTAACCACTCACTTTCCTTCTAGTTAAATCTTTTAATCATGACCAACATCCAAAACATAAAAGAACAACTCATTCGATTAAGTATTTCCTCAATACTATAACTCATCTTCTCAATGTAGCAACTCAATGCATTAACATTTCAACCAACAACCCAACAGTATAATACAGTCTCAACAAATATTATCAACAATAGGAGCATAATATTTATAGAATTTATTTCTTCAGGGTTATGCTATTAATAGGTTAGAAAACTAACTCATTCACAAGGGAGAGGTTGAATGGTAGAGAAAGGAAACAACCATTTATTCATGCATAGGATAATATAACCACAATACCAATATAACAACTCACTAATTTCCATCATCCTACCAAAGAAAAGTTCATGCAATAGATATCTTAACAATTTTATAGCTTTATCTCAACAACTCTTTATAAAATCCACAAAGTATGAAAGAGTTCTACTTACCAGAATACACGCGAACACAAGGAATACATACACCCAAACTCCTCACTCTTCATTACTCCCTCAGTCCTCTCTGTCCAAGCTTCCTCCGAAACAATTATCAACACAGAGATTTATCCATTGGTTCTCTCTCTTACTCTCTCTTAGTTTCTATTCCAAAATTTTTGTCCATAAGAGAACCTCACAGCTTCTCTCTCTGACTCATAGCCCTTAAGTTTTCACAACATGGTTACCATCACAAACTCTAGAACTTCACACAGAATATACTCATAATCTTTCTCTATAAAACTCTCATTCCTCTTGTCTTTCTCATAAACCTCCTCTCCGCTATTCTCATAAAACTCATTAGTACAACGTCCATACATTTTCGATCTCTCAAGATTTTGGCAGAGCTTCCGTAGGGTTTTCCTCTCTGTAATTCTCATCCTCTTTTGCTTCTACTTATAGGCAACTCACCAGCGCCTCTACAGCATCCTACTGTAGATAGAAGGCCAAGGGCCTGGACCTTCCATCGTTCAAACATTTCAGACGACGCATCATTCCATCTACAACATCGGTTAATCCTTTCCAGATGACGATCATAAATGGCGGTCGATTGCGCCAATCGATCATTTCCTTTGGACGATCAACCGCCTATCATCAACATGTCTTCAGCTTGAAATGCTGGATGATCAGGCCGAACAATCACATCCTCGATGTAACGTGATATCCTCATTGAACTATATATATTTATATGTATATAACCTTATTAACTACTTCTAATATTACTTCTCTTAACTCTAACTATCATATTTTAACTCTCTAATTTATTCTTGTATCATATAAACAAACCTCATACCCAAAACCAATATTAGATTCAATATACTCTTAATTTTTAATGGCTTATTATCCTCAACAACTCGAGTACTGTAATTCACTATTTTACAAATACGTTTTCCCTTGATCAACACTTGAATTATCCAACTATCTATAAATTTATCTCCCCATAATCAAGGTATAATCCATAACTCCTCTTCCACCTTATTCTTTACTAAATTCAATATACTCCAAAAATATTATAGATCTTATACCTTCCACCTTATTATATGCAAGTACATTTTCTCTTACCAATTTCCTGATTGTCAATCACTAACCCAATCCTGATATCATTTTTCTAATTCTAAATATTATCAACCCATTCTCTAATAACCTTAATCTTTCCTTCAGCTACTTAATTTGGAGTATCATGGTTCACTTTATCTAAAAATATTTCCCTTAACACCTTCAATTATCCAGGGATTAATATAACACAATTTAAGGTATCACAATTCACTTCTTCCAATATATTTCTCTTCACCAATATCTTCAAATTGCCCAATTTTGCTCCTAACATCCCAAAATCATCACAAAAGCCTTGTGCTTAGCTCAACAAAAATTTGCGATATTACAAAAGTGTTCCTGTAGACTGTCGGTGACGTAAGACTCATCATGGAAATACTTCTTCAACTGTAAGTTTAGTTATGTTACATAAAGTTACAATTTCTTCTTTTATGTTATGAAATTTAATTGTAAGATAACATAATGATGAGACAAATAAGAGGACATGCTTGTAACAATGATGAAAGGAATGAGGCTATTGGTCGTGGAAATGTTTATAATCGGGATGAACGAGATGAAGCAATTGGTCATTTGTCTAATATTGTGGAGTAACAATTTCATTATTTGGAACGCTTCATGGAAAGAGAGAGTCATGGAAACCCTATTCCAATTATGGCTCAGGAGGAGGCAGAATGGGAAAAGTTTAGAATGTTGAAACCTCTGAGCTTTGATGAATATGTTACTAATGTCATGGGGGCAGAAGAATGTATAAGATCTTTGAAAGACATGTTCGACTATGCTAAAATTCAGGAATCTAAGAAAGTTTCTTGTGCTACTTACTAGTCCAAAATGCTTTCTTTTGGATGGATTCTATTAAGACAATTCAGGACATCAAAACCATGACGTGGGAGTGGTTTAAAGAAATCTTTTATGACAAGTGATTCAATCACACCATTTGGACAAAGAAATTGGTGGAGTTTGTTCAGTTACGCTAAACATGATCTTTTTCGGAGTATATACGAAAGTTTAAGGCATTATCTTAATTTGCAACTCATCTTGTGGTGACCAACGAGCATAAAGTTCACTAATTTGTTTAACGGTTGAAGGTTAAGATCTTTAGAGGTGTTAAGATATATGGTACTCACGATACACCATATCCAAAGATTGTTTATAAGGGTCTGGAAGTTGAAGAGGCAGAATATACGGTTGCAAGACAACGAGTAATAAACCAAAGGTTCTGGAAGAACAATTCAAGCCAATAACAACAACAAGAAAGAGGAGGACAACTAGTAAATAGAGGAGTAAAGTGTCCATCGGATAATGAGGAATAACAAAGAAAAGTTAAACGTATTTTGAATGAACCGATTGCCACTTCATCAAATACCAAGTCATCTCAAGTTGTCAAGTGTCCTAAATGTAAAAAGAATCACTTTGGAAAATGCAGGGCAGACATAAGACAAAGATTTAAATGTGGGAAACTAAGGCATATAGCTAGATTTTACCCAACTGTAACAGGAGAACAAGAGAATGTGGCTCCGATGGTCTTTTCTTTGATTAGAAATGAGGAGGAAGAACTGCCTACAATTGTGTAAGGTATGATTTATATTAATTACATAAATGCATATACTTTGATTGAATCTGGAGCTACTTATTCCTTTATTGCATTAGAATTCTTCATGAAAATAAATTGTTTTTCTAGACTAGTTAAAAGTGAGAATAATGTGCTTCTACATGCTAGTGATAGTTTGGTATCTGATGGTGTTTTAAAGGAATGTGCTATTGGAATAAATAATCATATTTTTCTTGCTGATCTGGTTGTCATTAATATTTAGGGGTATGATGTTATTTGAGTATGAATTGGTTGTTTCATAATAATGCTACAATCAATTGTAGAAAGTGAGAAGTTTATTTTCGTCCTTCATGTGGTGAGCAGTATGTTTTTCAAGGAGCTAGGGACAAAAATAAGTTATCTGTAATTTCTACAATCAAGGTGCAACAGTTATTGAAAAGTGGATGTATGGGTTTCTTGCTAATGTAATGGATATGACTGTGAAAATAAAGATGAAACCATAAGAAATTCCTATAGTTTAGAATTTTTTGAGAGTTTTTATTGATGATTAACCAGATAGAGAAATTGAATTTGTAATTGACTTATATCCTAGTATGGAACCTATTACTAAAAATACATACAAAATGTCACCTAATAAGTTAAGAGAATTAAAAGTACAGTTGGAAGAATTAGTGATCAAAGGAATCATACGACTTAGTTTTTCACTATGGGGAGCACTGATATTATTTGTCAAGAAGAAGGATAGGTCAATGCGTATGTGTATAGATTACCGCAAATTAAACAGGTAACAATAAAAAATAAGTATCATTTGACAAGAATTGACAATTTATTTGACCAATTATAAGGTGTTTACGTGTCTTCAAAAATTGATATACGGTTAGGATACTATCAATTGAAAGTGAAATATGATGACATTTCAAAAACAACATTTATAACAAGATATGAACATTACGAATTCTTAGTTATGTCATTTGGTTTGACAAATGCCTCGACTGCATTTATGGATGTGATAAATCAAATTTTTTAGGATTATTTGGATAAATTTATTATCATTTTTATTGATAATATCTTGGTATATTCACGTACAAAAGAGGAACATATGGAGCACTTGAAAATCATCTTTTCCACTTTGGAGAAACATCAATTATATACAAAGTTCTCAAAGTCCAAGTTTTGGTTAGAAAAAGTGAGTTTTTTGGGTCACGTAATTTCTAAAGAAGGTATTGAAATTGATCCATAGAAAATACAAGCAGTTCTAGAGTGGTCACAACTGATAAGTGTTGGAGAAATGAGTAGTTTTATCCGATTGGCACCATATTATTGGTGTTTCATAGATGGATTTTTAAAGATCGCTTTACCATTAACCTGTTTAACCAAAAAGAATGTAGTATTTTGGTGGTCAAACGAATGTGAGGAAAATTTTCAAGAAGTGAAACATAGAAAGACAACGACTCCAATTTATGGCTTTACAAGTAGAAGAAGGATATTACAGTATTTATTGTGATGCCTCGATGAGCGGTCTAGGATGTGTACTTATGTAGAATGGAAGAGTAATTGCATATGCATCAAGACAGATAAAACCTTATGAGGGTAATTATCCAACACATGATTTAGAATTGACAGCTGTTGTGTTTGCACTTAAAATATAGAGACACTATCTATATGGACAAAGATGTGAAATATTTATAGACCATAAAAGTTTGAAGTATATTTTTACTAAAAAGTAATTAAATATGAGACAATGACGATGGTTGGAATTTGTGAAAGATCATGACTATGAGATCAAATATCATCCCGGAAAAGCAAATGTCGTAGCACATGCATTAAGTAGAAAGTCCTTGTCTATGCATATGCTATGCCAACAAATGCTTGATGCACTTCAGAAAGATATTCAAGAGCTTGATTTAGAAATGATTTCTTCACAATTAGCATCTACATTATGAGCTATGACTTCATAGCCTACAATATTAGAAAAGATTAAAGAAGCTCAAAAGGATGATCCTAGATGAATAAGTTTTAAATTAGTTCCAATCTTGGAAAAATATGCTAATTACTCTATTTCAAGTGATGGAATTGTGAAATTTAAAAATAGATGATATATTCTATTAGATTCACAGTTACGAGATGAAATATTAAATGAAGCTCACTCTTCAAGTTTTGCTATTCATCCTGAATGTACTAAGATGTATAGAGATCGTAAGCAACATATTTGGTAGCTTGGTATGAAAGTAGATATAGCTAAACATATAGAATTGTGTTTGATTTGTCCACAAGTGAAAGCAGAACATCAAAGTCCCGGAGGAACATTACAATCATTGCCGATATCTAAATGAAAATGGGAGCATGTCACTATGGACTTTGTGATGGGATTACCTAAAACTATTAAAGGACATGATGTAACATGGGTGATCATTGATAGATTAACAAAAGTTACACACTTTTTACCAGTTAAGATGACATATACAATGAATCAATAAGTATAATTAATGTTAGAGAGATAATTCGGCTTGACGAAGTACCTGTATCAATTTCATCAGATCGTGATTTGAGGTTTACATCTATATTTTGGAAAGGATTAAATAAAGCTATGAGTATAGAATTAAAGTTCATCACCATGTTTCACTTGCAAACTGATGGGCAAAGTGAAAGAATTATTCAAATTTTGGAGGATATATTCAGAGCATATGTGCTGGAATTTCAAGTAAGTTGGGGAAAGATATTGCCATTGGAAGAATTTGCTTATGATAATAGTTTTCAAGCTACTACTGGAATGATACCGTATGAAGCTCTATATGAAAGAAAATGTTGATCCTTGTTGCATTGGGATGAAGTTGGAGAAGCTGAGTTATATGGACTTTAAATTGTTCAACAAATAGTGGATATGATTGCAATTATTTGTCAAAGAATGTTGGCTGCACAAAGTCTATAGAAAAGTTATGCAGATCATCGACGACAAGAATTAGAATTTGAAGAAGGGGATTTGGTATTCTTAAAAGTGTCACCATTTAAAGGGGTTATGCAATTTGGGAAGAAAGGGAAATTAAGCCTAAGATATATTGGTCTATTTTTAATTAACAAGAGAATAGGAAAACTGCTTATCGACTTCAATTACTAGTGTTAATGGAGGGAATTCATAATGTTTTTCATGTGTAAATGCTGAAAAAGTGCATTGGAGATTCAGTTCAAGTGGTACAACAAGAAGATTTTGAGGTTCAACAAAGTTTAAGCTATGAAGAAATCCAGTGCAAATATTGGATTCAAGAATGAAGGAACTCCGACATAAACAAATTCTGTTAGTCAAAGTCTTATGGCAAAAGCATTGAACCAAAGCCACTTGGGAGAGAAAGGAAGATATGGAAGCTAGATATCCGAAATTATTTCATTGATCAAATTTTGAGGACAAAATTTTATTAACGAGGGAGGAATGTAATATTTGGAAATTCTTAGTTCACTTAATGCAAATTATGTATGAAATATATTTGATAATGATGTCATGTTTGGAAATAATAAGATTTGAATGATTGTGGAGACTATTGTTTGTTGGAATTGTGTTAAATGAAGTAATATTGTGAAGGTTGTGTTATGGATTATCGAGGAGTGAAAGTTTCAATGATTAAGGGCATTTTGGCTTATGTGCGGTTGACTAGTTTTATTGGCTAATCGACAAGACTAAGACTAACAAAATTTAGATTCTGTCAGGTTGTTTTGCAGTCTACGGACATTGTGTAGGCCGTTGACTGAAAACATGGCAGATTAAAATCTCCGATTCTTAGGTGATTTTATGGTTGATCGATAGGAAGGATTTGCTTGACCAAAATGGTCACAAAATGGAATATTTGAGTCTTGGGTAGATTTGCGGTTGACTGGTAATATGAAAAGTCACAAAAAATGAAGAACAAAGTTGTGTTGCGATTGGCTTGAGGGAGAGGTGCTTTACCAAGTCATGACTAGAAAAGATGCACCTCCTACTAAGGCTGATGAGGGAGTGCTTAAGTACTCCATAAGCTAAGGAAATCTAAGATTGATGTTCAAGAGAAAGAACACCTCTCAAGAGCTCTCAAGGACGTTCTCCCTATCTTTTTCTTGGAAATTGAAGGGTTAGAGATTTTCTTTATACGTTTTATGAAATATGTGAAGTTATAAGAGTTGTAATGGAGGAAATAAGTAAAAGATGAAGAAAATGGTAAAATCAAGTGGTTAGGACACTTGATATTTGTTGCCTATCTTCTTAGAACTTTTAAGCAAAACCAATTAGATATATTGTTAAGGACATCTTAAGGAAGAAATAGGTTTTGGAATTTATGAATTTATGTATTGAGAAAGTTATGGATAGTGTAACATAAATGAAAATCAGAAGAAAAACCCTAGATAGTATGCATATTGGATTGATGTTTAGAATGCACTATTTTAGTCTTATGCAAGTGATAAATGTTAAGTGATTATGCAATGAGCATATTATTGGAGAAGATTGTATTTATGCATATTTTGTTGTTGATGTGTTAAATAGTCATTGATGGGGATATTATTGGTTGTGAAGGTGTTACCGTTCAAGATGGTATTTTAAGTATTGGAACCATAGTACAAACTTAATTTCCTTTTAGGCTTGTATTGTTTTGATTATATTGTTTGTTCTATTGTTTATGTTAGAATGCATCTCTTCCTTTGGACAATAATTTCCTATGTCTAGACTATTATACAGCTAAAAAGGATGGACAGAAAGGAAATGCACTTTACTCTTGTAATATTGTATAACGTGAGCATCACATTGTCTATATTCATTTTATCTTTTATTGACTGTTAGGCTCAATGGTAAATCTAGTGATGTAGGTGAGGAGTTTGATTTGATTGAAGAAAATATAGATTGACTACAAGGGAAGAAGCATAACTATGTCGAGCAATTATGTCATCTGTTGTTTTGACTAATGGGTTATGACTCACTTAGCTTTGAAAAATAGTTTTAATTTATATTATATAAAGTTTAAGTAAGGATTTGGTATTATTATGTTAAGAATCTTTTAAATGTTGTAAATGATAAAGTGTATCTTTTGAATGGTTTTAATCGAATCTGAAATGCTTCCGCTACGTATTCGATTCTATCTCTTACATGTTTAAAAAAATGTTATAAAAAATGATAAGGAAAAACAGATCGTTACACTCATTGTGGCTTCTGTCCAATCTTTAATGCAAATGAGTGCCTCAAGAGGTCAAGTGCAAGTCATCATCTTCGTTCAGCATACCCACGTCCACCTGCACAAAAAACATACTTTGATGCTACATTAGAGATCACTGGTGTTAGTAAATTATATGTCATTACAAAAAGAATAGAATACACTCATGAGTTTAATTGCCACCATCGTAAAATATTAATTTTTTTGCTTGATAAAGTTGATAACGAGTTTCAAAATAATCATTAAGTTTATTCCACAAAGAAATAGAATAATCTTCAATATCTGATTCACTTCATATATCATGTAAATAATATTAAGGTGCTCTACTACTACCACTACTACAAGTAGGATGACTCACAGTATGTGTTTGAGTATGACTAACATTAGATACTTCATTTCGTAAGAAAAGTTTAAACTAGTAATTTCATTTTTATTTGATCAATAATAATGAAAGATGATGGATGACAAGGCCTAATAACAAGGGCTAGGGTCCAAAGACTTATCAACACTTATATTTCTTCTTATTTGGAAGGTAACTCAATAGTGGACCAACAGGAGGAGTCTCAATCTTGTGAAGATAAGGGAAAGCGCCAATGCATGTTTTGTTATGGAAACCATCCTTAGTGGCTGAGCATAAAGATTAAGGAAAAGTCAATGCATGTTGTGTTATGGAAACCTTCCCAACCAAGCATGAAGAAGGAAGAGTTGCCAAAATCAATCAAGACTTAGAGAAAAAGGATCAAGAGTTGATATAAGTAATTTACTTTAAGTTAAGTTGCCAAAAACCTAGTAACTATAAGTATAGTAATCAGTCAAGTGTGTGTAGCCAATTTAATATTATTTCTTAGTTAACTTTTTAGTTATTTCCTTTTTCTTACAAACACTAGTTTATGAGTGGCTATTTAAGCTACCTTGTGTGATTGTTTTAAGATATTGAATTTTGAATATTAAAGCTTTGTTTTGTTATCTTTGAATTAGGAGTGATTCCTTTTTCTACCCTTTGGTGTGTTCATCCAAAGTTTGGGGTGTGATATCACATTTATATTGCTTTGTTAGTTGAGTGGTCTTTCTTATTGGAATTCTTGTTCTTGTTCTTTTGAGGAAGGACGTGCGAAGTGGTTTTCAACTATCAAAAGGATTAAATTTGTCGAGGCTTTCCAAATTGAAGACTAAAGTTGTGATTTCTAGACATCTTTGGTCAATCTAGTTCAACCGAGCATATTTCCTTATTTGTGATGATTTTCTACAATATTTTTGGAAGGTGTTATTTCTCATTCATTGAAGTGGTAACTATCCAAATTTTGTGAGAAAAGCATTGATATTCATCAAGTTGTAAATTTCTAAAGTTTGATATTTCCTAAGTGGTTACGATAAGATAAGGAAACCACCAAGACTTTCCTAATTTACAAAGTCTTCATAAATGCCACTCGCCTATTCTATTTCAAGTTACACTTCGGTGGTGCATCAAAAGGAATAATCCATAAATTTGTAAAAATCCCATTAACTAAAAGTATACTTCTTTTAATGTATATCTAGAATCTATGATATATGTATAACAAAAAATAAGAGGAATACTATTCCAATATTTTAAAAATTTTATTTTATGAAGAATATTACTTAATTCATCTATTTGTCAATAATATGTAATATTATATATTAAATTTACAAAAATTGGAAGAACAAGGTGAGAAGTAAAATAACAAATTTTAAAATATTCATTTATAGTATTATAAAAAGATTTTATTCATTTATAGTATTATACAAAGATTATAAATTTTTAAGAAATAAATTATCTGTGACACCTAAAAAATTTCCATGAACAATTCCATGTATGATGTGACATTTTGGGATATTAATGGAATGAATAACGTCGCAATGAGAAAATTTATATAGTATGTTGTGAAAATAATGTTGGAATAAAATTTAGGAATATAATTTTTTTAAAATATGACAATTTTTGGGTAAATTATAGGAGTAGGAAAGTTGGAGTGGAAAGAAATTTGAGAGAATAATGTTGGTGGAAGGATTATATTTGTAATAAAAATATGAGTTTTATGAAATAAATTATAGAATTAGGAAAAAATAATGCATAAAGCGTCGGCGAAAGAGTGCCTATAGATTAGAATGGGTTTGCAGAAGCATCCGTGTCCAGGATATGAGGTGTCCGCACAAGAAATGTATATCTGGCAGAAAGGGATGGGCGGACAATGCAAAAGAATTGGTATATGCGGAAGCGTTAGTGTCCGTGGAAGTGAGATAGCCACAAAAGAAATGTTATGTGATAGACAGGGATGGGCAGACAATGCAGAAGAATGGGAATCCATAGAAGCGTTAGGTTCTGTGGAGGTGTTAGTGTCTGCGGGAGTGAGATGCTTGCAAAGTGTATACATGGCAAGCAGTTATAGGCAATAATGTTGAAAATTTTGTATCCGTGGAAGCATTTGTAATACCCCGGATATTTAAATTCATGTAATTATTAGATTCAGTGAAAATATGAATTATTTGTACTTTATTGAATATTAGAAATTGTATATATATACATATGTTGAAGAAATTATATAAAATTAGACAAAATTCAATGAATCCATCTGGCGGTCGATCGCGTTCTAGGCGATCAACTGATGTGATCAACCAAAGTTTTATGAAGACAGAAATATGCTGGCGTTAATTGAAAGGGTGGTCTATTACCCTTCAATTGAATGTTTCACCTTTTGACGTTCTAGTGATATTTAATATCTCTCAATGCTTTGTCTTCAATAAATAACTAGAAAATCATAAGGATCGTGCATAAAAGAGCATATGGTAGAAGTTTTTCTTATTGGAAAAATTGAGAATAAAGGATAGAGAGAGAGAGAGAGAGTTCTAGAGAGAGTGTTCTTCTATAGTGAAGGATCTAACGAGAGCAAAGTGAAGAAATGAGACACACGAGGTAAGGAATATCACTTGTCTTTTGTCCGCAAGGACCTACATTGCAGGATTAGGATTCGTTTGATGTACACGCTAGTGGTTTACTCTCGGCAAGACTTTTGTTGTCTGATATTTTCTTCTCTTATATGCATGTATCCCTGTTGTTAATAATCTGTACTCTAATGAAAGTTATTTTGTGAAAATATAGCCATATTTTGTATGCTGCTTGGATTACCCTCTGAAGATTTTAGTATAGCAGATAGAATAGTGTTATTGCATGTTTTTCTAGGAAGTAAGATATGTTGATTTCTATATTATTCTTTAACTATTTAAAAGAATTAATTTGGTAATAGAAATTGTAATTTCAGTGCACGTTTCTTTCATGCAATAGTTGTATTTTCATGTTGTTCATTAATAGATAAAAACATAATTTTGTTGGTAAATACTATCAATTCTTATTTATTATTATTCTTGTTCATTCTATGTGATGGTAATCTTTGTTGAAGGTTATTGTTTATGCTATTCTTTGATGGGTTAATTGAAAGAATGTTAATCACAGCAAACCAAGAATAGTAGTATATAGTAAAGGGTTGTATATGTTTATAGAATGATTTTAGTTGTGTCTTTAGTTTTTGTTAGTTGTGGTCGTATTATTTTATGAACGGTTTCGTTTGACATTTATATAGCTATGTTAATAGAACGTGCATCATGCATTTCATGGGCTAATAAAGAAGATAATAACGATGTTTCTACATGGGTTTAGAAACTTAAGAGGTTGCTCACATGTAGAAACAATTTGTTTGAGTAAGTTTGGAAACTAAAGAGGTTGCTCTTACTCAACGAGAGGAGAGTTCGGAGACTGAAGAGGTTGTTCTCACCTAATGGTAAAACGATAAACGGTAATGAACTTAAATGTAGATGGATCTGTTTTTACTGGGTTCAGAGACTATAGAGGTTGTCCTCATGTAAAAACAAATCTAAGTGGTGAGTTCGGAAACTGAAGAGGTTGGTCTCACCCAACTTACAATGGTATATGAAACTAAAGCATGTAGAATTGTCATAAAGTTTAAGGTTGCATTACATTTTATATTCCTTACTGGGCAATAGGCTCATTATTCCTCTTGTGATGTAGGTATGAATGGTGAGCCGGTTGAAGTAACTGTTGAAGGAGTGTGACGTGATGCGAGCTTATGTTACCATGCGCAAGACGACCTTGGGGTTATGGCTTTATTAAATATAAGTTGTTTTTAAATGCATAAGATATTGTCATGGATTTTAAGTATTTTATTATGTTATTTCTGTAAGTCGATTTAATGTTTTATTCTACATAACGTACTCTGATATATTTCAATAAAATATGTTTTAAATGAGATTTTAAAATGTTCAAAATTTTACGAAAAATATATAAACGGAAATGGGATGTTATAGCGTTAGTGTCTACGGGAGTGAGATGTCCGCGAATGAAATGTATAAATGGTGAACAATGATTTGCAAACAAGGTAACGATATATCAACAAATGAGGTGTCCACAGAAATGTTGGTGACTACAGAAGCATTGGTATTTGCAAGAGAGATATCCACGACAGGATATGCATACGTGGTGGATAATTTATGAGTATGTGCATAAAGGAACGTATCCGCGGTGGATAAGTAGAAGGGTAAAACTTCATCGTTGAATTAAAGTATCCACCAAGGAGTATCTGTGGAAAGGAACACATTCATGGTGAATAAGTAGAAGGGTAAAATGATATTTGTTGAATGGAAGTATCTGCTATGGAGGAGTATCCGTGGAAAGGAACACATCCATGGTAGATAAGGAAAAGGGTAACATTGTTGTTTAATTGAAGTATCTACCAAGATAAGAGTATCAGTGAAAAGGAACGCATCCGCAGTGGATAAGTAGAAGGGTAAAACGTCATCATTTAATAGAACTATCTGCTAAGGAAGAGTATCCGCAAAAAGGAATGCATCCGCGATGGATAAATAACTGAGTAAAACGTCGTCATCCTTCAAATGTCTCACAAGTAGGGAAATTTGAAACTTCCACTACAGAAACTTGGCTCTTCGCATTGTGAAAACTTACATTTTTGTGGACACGTGTCAATAGCATGAGCTTTCCTCTCATGTACACGTGCTTTATTAATTCATTTTTGCTATGGAAGTCTATGCTTGAACTGCGAATACCTAGCTTTATTGCAGAAGCCAATATTTCCATAGACATGTGTCCTTCCCCATGTTACTAATTTCTTTTCCGTTGTGGCAAACTGGCCTTGTCGTGGAAGCCAATGTTTTCATTGCAAAAGCCAATCTTTTTGTAGACATGTGTCCACCATGGAAACATTCATTTTGTAGACACAAGTGTTTTGCAAAAGTCTACACTTTTGCGAATACATGCGTTCTAAGGAAGTTGCCCTCCCTAGACAGTACACATTTCTGTAGAAACCTACCTTAGACGCACATAACTGGTTTTCAACGCCTATGGACGGAGTTCCGGTGCAACTCGCAAGGAGGGGTGCAACATTTTGCCTGTTCTTGCCTCCAAGCAGCTCGAACCTCCACACAACTCCCAATCTATTCTACACATCGAGACACAACATGATTTTTGAGTTCTTGAGCCCAAAACCAATGAAAAGCTCAACTCACCATCATGACAGAGATGAGGGAAAACTTACCTTGGAGATCATTCATGGTTGAATGGGTGTTAAAGTCTCGCGAGCGATTTCCAAACATTCACCATTGCCCCTCACTTTTGGCACTGTTCTACTGTAGCTAGCGGCAACAAATGAGTAAAGATTGTAACCTAGGGTTCCCTTTATACTCATACCAATTTAATCATTTCCCTTAGGTATCCACATTATTTATGGATTGACTATTTGAACAATACTTTACACGTGGCCAAACTTGATTGGACTGTACAAGAATTTGGGTCAACATCAAACGTGTTTACCATGGTGACGTGGCAAGTCCCATGGAAAAAACATTAATTGTAATGTAAAATTTTTTAGTTTTTATTGGATATGTTTTATGCTGGTTGCTTACTGTTTATGTTTGAGATATTGGTAGAGGATATGTTTTCTGCTAGTTGGTTACTATTTACGTTTGAGATATTAATAAAGGATATGTGTAACGACCCGTATTTTCGTAAATCCTTGAAAATGCGTAAATTTGAAAATTTTCTTTTTTAAACAAAACGTATCAGAGCACATCTATCCAGATTGCTACTGACTGTTTCTTTAAAACTCGTTGTGAAAACCAATTGATAAAATGTGCAGAAGCGTTATAAAAGAAATTCTTGTAAAACATGGAAAAAACGTATTTAAATCGTTTAAAAAGAAATCTAAACAATGGAGTACAATACAATAACTTAATGTGATTACAATCGTTTACTCATTTTTTTTCTTTGCCTGGCCAGCCCTGAGTCTCACACTTGCAAATCATCCACCCCTGCTTCGTTATTTTATTTATCATCTACTTATTATTTGTTCATTGTTGTACCTACACTGTAAGTAACTGTAAGCCTAAAGGCTTAGTAAGGAAAAGGGTTAACACAATTATGCTTATGATTCTCTCTTGGTTCTTTTGGAAATGGGGCCACCCAAACCAATCACTTCATTACGTTCGTTCTTTCGTTTGTTTATTACTTGTACATCGAGCTGGAGATTGGAGGGTTCTTAGGGGATGGAATAGTTGACCGGACTTAACCCTTTACTTGCAATTAGGTCCTCGTTCCTGTCAAGGTTGGGGGCTTTTCAGCTACCCATCCCCCCTACTCCCTTTTTGTCCCCTTTCCGGCATATCCCGCCTTCAAGGTTCCTACCCTTCCAGCGTATCCCTCCTTCAGGGTTTCTTCCATTCCGGCAAATCCCGCCGGCAAGGTTTCTTTGGTGATAGGCGTATCCCGCCCATCCCAAATATTATTTTTCTTAGCATTTTCTTTACACATGCATGTGGGTAACACCCTGAGGGGGTACGCCCTACTTGGTTTATATTAACGTGATGCATGACCAAACATTCTCAACCTAGCCTGATGCATGATGCGTAAAGACATAACATTCATAATAATTGAAGTGCGTATTAAAGTAATGGTAATGGAAAACGCATATACAAGGATATTAGTAACTGAACGTGCACACAGAGACAAGTAACAACAATGGAACACACAATAAATGACAGCATGTGAAGGAAGCAATTATAAAACTAATTAGTCGTCGTTGGAACATGCTTGGACATGTAAATCACAATAATAAAGAGACACAACGAATTAACAAGCGACGTGCATATGAAAGTAAAGGATAATTTAATTAACATGCTTGAAAACTTGTTATTATTTACAACTAAATAATTAACATGCTTGAGAAAGGATTATAATTATCATTCCGTTAATTATCCTAATTTATTTGTATGCTCAATGGTTGATTTCATGCTCATATCCTAGTTAACTAATCATGCTTCGATTTAGTGTCAACTAATCATGCTTAAAGAATACATTACTTGCTTTAGTGTCAATATCATGCCACGTAAACATTCTGGCTACATGCTGGTAAGTGTATGGCAAATCAAATGGTTCATAGGCTTCAACTACTACATGGGTTACACGCTCAATTGAGTATTATTTAACTAAGGTGGATAGCATGCTAAAAAAGGATTAACAATTGTTGATTTACGTTTAGCTAAACGACAGAACAATAACAAAGAGATGATCACATTATAAACCTTCAGCAACACATTAAAACTCTTAGTTCGTTTACAGAATTCTCATACCCATTGATCATTCAAATTTTTAGCATTATCACCATTGTCATTAGAGATTACAAGACCATATAAAAGCAAGGAAGTCATTCACAGAAAATTCTAGCAATATATATATATATATCATGGCAATAACTATCACTAAAAGGAAAGTAACACAAATAAAGAGAGCAACCAGCAATCAATAAGGATTAACATCAAACTATCCATAGACTACAGAGTGCTAATAAATCTATACTATAATGAAGAAAAACATTTAGTCATAGTACTATCAACAAGGAGGTTGTAGAGCAGTAAAATCCTACAGAGCATTAGTAAGTCCACACTATCATTCCAAACATTATCTATAAGCATCAACAATAGCGTTATTCACGGTAGCAATAAGCATCTAACAACAACTACTCGACATTAGTAATACGAATCTTAAGACAAACAACATACTTAACAACTAACAATAACATTTCAAGGACTCCAACACAAAACTCACACACACGCTTGTGGTGTAGGGCCTCCAAATGGCCAAGACTTTACCCTATTTCCTTACCTAAATCGATGAACTCACTCATGGTTGGCACTCGAAAGGGGCGATTCCAGAAACTCTTGGACAACAGCAGTTTTAGCAGCTCACCCACTTCCAGCTCCTTACCTCACTCTTATTAGACACTCAACCTTCAATGGCTAACCCCCCATCTCACTTAGCTCACCACCACTCTCACAGATCTCTCTCTCTCTCTCGCTCTCTGGAATTTCTCCTACAGAACATGAAGAATGGAGTGAAGAAGAGAGGGATGGCTTTACCCACCTGGGAGAGGGGACAATTGTACTTGGAAGGGGCAGGGGGGATGTCGACTGGTAGGGTCTGGGCACTTTCTTGTCAAGGAATCGCTTCTTATTGGTTGAACATCCTTTTCTTTCTAATTTTAAGTCCTTTTTGTCCCTGATTTGCTATCATTCGAACGAGTGCGGACGGAATCTTTGTGTCAGCATTTGTCCACAAGAGTAGATTTTTTTTCGGTAAAGTCTGACTTCAAACGGAATAGGCATCCTCACCTTTGTCCGTACCGTCCACAGTCGAGGTTCGGACGCCATTCGGCATCCGCATGTGTTGTTTGAAAGTGCCCTAAGATCAGACAATGGCAAAATGGACGTAGCCTCGACTCGTCTGCAGTCGTCCCTACTCATCCGAATGTGTCCAGGCCTAGACAAATTCAATCTGAACGTGACTATTGGCGTCCACAAGTACTTAGTTGCGTCTGTAGTCACATCCGCAGCGTCCCTAGAGGCATGGGCGACCTTGGGATGTGAAATGGCATCCATGAGAGTCGTCTTAAAGTGCTGGGGTAGCGTCCTATACAATTACAGACAAGGAACAGCGTCTGCGGAGTCGTCCGCAGGTGCACAGGCCACCTTGTTCCTCACATTTTCCCATTTAACTTCTATCTCGTAACACTCTCCCCCTTAATTACATGTCATAACATAACACGTAACCACACAAAATGTAACGTCCTAGTTACCCTATCCTTTAATTATATTGCATGTGTGGGAAAAATGTTAAAATAATTACCCCTAGACTTAACGATCTAGAACGTCCTAGGTAATACTTCGTTAATTGTCCAATTTAAAAAATCGGGGTGTTACATACTTCCCCCCTTAAAATAAATTTCGTCCTCAAAATTTTCCCTTCGTAATGCCCTTGCTAACCCAGCTACATATCAAATCTCTTCTTAGCTACCTCCTGTTATAAGGTAGTCCTCCATGTTATCTTACAACCACGCTTTACCTCAGCTACTAGCTCCTCTTCTGCTGATAACTATTCGTTTGTCTCCATCCAACCATGCCTCTTGTATCCAAAGGTCGATCCAACCCTCGTACTTACTCACCACACTTTCGCTACGCCACTCTGATCACATCTATTCTGAAGAAAGAAGTGCCTTAATCCAAGCCATTTCTCAACATCCAGAGCAAAATTGTAATTCTCTTATATCCAATTATCGTCTCCATCTGACAATTACTTCATCGTTGCCATTCAACTCCTGAATTCGCAATTTTTTTCTCTTAACTTTGATGTTCCGCATCAACTTTCCCACAAGCTCCATTTGAATTCAGCACCAGCTTGACGTCAAACTCACATTCCCTATACGATTCCACTCTTCAGGCCCTTGCACTCTCCGACTTAAGTCATAGCACTTCTTCTTCATTTACGACCTTGGCGTACTTGGATGTACTCTCTGCCCTCAAATCCATCAATTCAAGCTTTCCCGAGTCATGAACTGCATTGCTATTTAGCTGAATTGGACGCGTTCCGTTTGCTTCTCTTTTGTATCTTTACTCATTTCCGATCGGGTCCAGGTTTTTGTCTCCGTGGCTGTCTTCATTCCCATTCCCGTATCCATTCCTTGATTTTCATTTCTAGAGACTTTGTTCCCATTTCTATTTTCGTATCCGTTTCCAAATTTTCATCTCTAGAAACTTCATTTCTATTTTCGTTTTCGTTTCCGTTTCCGTATCCATTTCTGGATTTTCATTTCTTGAAACTTCGTTTCCATTTCTGTTTTTGTTCCTGTTTCTATTTCCATTCCCGTTCCAGCCTAGTTGCCATATTGTTTCCATACTCTCTCTACGAGAAGCTCAACTGATCGAATCTGCTTTAGCTGTACAGTTATGCAGTCACGTCCTTGGTCACCTTGATTGGTTTCGCACAGAGATGGAGATCATAATCCAAGTTTGACATAATGCAATCCACTCGATTCAATCCAATACTCGAGTCCCATACTTAATCCAAGCCCCACTAATAAACATGGAATACCTCATGTCAGAACTGCTGTCAATACTAATACTAGTTGGTCCTTTCGTCCTTGCAGGAATTCTAACCTAATGCATTCTTAGTCAACTACCCTTCAACACCCTTCTCGTCCTTAATTTTTATTTGATTTAGTCCTTAACGTCCTTCAGCTTCTCGTAGCTAATCTATACATCTTCACTTATCTATCTAGTTGGCCTATCTCATCATCACGTGGGTGGCTATAGTTAACTGACTAGTTGGTCCAAACTCGCTTAGGGTTCTCTTTTAACCTACTTTCAAGAATTTGGGCAGAGTCTCCCCTATTTTTACACTCCCCCAAAGCAACATACATCCTGCAAGAAATCCCCAACAATTCTAAAAAAGTTCATTCATTCACCATCCAAATTCCAAAATACATCGGGGCGTACCATTTTCAAAATTTAACAAAACACAGTCGTCGCTAACCTACCAAGTCAACCAATCCCCTTGGCATTCATACACAAAATACATAAACCTCCCTTGGCCTATGGTTTACCCCTACTGATTACACTATGGGAGGGAATCCTTCTCCAGTCTTACCTTCTCTCCTTCAGTCAAGATGGGGAACAACCTAGTTGGATGTCTATACCAGTTGCACATGGGGCAGCGCTTCGGTCGTCTCTCCGAGCTGTAGATTTCCTTGAATTCCTTCTACCATACGATGGGACGGGTGGAACAGTGCTAAGCGGAATGCCCAAATTCCTTGCACCAGTAGCATCGCCTTGACCCCGACTGGTTTGTCTCAGAATGAACTTCACCACACTACGGGCATGGCTTCACTTGTGGTGACACGTTCATAGTCCCTTTAGCAATGTCATGTACACAAACGCGCTTCTGATCCTCTTGCTGCTAGCCCTCCCCCAATGGCCTCTTGTTTCTCCCGGTGCTCGATTCTCCATCCTCTTCTGGTAATGATAGAGCAGCTTCACATATCTTTCATTAAAAGTCCTAAATCGTCTAACCATAGCTGTGAGGAGTTGATACTGGCTATCCATGTGGTCCCTCAACTGCTCCACTATCTCCCTCACGTCCTTCGTTTTGTTACCCATGTTATCTCCCACTTTGCTCCTTGCTTCTCTATCCATGTTATCTCTGAACCAAACATTTATAAAACTAAGATAAGGGATTCATGCAATAGTAGAATATTAGGAAGTATACTTATAGTGATGAAGAATTTCTCACATCAAGGCTCGTTATGGGAGGCAGGCTGTCTTTATTTTACTTAGACTGACTGTTACAAAGTCTTCTTACTTGACAAAACATTCTAGAGCTCATTTAAAATTTGTGGTAAAACAAAGCTGTATCAGAGCGTGTGTAATTGGATCGTACTAACTGTTTCTTTAAAACTCGATGAGAAAACAAATTGATAAAATGTACAGGAGCGTTATAAAAGAAATCTTTGTAAAACATGGTGGAAGTGTATTTAAATTGTTTAAAAGGAAATCTAAACAATGAAGTACAATACAATAACTTAATGTGATTACAATCGTTTACTCATTTTTTTTCTTTTTCTGTCCAGCCCCGAGTCTCGCATGTGCAAATCATCCATCCCTGCTTCATTATGTGTTTATCGTTTACTTATTATTTGTTCGTCTTTGTACCCACAGTGCAAGTAACTGTAAGCCTAAAGGCTTACTAAGGAAAAGGGTTAACACAATTATGCTTATGACTCTCTCTTGGTTCTTTTGGAATGGGGGCGCCCAAACAAATAATTTCATTACGTTCAATCTTTTGTTCGTTCCTTACTCGTACATCGAGCTAGAGATTGGAGGGTTCTTAGGGAATGAAATAGTTGACCAGACTTAACCTTTTACTTGAAACTAGGTCCCCATTCTCGTCAAGGTTGGGGACTTTGCCTAGCCGTGGACTAGTTCCGCTACCCATCCGCCACCCTACTCCCTTTTTCGTCCCCATTCCGGCGTATCCCGCCTTTAAGGTTCCTCCCCTTCCAGCGTATCCTGCCTTCAGGGTTTCTTCGATGATGGGCTTATCCCGACCATCCAAAACATTCTTTTTCTTAGCATTTTCCTCACTCATGCATGTGGGTACCACCCCGAGGGGGTACCCCCTACTTGGTTTATATTAACGTGATGCATGACCATACATTCTCAACCTAGAATGATGAATGATGCGTAATGATAGAACATTCATAATAATCGAAGTGCGTATTAAAGTAACGGTAATGGAAAACGCATATACAAGGATAGCAGTAATTGAACGTGCACACAGAGACAAGTAACAACAATGGAACACCCAATAAAGTACAGCATGTGAAGGAAGCAATTATAAAACTAATTAATCGTCATGGAACATGCTTGGACATGTAAATAACAATAATAAAGAAACAACGAATTAACAAGCGACGTGCATATGAAAGTAAAGCATAATTTAATTAACATGCTCAAAAACTTGTTATTATTTACAACTGAATAATTAACATGCTCGAGAAAGGATTATAATTATCATTCAGTTAATTATTCTAATTGATTTATATGCTCAATGGTTGATTTCATTCTCATATCCTAGTTAACTAATCATGCTTCGATTTAGTGTCAACTAATCATGCTTAAAGAATATTTCACATGCTTTAGTGTCAATATCATGCCCAAGTAAATACTAGCCATTTATCATGCTGGAATAATTAATTAAACATGCTCAATCATAATTACTTGCTTTAGTTAGTTACCCTAACATGCTGCTAGATTATTTACATGTGTTATGCTAATTAGACAATTTAAACATGTTGGTTAAGCAATCTAAACATGCTAGGTATTTAATTAAACATGTTGGTAAGTTAATGGCAAATCAAATGGTTCATAGGCTTCAACTACTGCATGGGTTACACGCTCAATTGAGTATTATTTAACTAAGGTGGATAGCATGCTAAAAAAGGATCAACAATTGTTGATTTACGTTTAGCTAAATGACAGAACAATAACAATGAGATGATCACATTATAAGCCTTCAGCAACACATTAAAACTCTTAGCTCATTTCTAGAATTCTCATACCCATTGATCATTCAAATTTTTAGCATTATCACCATTTTCATTAGAGATTACAAGACCATATAAAAGCAAGGAAGTCATTCACAGAAAATTCTAGCAGCATATATATATATCATGGCAATAATTGTCACTAAAAGGGAAGTAACACAAATAAAGAGAGCAACCAGCAATCAATAAGGATTAACATCAAACTATCCATAGACTACAGAGTACTAATAAATCTGTACTATAATGAAGAAAAACATTTAGTCATAGTACTATCAACAAGGAGGTTGCAGAGCAGTAAAATCCTACAGAGCATTAGTAAGTCCACACTATCATTCCAAACATTATCTACAAGCATCAACAAGAGCATTATTCACGGTAGCAATAAGCATCTAACAATGACTACTCGACATTAGTAATACGCATCTTAAGACAAACAACATACTTAACAACTAACAATAACATTTCAAGGACACCAACACTAAACTCACACATACACTTGTGGTGTAGGGCCTCCAAATGGCCAAGACTCTACCCTATTTCCTTACCTAAATCGATGAACTCACTCATGGTTGGCACTCCACAGTGGCGATTCCAGAAACTCTTGGACAATAGCAGTTTCAGCAGCTCACCCACTTCCAGCTCCTTACCTCACTCTTAGTAGACACTCAACCTTCAATGGCTAACCCACCATCTCACTTAGCTCACCACCACACTCACAGATCTTTCTCTCTCTCGCTCTTTGGAATTTCTCCTACAGAACATGAAGAATGGAGTGAAGAAGAGAGGGATGGCTTTGCCCACCTGGGTGAGGGGACAATCGTACTTGAAAGGGGCTGGGGGGATGTCGACTGGCAGGGTCTGGGGCGGTTTCTTGTCGGGGAATCGCTTCTTATTGGTCAAACATCGTTTTCTTTCTGATTTTAAGTCCTTTTTGTCACTGATCTGCTATGATTCAGACGAGTGCGGACGGAATCTTTGCATCAACAAGAGTAGATTTTTCCCTTGTAAAGTCTGATTTTAGACTAAAATCGTCGTCCCCACCTTTGTCCATACCATCTGCAGTCAAGGTTCGGATGCCAGTCGATGTCCATATTTGTCGTCCAAAAGTGCCCTAAGATCGGACAGGGCAAAACAGACGAAGCCCCAACTCATCCCCAGTCATCTCGACTCGTCTGCAGTCATCCCGACTCATCCGAATGTGTCTTGGTCTTGACAGATTCAATCCGGTTTGACTGGTGTCCGCAAGTACTTGGTTGCATCCGCAGTCACGTCTGCAACATCCACAGAAGAAAGGGCGACCTTGGGACGTGAAATAGCATCCATGAGAGTCATCCAAAAGCACTGGTGCAGCATCCTATACAATTGCAGACGAGGAACAGCATCCGCAGAGTCGTCCGCAGTTGTCCGCACGTGCACAATCCAGCTCTTTCCTCACATTTTCGCATTTAACTTTTACCCCGTAACACTTTCCCCCTTAAGTACGTGTCATAACACAACACGTAACCATGCGAAATGTAACTTCCTAGTTACCCTGTCCTTTAATTATGTCGCATGTGTTGGAAAAATGTTAACATAATTACCCGTAGACTTAACGATCTAGAACGTCGTAGGTAATACCCCATTAATTTTCCAACTTAAAAAGTCGGGGTGTTACAATATATTTATTACTGCTACTGTTATTATTTACGTTGATATATTGTACGAGAATAAGCTTACTATTATTATGTATTATGCTTTGCATGTAAGATCATGTGTATGTCTCATGCATCATGAAAAATATTTTTTTAAACCAAAAAAGTTTTTCATCCATATGTTTTTATCAAGAAAGAAAAAGATGAAAACAAAGATACGTAAGAGGTTTTGGCGATTTGATATCAATGATTAGAGGCTTTGGTGGTTTATCACTAATGATTTGAGGCTTTGATGGGCTTATCCCCCAGTGAATAAGACTTTGGTGTGACATCCCAATGTTAATGAAATAAAAGAATGAAAAACTAAAAAAAAAAAGAAAATAAAGAAAGAAAGACTGAAAATGAAAATATATGTTTTTATGAAAAATTATATTTAATGCTCTTGATATATTTATGCATCTATTATTGAGCATTAGAATCACAAATGAACTTTGTGATATAGGTGAGGATGAAATTATTGAGTGATGCACCACTGGAAAGGAAAGTTTGTAAATTGCTTCGGATAGACAGTTTCTCAGTAGATTTTCTTTGTCAACTTGAGGACATAATAACTCCGTTAGTTAAAAATGTATTCACATGCATTTTGGACAACAACACTTTTTTTTATGTAAGGAAACATCAGTCACAATTTTATGGTAAAGGTCGCTCAAACGGGAGAGATATGAATGCAAAGATGGAAACTCGTTAGATGTAGGTGCACACTCGACCGAGAATTAGGTCAAATGTCAGACATGTGTATCTCGGTTGATACTAGGCTTCTTACTATACATTTTGGACTATGTCTTTACCTATGAGTGAAAAAGACTCCCTCCAAAAATAATGATCAAAATCAATGTGATGAGTGAGATATGATGGAAATGTTGTAAGTTGGTGATGTGCCTCAGGGTCCTATCACTCGAAGTCAAGCCAAGAAACTCATAGCTTTCCTAACTCGTTTTTATTTTGCAGGAAATGTCAAAGTTTGGGATTCATTGAAAGAAATATCTCATGAGGATAAAGGAGTTCCGTTCCACGTGATTACATGGGTGCATGCACAACCAAACAAATAGCATATCAATTCCACTTCCAAAGTGTCTATGAAGGGGTGAGGATTCGAAGATTATTAGTATCATTTGATTTCTTGTTGATAAATTAGAAGTAGACTTTTTTTGAAAACTTTTATTTGGTTTTTCTATTTTGTGGTTTGGTCTTTGATTAAGTGTTAGAGAGATGCGTGGTTTGCATGCAAACCATGCCCTCATGCCGAAATTTCTACGTTAAGGGCATTTTGGTCTTTTGGCATATTTTGTAAACACTTAGGCTTTTATAACCCCTCTTTGAGAATGAAGAAGGACTTTTTGATAAAAGAGAAAAACTTGGTTCTCTCTTTGAAGAAGAAGTCACGGCTACCTCCCCCCTCACGCCGATTCCTCCATCACCCAAGCGCTAGGCGTTCTTGAAGCCTCTTGACCTAACATATTAGGATATTATCTCTTCCAATACCTCATCTTCAAGGTGTGGATTGTGGAGTGGAGATAGAAGTAGGTTTCCACCCTTGGAGAGTGTTTGTTTCTTGGCAAACCGCAAGTCGTCCCTCTCACTAGGAGGTCCATGGACTCCTCGGATTTTACCTGGTTCACTGATGTTTTTCATGTTGGTTTTGGTTCTCTTGGTGTTCTAATTGTTCTTTTGGTTGATTATCTATGATCTATTGAAGAGTTTGTTCGAGATAACCAAGTTGGAGTTGAATTCCTATTGGTTTTATTTCTTACCGCTGAATCTGTATTTTTGTTGAACTGCTAGAAGTACTCTGTTGGTGTTCTGTTTTGAGGCCCGTCCGTTAATCCTTTTAAGTTCGTTTCTTCTGGAGATTTGATCTATAATAAGTTGAACAGCTGCCATCCAAATTTAGAGTTCAATGATCGTATGCAATTTGAGATAATCCTGTTTTAATCATGTATGTTAATTCTGCTCGGGTGAAACCCTAGTTTTTGGGTTCTCTTGTTTTGACCATAAGTGGAGATCTAGAGTGGATTTTGTAATGAATTTTTGACACGATTTATTTGAATGTGTTACGTTTGTGCCTTCCAATTTTCAGCCCAAGTTCACGTGGGAATTGGGAGATATTTTTATTTTAGCGTTGCTAGTTCGGATTGGTACATATTTTGGGACAGACTTCTATTTTATGCTCTTGGTGATCCTTGGAGCATATTAGTTGGTCCAAATAGTCTATACTTCTGTACCTTTTGACTTCAATGGCCTCCCTTCGATTGGAAAACACTGCAACTTGAGTTTCTTGCAAGTTTCTATGCTTTTGCTTGAGGTTATTCCTTGACAACATAAGGAAGAGAAAAAAGGTAGTAGTAAGAGATATCATCTAAACTTAGAAAAGATCAAATCAATGGACAATACACAAGCTTGATCAGTTGAAACTCACCCAAAAAGATGCAGCTATGGTGAAATCTCCACAATTTCAAACAAGGGTTCTATTATATGAGATTAACCTAGAGCAGCCCTAAGAGAGCTTAAATACTACCTAAAAAATTATGGCTAATTCCTAAATGGAAATTTCCAAAAATGCTCTCACAAGACACTTAGCTAGAACATACTATAGATGCTTGACACTTTTACTTTGAGGTTAAGACAATTCCAATTAGCATAAAATAAATAAAAATAAATCTAAATTAATCCTCAAATATAATTATGCAGCAAAGATCCAATTAAGCATCTTCAAGCTCCTCTTTCAAGTGACATTATCTTCAATTACGAGCTATGAAGATGCAGGCATCTTTTGCAGAGTTGAAGCTCTCTGATTAGGGCTCTTTTGGCAAAAAAAAGATCTCCATATTTAACAAAACACCCTATTATGGAAAGCTTGGGAAGTCTGCTACAATTCATATGAAGCTTACTTTTTGATATGAGATTGCAAAGGTTGCCAAAATTAACAAAGACTCCTAGAGGTTAGATTGTAGGTAGTTTTGGGTTGTTTCACATATCTCCTAAACTTGTACTTCAATTTCTACTTATGCTTGATCATGAATGACTCTAGATAATATTTGGATTTTTTTTGGATTTATTGGATAATTTGAATGCCAAACCCTTCATGAATACTTACAAAACAAACATTAAAATTATTTTTAGTGAATATCCTCACTTGAAAGTAATTGTAGGATCTCGGGGCACATCACTGATGAACTCGAGGATGTGAACGAATGATAGATGCAGTTGATGGAGAATTCTCATGAGCGAAGCTATGACGTTGTTGGAGCAAAATTGACCCATGGTTGATGATTGAAAGCAAAGATTATTTTAAGAATTTGAATGAGATGTTACCAAATATTTTTATTTAAGTTATGCTTTAGTTGTTTTAAGATTTAGATAAAAATAATTTAAAATATTTATATTTATTTTATGTTGGGTTTTCTATGTTTGAATTTTAAATGAGATTTTTTAAAGACTTTTGCTGTATTGCTTTAAAGACACGATTTAAATGGATATAAAACAATGGCAAGAAAAAAGTTTTACGCTACAGGATGTTACATTATGTAAGACCGGGTTTTTCTTACTTTTAAAACGTGTAATTTCGAAAGCGCATAAAATTTAAAACTTTTTCTTTTATATTTAAATCCTTTTGACGATGTTTTTTCTTTTATAAATATAGTGGAAGTCTTTATAATAGAACAAAAAATTTAAGAAATACAATAAATAAACCTTTTTCTTTTACAATTAAATTTCGTTCCAAAACCTTTACAAACCATTTTTCTTTAAATCTCTTTAGCTTAGATAGCCACAAGATTCGCATGTGCACATCCTTCATCAACTGCTCCTTAACCTGTTCTAGCATGTATCTACATCAACAAGACTTAAACTATGAGCCTAAGGCTCAGTAAGTGATTGTAACATCCCAATTCCGTTTCACATTTCCATAAAATTTTTCTCATTTAAAACATAATAAAAAACACTTGAAGAAAGTTATTAGAGTAAATATATTCAGAATAATTAAAACATACATCATCAACCCACTAGTTCAAAACATTTAAAAACATAATATAAAGTCTTTGAACATAAATTAAAAATTTTATTCTTTCATGAGCTATAACCCCCAAGGTCATTCCATGTTTGGTAACACAAGCTTGCATCGCATCACACTTCTTTCATATTCACTTCGATTGGATCACATTCAATACGTACATCACAGGAGGGATAATGAGTCTATTGCCCAGTATGAGATATAATGAAATGTAGATGCAAATGCCTAAGCCAACTCTATATGCACATGTCTGATAGAAGAGAACCTATCCTTTCTCTTTAATTAACGTTTCACTTTCAGCAAGACATTGAAGATATTTCCCACAGGGAGATAGATACATCCTCAGGATATAACTTGAGCAGCAACTTCCAAGCCATCCCTAGGTGGGAGGAGGCAAGTTCTCTCAAGTAGATCCGTCACTATACACCCCAACATCCACATGTCCATTTATATATTTTAAATCCATTATTATCCCATGCAATGCATGATGTGCAACCCTAACTGAGATGTCTATATGAATGTCACACAGCAGTTGATATATTGCAATAGAACAATATAATAAAACAATGAAATAGGAATCATGAACCAACTATGATTTACGATGCATGCTTTCACTAACATATTGTCAAGCAGGAAATTAACATACCTCACAAACAACCTATGTAACATGATCTATAATGCGTAAGTAAATAAAACCTATATGTGCTATTACTGAAACGTCAAAAAGGTGGAAAACATCATATCTCTCTCTGTCTTCACTATTCCATCAATTTACCTTAGCAGGGTTTCAACACACTTAAAATCTTTGTATTCTTTATAGGTTACTATTAACTTATTATTAACAAATTTCATTTCCAGAACATATAAACATATTATTCACAATTTTTTTAGCAGTGAAGATATTAACACATAGCAACAATAATTACACAATAAAACCTACTAAGCACTAAACACCCATATTATACTACCTATATCCAGAGAAGAAACATGCTCGCTAATAAACTTTATCAATACCGAAGTAGGTAAATCTCTAAAGATTATCACAAAAATCATATTTTTAAGTATTGTACCACTAACAAGTTTATTTATTAGAAAGTAGATTCATTAAGGAATTCATCTTCAAGGACATATTCATTAGCAGGGAAAGTAATAGAGGCATGAATTATTGATGTAGTTATTAGCAAGGAAACAAAACAGAGGCATATAATCAACAATTTATCCTTGCAAAGAACAATTCAAGAAAACACATAAACAAACAAGCCTACTCCCGTGATGTAGGTGCTTTCGAACAAAGCACACACATAATACCATACCTCATTTTTTGATTCCGGCTCCTGCCGCAGATTAGTCTTGCACCAATCGACCATGAGAGTTTCCCAGAATATTATTTCCTCCAACACTCAAACTGTACAGGTTGCACACCAGAAAAAAAACACCAGATGATCTCTGATGCTCCCCAAGGTCCCATCACCCGATCCTAAGCCAAGAGGCTCATTGCTTATTTAACAAGCTACTATTTTGCAGGGAATGCTATGTTATTGGAGCTTGAAAAGGAACCCTTGCATGAAGATAAAGAAGCCGCTCGGTATATACTCACTTGGAGTCCATCAACTTCCAATCAGGTAGAAATTCCCTACCAAGGTTCTAATGAGAACTCTTTGACCGAGTCCAATAAGGCCAATTAAAAGAAGTTATGTTTAATTTCCACTTTGACATATTGCCTTAGATTATGTTGGATTGATTACTACTAGTTGGATTATATTTTGGTTAATTTTAGGTTGTTTAGAATTGTTTTTATTTGAGGTGCTTGGCTAGCATGTTAGCCGAGTCAACATGTTAGCTGAGCCCTCATGCCCAAATTTTGTGAACTCAAGGGTGTTTCTGTAATTTTCTTTTTATTTTCATTAGGGAAGTATTTAGCCTTCCCTAATGAAACCCTAATGGTAGTTTAGAACTCATTTTTGCTGCTGTAACCTCCGTGAGAAGGATTCTCTCAAACCCTAGGTGTGTGCGGTTTGCTTCATCGTATTCCCTATCACTAAAAGTTCTTCCTCTTTGTTCTTGAACTATCTAGGCGAGGAGGATCATTGCTAACTCTACCACCAACTTCTTGTGGAGGTGTCCCTGTCGTGTGGAGTTAGAAGATCGTGGCAAAAGCCAAGGTGGAGAGGTACTCATCGAAGTGACCTGAACTAGTCGTAACCCTTAACCGTTTGAGGGCTTACGGACCAGCTTCGTGCTCCCTTTTCTTTTCATTTTCCTTAAAGGTTCTTGATGTGTTTTTGTTATGGAATTATGGGCTCTTTTAAGATTGTGAAATATTGATTCAAAATTGATGATTTGGAATCGAAATATTGGAAGTGTACATGTTTTAGTAAAAGTCTGCAAGCTGTTGTTGAATCTGTAATTTTCCAAGCAGCTTGTTCCTCCATCTGTAACTCTGTGGTTATTCCAAATTTGAATCTGATTTTTGATTTGGTAATCCCTTTTGGAATACAAAGATTTTAGTACAATTTTGACATTGTTTGGATTTTAATTCGTAAGTTTGTGTACGTTTTATTGGAAGATGCCAGTCTGTCTTGGAAGGAGTCTATTTTAGGGCAGATCTATTTTCCACGCATAACTCCGCGTGATCAACGAGTTTGAAGGTGTTTTAATATTAAATAAGTGCTAGCTGGCCTATAAATTTTGTGTCAAGAAGCCTATAATTTCAGTCCCCGAATTTTGAGTTAGTCGATTACTAGCTACATTGTGCTATCATATTGAGGCTTGGGGTCTATCAATCTTTCACTCGTTTTCTCTCTTGTCTGTCACTTTTCCTTTTGCACAGTTTACCAATATATAGACTTATAACATCTTTGGAATAACCAATAAGTCACAACCTTCCATCGTCCATGCATCCCATTAGATTTCTAGAATATAGAGAGAATTCTAGAAACAAGGCAAATAATTTGAAAGAAAAGCAAAAGACTTTTCCTTTACCTTCAGCCATTCTTCCATCCTATATACATTATAACCTTCAGAGGATAACGAAGAGATGCGACTAAAAAATTTCTAGACGACTCTTCAAGCTTTCCGACATCGGTTATCAATACTTTGTCCGACAGTCCACATCCCGGTTGATCATCCCCATAGCCATGATTGACCGTTGTCTCTATCGATCAGCCGCCAATTCAGTTATTCAATTTACCGGTCGATCATCTTCCTGTTGACGATCGACTGCCACACCAATTTCTCGCAGTCAAGATCGGACGCATGATCGTCCTCAAAATCATCTGATTCAAATATTATTTATTCATGGAAAATAGTCGCACACTTTGATGAATCGTTAATAGTAGCGAAATCACTTCCCAAATTGATTTGGCCCCAACTTACTTCATCAATTCCTTCATAATTTATCCATAACATATCCTTCTTTAATTCAATTCTTCCCTTGCCCTAAACTATGGAAATCCTTTAGTTCACAAAATTAACCTTTTACACTAGTATCATCAAACACTCATACCCTTAATGGTACCAAAACTCAGAGTATTGCATTCCAACATTCAACATTATTTTATGATTTCAAAAAACCTCAAATATCATTACTTAGGATTTTTATGCTAAATATCCAGGATATTAAATAAAACATGCACATGCTATTCAACTTTTAAAATCCATATGCAGTTTCGGTTTTCTGTTTTCGTTTTCTGTTTCTATTTTGTTTTGTTTTTGCGTTGGGCTTTATCTACCGATCCACAAAACTTCTATTTACTTATCTTTGGTTTCTGTGCTAGACTTAACCTACCCGATCACAAAAACGTCTATTTACGTTTATTCACATTTCATTTTTGTTTCTGTTTCCTTTTCAAAACCAAATGCTTAAAAACATTTTTATAATCATTTTAGAAAACCATGATGCATGAATGCATATGAAATGCATAAAGTTTAATATCCTCTAGATAGATCTTAAAACATGCTTAATATCAAATCTTTAACTTAAAGAACTTAAATCTATAAACACGTCACTAAAAGAACTTAATTCTAATAAACACACATCAAGCAGCAATACATCCTCGATCAATAGTTATATCAACTTTCTCAATGTAAAGAACCTAATTATAATAAACATAGTCAACATACAACATACAAATCCTAACTCTTGCGATGTATGCTTTTTGGTAAAACATAGGCAATATCACTCAATTGGCATTCGCAACACGTCTCAGCACTTAACATTATTCTTCTTCCTTTTCAATACCTTCAAAGTCAACAACATTTAATCATAAATACTTAATCAACTATTTGATGATGTGCCCCAAGGACCAATTACCCAACCTCAAGCCAAGAGGCTCGTTGCTTATCTATCTAATTCTTATTTTCAGGGAATAATAGCTTAAAGGGACTTACGCAGGAGCCAATGCATGAAAACAAGGAAGTTTTGTACCACGCCATCACATGGAGCCATGTATACCCTAATCAGCTTGACCCATATTATCCTGGCTTGGAGCTGCTCAATTGATTAAACGCAATTTATTGAAGATAACAAGGTTGATTAAAAGCAATTTATTGAAGATTCCTAATTAAACTTATGCTTTTAGATGTTTTGATTGTCGGATGACTGATTGGAAGTTATTTTTTAGAATTTTAGATTGTTTTTGTGTTGTAGGAATGGAGCTGCTCGGTTTGCATGTAAACTGAGCCCTCATTCCCAAATTTTGAGTTTTTAAGGGCACATATTTAATTTTCTTTTGTTGTATTATTAGATGGTATTTATACCTCTCTAATGAAAGTTTGGAACACTTTTTTGACAAACCCTGATTCAGATTAGCTTCATTGCTTGTGTGGTGACCCGCGGGTGGAGCTCTCTCGGCTTCTCTCCCTTTCCATACCTTTCTTCTTGTTCTTGCTTGGTCTTGAGAAGAACAAATATTGTTATCTCTTCCAACAGCCTCGTAAGGGAAGTTGTGTTCGTGGTGTGGAGATAGAAGACCTTGCAAATCCCGATTTAGAGTGTTACTTCCTCGAAGTGACCAAATCAGTGCCCCCCTTGGAGATTCGAGGGTTCGCAAACCTAACTGGTTTTCTTCTTCTTGTTCTTGGATTGTCTCGAAAAGTAATCTTGATTCTTGGTTCCCTCAAACTGGTATTCTATTTAAGAAGATTTGGTATAGATTTTTCTTTGATTGGAATCGAATTATTGGAGCTTAAAAAGGACAGAGGGAGTCATCGCAGATCTTCTGTTTGTGTTTTCAGATTTGAGATCCATTTTGCTTCACGCATAACTCCGTTTATGCATGACCTTTGAAGCTAGAATTTGAAAGTGTTATTGCCTTGGTTGTTATCTACTGAACCTGTAAATTTAGGGTTTATTTAGGGTATGCAAGTGAAGTTATTTTTGTTCTAATATGAGTGATTGAAAACTGTTTTACTTTGTAAACTTCCGAGCACATTATTGCTAGGAGCATATCTCTGTGTGTATTACGATTTTGACCGTGAAATTTTAAGGACCCCTGTTTCCATATGTTATCTAAGTCTCCTCTAAAATTGAGGTTTATTGGCTGAATGAATTGAGAGTTGATGCCATTTCATTTGGAATTGTAGGATTAAACCTAGCAGATTGCTCTCCGTGCCAACTCATTGTTTTGATCATACCTCCGATTGTGCTACGAGTTTTAGTGTGATTTTTGGAGGGCCTCAGTTGCTTTGTGTCCTCTAATTGCCTTCCAAAATTGAGACCTATTGGCTATATAGATAGGGAGTTGTTATCATTTCTTTGAGAGTGGACAGATTATTGCCCTAACCGATTGGACCAAGAGTTGAATTGCCTCCTTGCATTTTTGGGATCTATCATTTCGTATCAGAGCCTTAGTTGGCTTTTGTGTTCAACTCTGTGACTGAAATTTTTGATGAAGAAAGTGAGTAAAAGAAGTGAAGCCCCTTATCATAACAATAAGGAAATAAGACCTAGTTCAAATGAGTCACCTGAGAAAGAACAAGAACAAATTGAGAGTAGTATTCAACGACAACTTGATGAAATAAGGGAGATGTTAAGCAAGCTACAACAAAGACAAGATGAGTCTCCTAATGAGTATGTGAAAGGGCCTAGAAACCCGAGACCTAGAAGAATGTTTAATACTTTTAATGATTCAAGTAACTGGAGGGAAAGTTGTTTGAGAAGAATCCGATGTGGAAGAGCTTTTGAATACAAGAAGAAGATCACATGGCAAGGATGTTACGAGGCATGTCAAGGTCTCCATACCTCCTTTAAAAGGAGCAAATAATAGCAGTGATTTCTTAAAATGGATTGAAAGGGTGGACAAAGACTTTGAAAGTTATGACTTAACCGAGGAGGTAAAAATTCAAATTGTGACTTCGAAGTTGTCCGAGTATGCTAACCTTTGGTGGGAAGACCTAAAGGCACAAAGAAGAAGAGTTGGCACTCATAATGTGAGAAGTTGGACAACCATGGTGATCTTGTTAAAGAAGAGGTTTGCCCCTGGCCACTACAATCAAGAATTGCTCCTTCATTTCAAAAGTCTAAAACAAAGCATTCAATCGGTGGAGGAATACTTTACAGAATTTGAAGCATTGAAGGATAAATGTGTCTTGAAGGAACTGAGAGAGAAAACCATTGCAAGATTCATCAAGGGACTCCACAAGGATATTAGTGAATTGGTAGAGGTGCAATCCTTTGAGACCTTAGGTGATGTTGTATCTTTAGCATTAAAGATAGAAAGACAAAAAAAAAAAAAGAAGTTGAGAGAAACACTACTCGGCCTTTTCCAAGAGATGAATTGCTTTCTATGTTGCCTCTCAAGAATGATGAAAGAAGTGCAGCATTAAAATCACATGAGAACAGGGACAATGATAAAGAGAAAGCAAGTGTTGAGGCCACTGAACCAAGGATGGAGGACATTAAGTGTTGTGAATGTCTCGGCCTTGGACTTTTCGCATAACAATGTACCAACAAGCTTGTTATGGTGATGAAGGGTGACTCCAAGGAAAATTTAAGTGTAGATGAAGTTTGTGAAGCATTTTGTATAGTGGAAAAACCCCAAGAAGATACCTCTTATGCTCAAGAAGGACTCCAAATTGGTGAAACGGGAAGACCATTAACTATGCAAAACTGAGGGGAGAGACAAAATAAAAGCAATTTTACACCCCAATCCAATGTGGAAGAACAAGTATGCTCTATGATTGATGATAATAGTTGGATAAGTGAGATTTCTCTTGAAGATAGAAAGAAATCAGAATGGGAAACTTCAGTTCCTCCCATTCCCTAAAAACTAAATCGGTTTGAGGGTCAAGATTCTATAAAAGTAACCAAGCTAGCATGTATTGATTTTTTTATTGGTGGATATGAAGACGAAGCTCTATTTGAAGTTGTACCTCGGTGTGCTAATCAATTGATAGTGTGAAGACCATGGCCATTTGCTAGGAGAGTTATTCATTATGGTTTCACCAATTTATTTTCATTCAAGTTTAGAAATGTATTCATAAAACTAGTTCTTCTCATACTGAACAAACTACTAGAGAACTATCCATATTTGATAATACACAAGGAGGGAGAAGCAAAATTAAGAGCCGGAACGCTTTTACAAAGGTACTCCTTTTTATCCAAATTAAACATCAAGATCTATGGTTTATGTTTGGTTAAGAAATTTTATGTGGATGATAAAGGCTTAAGCTATAACTATCAATTGGTCACTACAGAATCTGAAAAGGACTACATGTCTTGGAAAAATTTGTGAAGCATTGAAAGGATTGCTCTTTTGGTTACATTGCGTGAAGGAATACTTTTGATTATGGAAAATGGCACAATTCCTAGCTGGTCTGAGGAAGTGCGCTCTATGATCGGGTGGAATGGAATTTTTTTTGGCAAGGGAAATGAGGTGTTAATGAGAAATATATCCGTTAGAGTGGGAAACAATGTCATGGAAACATTTGCTGTTAATTATGTCAGAAGATCAATCCCTAGTTGACGTGCCTCCAAAAGGGGGGTCAAAAATCGGACAAATGAAAACGGAGTACTTCAAGCAAGTAGCTTACTTGCAAGTAGGAGGTGGCAGCTGCTACTTTCCAGCAGCTACTTCAGATTAGCGATGGTTGAAATTCCTCTCCAGAGCTCCTATGAAGCTGACTTTTTGACACCTCACTCTCACATATATCTAGTTTACTGTCTCCAAATTTCATCTCAAAAGCTTGTATGCAACTCGAGATTTCATACAAAAGCTGCTCGGAGGTCGATGGGAATCGACAGATTGAGTCTTTAGCAAAGAAAAGGTGTGTAACTTCTGAACCTGAACTCCTTTTCTGATGATTCTTCTTTTCTTAGAGCCTTGATGAATGTGGGGTGATTTGGTCAGTGGTTTTGTTAACTTTAGTACTGGGAATGTTGTAGTAAAAATGGAAAACAGAATCAGAGGAGCCTAAGGTGAACCGATCTGCACCTTAGGTTTGATTGAGCTCCACAAGGAGTGTCTCCAACTAGGTTGGGATGTGCATTTTACCTCTCTTACACTCTGGATCTACTACCTTAGAGGCAGCAGGGCAAGGAGGGATAGTTAGATCTTCAACCAAAACGAACAAGGATTGAAGAAATGGTGGCTCACTCACTCGGATCTACTCCAAGAAGGTTGGCCGATTTGTTCCTCGCAAAGAGGTGAAGAGTCTCTCTTAAAAGCTAGGGTTTTTATCAAAATGTTCACTACCTTCTTAGTGGCTAACATGTAATATATATAGTGCTCCCATTAGGGTTACAAAAATAAGGAAAAGAAAAGAAACAAATAATAAAATAAAATGGCAATGTTGAAAAAATGGTAACCAATCGGCTAGGTGGATGGCCGAGTAGACTTGGCTTGTGTGATCCATGGACTCTAGCATAGCCACTCAATTTCCCATGAAAAAGTTCGTTTTCTAAAACCATGCAAATCTCCAAAAAACACCAGCATGATAATCTCCAAAAAGCATTAGCATAAAATGTACAAAAAAGAATTGAAACACACGGCCTTAGTAGGAGTGCTTTTCTTGAGGGCTGAGAGGAGCATCACTTGAGATGTCTCCTCCATGTGTCCGAACCAACAAATGGAAGGGTTTCTCCATGTCTTTAATTTTTGGTTCTCTTTCAAGATTAGCATAGAATTGATTCCCTGCAAAATGAGCAAACAAATTAAAAATCTCTTGGGCTCTCGATCTAGTCAAGGGACCTTGCGGGATATCACTAGTTGATGGCATTGATCTTTCGACTCATGTAAAGCATTTTCCCATGGGGGACAAACTATTCTTATTTGATCCTGGTGGAGAAGCTTTCGTAAAAGGTGGCAAAGGGTGGTGGACTCCTAGGATTTGAGGTAAAATCCTCAATTACCTAGGGAGGATGATGTGCCTCAAGGACCAATTATCTGAGCTCGAGCCAAGAGGCTCGTTGCTTATGTAACAAATTCTTATTTTGCAGGGAATAATATATTGTGGATGGTATTTTTTTCAAGGGGGGAAAACGTTTGTGTACCAATTTGCAGCCTCAGAGAAACACTTGTGAGGGAAGCACATTATGGGGGCTTAACAAGTCATTTCGGGGACAAGAAAACCTTAGAGACCATCCAAGAACACTTCCATTGGCCTCATCTTCGAAGGGATGTCCAACAAATTATTGAGCATTGTATCGTATGCAAAAAGGCCAAAAGCTGTGTTCTACTGCAAGGATTATATATGCCCTTGCCCATAGCTACTCATCCATGGGTGGAAGTTAGTGTTGACTTTGTTTTGGGAATCCCTCAAACCGCTAGAGCTAAAGATTCTATCATGGTGGTAGTTAATCAATTTTCCAAGATGGCACATTTCAAAACTGATGATGCTAGCCACGTGGCAGACTTGTTCTTTAGAGAAGTGGTGAGATTACACGGAGTTCCCCGGTCTATTGTTTCTGATCGTGACACCAAATTTCTAAGTGCTTTTTCGAAAACCCTATGGAGAAAATTAGGTGTTAAATTGCTTTTTAGTACTTCCTTCCATCTCCAAACCGATGGCTGGACCACAGTTGTGAATCGCACTTTGGGTTCATTATTGAGAACTATATTGATCAAATGTATAACGGATTGGGATTTGCAGCTACCTTATATTGAGTTCGCCTACAATAGGAGTATGCACCAGACGACTCAACACACTCCTTTCAAAATTGTATATGGGTTCAACCCTCTTACTCCAATGGATCGTATTCCGTTGCCTACGGATGAATATGTTAGTGAGGATGGAGCTTCTAAAGCCGCGAGAGTCAAGGACCTACATGAAAGCATACGCAAGACTATTGAGAAGAAAAATTCACATTATGCTACATTTGCTAACCAATGTCACAAGGAGGTGATATTTGAATAAGGTGATATGGTGTGGCTACACTTGCGGAAAGAAAGATTTCCAAAGCAAAGAAAATGCAAGTTGCTTCCTAGAGCGGACGGTCCTTTCAAAATGCTTGAACGAATCAATAACAATGCTTATTGTAACGACCCGGTTTTTCTTTACTTTCAAAATCGCGTGAAATTTAAAAATTTTCTTTTTATAAATACATTGGAAGGTTTTTCTCACGTAAAACCCGATCGTTAATCTCTTTACTTTAAACCCTTTTATAAATTACAGCGGAAGACTTTAAGAAATAAAACATATATTAAATACCACTATTTTCCTTTACGATTTAAATATAAAACTCTTTACAAAATCTTTTTGTCTTTCTTACATCCTTTAGCCTAGCCAGCCACAAGATCCGCCCGTGCAAATCCTTCATCAATTGTCTTTGACCTCTTCTATTATTGCTCGTACATACCTACATCACAAGACCTAACTAATGCGTCTAACGCTCAGTAAGTTATAAAAGGAAATGCAATGCAGATGTGATGCATGATCATACAATGCATTACATAAGAGAACTGTATCTCTTTTGGAAGTCAAGGTGAAATCCTTCCTAGGGTCATGTGGCCTAACCAGTCACTCCGACAAGGAGATATATCCATCGAGGGTGTTCCACATGCCGGTATCCTCACTTTTGTTAAAGACGTTGGGAATTTCAAAACGGGGTAAAGGTGAACCCTAGATTCCACGTAGCTAACTCACACCTCACCGCTCCCTATGTGGGAGTATCCTACCATATGGAATGTCACCAATTATCTAAACCCCCACACACCTAGTTACATATATTAATTATGTCATGCAATATGTTCATGAATACATACAGTCCTATATGATGATATAAATGTCTAATAAACATATCATTAAAAGAACACACAACATGTAATCCTAACTCTTGTGAAGTAGGGTCCGAAGATCAAAGCACAGTAAGTATCAACTTACCTGTCGTCCTTAGCGCGTTTCAAAATTTAATGTTACCTTCTTTCTTTAATACCTTTAAAATCATTAAATAATTCATCATTAAAATCACATATCATTAACCTTACTTCTACGACTCACTTCCGTAACAAATTCTAATATCTTAGCATGTGCAACTGGATAGCAACAAGTCACAACAGTTGCTCATTCCATCAATGTGACCTGATAATAGAGAGAATTTGCTTCACATAACTGAATAGCATTCTATCACCGTAACTCAAAAAGAATATAAACAACAACATTGCCAAAACCATTGTACTTAACAGCTTTTTACAATACCTTTAATATTCAACTTAAACAATCAACAACTTCCATACGTTTATTTTTATCAATGTTAACAATCAACACAATTCAATAGTGTAGACATCCAACAATACCCCTAACACTCCAAAAGAATTCCTTTAATAAAGACCCAAAGTAACAGTCAACATAGTTAACACTTATCATGGTTCTCATCAATTATTTTTAACAAACAATAAATATTAGGAAACCAATTCCAGCACTGCCACACATAAGCCTATCAACAAACACAGCACAACATCCATTACTTCACAACGTCCATAAAATCATAGAACCATTTCTATCAACAAGGCATACTCCACAAACATTTACCTCATTTCTCTATAACTCAGAAACAATAATCAAAACAGAGAACCAAACTTTCATCCACATGTTACCATTTACAAAAACATAAGCAATAATCTCATCAAGGCACCCACCTATCACATATCACACTTATCTTTCATCCTTCATTTTGAAGATAACTCAATCCATAAAGACCATGAAAGAAACCTCCTTACCTGAAGAATTTTGGGAGACCCGAGGGCAACTTCACACTTTACCTCCCTCTTCCACATTTTCTTCTTTGCTGGTTACAAGACATACTCAAATCCCCCCTCCCCCCCTTTCCCGCAACACAGCACATCTATGACGCCAACTCTGAACACCACAAGCCGCCGCTCCGCACGTCACCACCGTCAGCTCGTCGGCAAAGGTCAGCATTGAGCTTGCCTCCCCCTCTCTCGTGACCTCTCATCGCGTTGCTCCCCCTTTGTGTCTCTTCTCTCACTCGCTCAAACGCCCGAAGGCCATTTGACTTGAGGTTCAGACTGAACCGGTTCAGGGGTTCAGTCTGATACCCCCAATTATTATCTAATTTATCCTTTTTAAATCTTGATTTAAAAATCATTGTATTACACTTATCGGTTGAAACTTTTAGAAGATTATGGAGTTTCCACCACTTTTAATGTCCAAGACTTGTCACAATATTTGGGAGAGGATGATCAAATGACCAAGGAAGGTGTGGAAAAACCTTTAGATTCAAGGACAAATACCCTATCACCCGAGGAGGATGATGCACCCCATGGCCCTGTCACCCATTGTAGGGCCAAGAAGATCATTGCTTATCTAATGAGTTACTATTTAACAGGCAACAATAAATTAATGGAGCTTGAAAAGGAGCCATTGCATGAAGACAAAGAAGCCCCTCAACATGTCCTCACTTGGGAGCCTCTAACTCCAAATCGGCCAGGAGTACACTTCCACAAAGTTGATGAGCTTGTGGTGACCGAAACCAACAATACCATCTAGATGAAGTCATGTTTATTTTCCATGTTGATTAGTAGTTTAGATTATATTGGTTGGATTATGACTGGATAGGACTACATTTTGTTGATTTTTAAAGTGTTGAATTGAGGTGCTCAAGTAGACTTATAAACCGAGCAGTCAAGCCCATTTTTTGTGCATCAAGGGCATTTTTGTAATTCTCTCTTTATTCTCATTAAGGGTTATTTAGCATCCCTTAATGGAAACCCTAATTCAGTTTTGAAACCCCCATTTTTACTTTGCAAACTTCATGAAGGAGCTGGTGCTCTCTCATCCTTAGATGTTCGGCTAGCTTAATCGCAAAACCTACACCAAACCATCTTCCTCAACGTTTCTTGTTTGTTCTTGAGAGAGAGTTTGGCACTATCTTCTCCAGCATCTTCCTTTGAGGGTGTCCTTTGACATGAGGATATAGAAGAACATGGCAAAACCAAGGTGGAATGGTCCTTTTGTGAAGGATCTGATTTACTCGCTACTCTCGGCTATGTGGGGGAGCAGACCAACTTGGCATTCTGTTTCTGTTAGATTTTCCTTAAGTACCCTGCTATTTTATGATTTGAAAAGCTTGTTCTATTTGTTATGGTGATTTACTGATTTGAAGTTCTTAATTTAAATACGTATATTTCAAGTTGTGCTTGTTTCTTCAAAGGCGCCGCAAAACTGTTTTGACCGCAAAACCCTAATTCCTAGTTCCGAGTTTCGAGTTTCGAGTTCTCTTAAGTACAACTTCATTTGTGCAATGATTTTGAAGTTGATTTTTGGAGGTGCTATTATTTGGATTGTGAGTTAGTGATTCTGTGAATTTGAGTTCCATATCTTGTATGCAAGTGAAGTTCTCTTCTGTTGAAATTATATGCTTAGGTTGCTATTGCTGATTGTCCTTCACTTACAATTTGGCTGATTTGATATTTGGGGCCTATCAATGAAACTACGCAGCCAATGTGTGATACCCCAATAAAATTTTCCCCGTTTATGCGATGTAATTAATTTTTGGAAGAAATAAAAATATTACATTGCGTAACAATACGTGTTAATTTATGATGCATATATTTAGGGTAAATATTGTGAGATAATTGAAGTATCGAAAATTGGGTATAAATGCATAAAATGGAGATTTCGGACACAGTGAATAAAATGTGTAAAAAGAAAATTCGGACGCATGCAAAAGGAGTCGTGTCCGAAAACGCATGGCACGCCGTCCCCAAGTTTTGGGATGATGCAGGACTATGGCAGACGGATGAACTTCGACTCTATCCAAATTACTAGACATTTCGGATGAAGGCGGAGGAACGCGGATGGTGGTGCACGACAAAGCTTTGAATTAGCCTAACTTCTGGACAATTTTGGACGCACGCAGATGAAGGCGAGGACGACTTCCTTCATCCAAAAATGCAAATCTGAATGAGAAATGGAGGATTTCAGATGATCACGGATGATGCTAGGACCCACTCCCTCATCTGAAAAGTCTTAGTGCAGCGAATAAAATAGGTTTTAAGTGACAGAGCGTTTGTCGTTTATTCATTTTAAATGCACTGAGCCGACAATGGAGACGATTCCCCCACGCCTGGACCTCATATCCTCCCATGTCTGGACAAGCTCTCCATACAGGTTAGTGTACAACTGTCCCTCTCTAGGTAAGGCTGCACTTACTAAGGGATTTACTGGGTTCCTCTCTGCCATTTTTCACCTTCAGCTTCCCAATGCGAGTGAAAAATATCCCTGGTGTGTGTGTTCTGTTATTTTATATGCATGTTTCCGTTAGCTATTTACTAAGCATGTTTCCAATCAATCGTCAAAGCACATTTCCAGTTAATTATCGATTCCACGTCTAGCTAACATTGTTAAGCATGCCTGATTAATTTGAATAGCTCGTTGTCATTTAACATTAAATCTCAGTTTTTATAGTGGGCTCAATCTATCGTTTCTTTTATTGTTATGATCTATATATTGAAGCATGTCATTCGCTGTTTTAATTCGTAACTATATTTGTTCTCTTTTATTCGTTTTAATTAATGTAATTCATTCATATGCGCTATTTTAATTATCATTCTTTTTATTACTGCTTCTCATTGACATGCATAACGATTATGTTTCTCATGGACATGCATCATGATAAATATAGAAACAAGTAGGAAATGCCTCATCAGAATGGGGTATTCATATGCATTATGTGAGGAAAATGAATGAATGAAAAGGAAAGAAAGGAAATGGGGAGTTAGGGGATGGACGGGTAGTGCGGATCTAATCAGATAGATTGGACTAAGTCTCCTCCCTCATCGGGAACGGGACCAGCTAACATAGGTGGTTAGAATCCGACCAATACTATACCTCCAACACGGGCTCCTCTAATCTCTCGCTCGATATACGAGTTATGAATGAAAGAATGAAATGTAAAGAAAAGATTGGTTTGGGGCAGAATCCATTCCAAAAGAATTAAAGAGAGGCATGATCATACTACATACCCCATTCCTTACTAAGCCTTTGGGCTTACAGTTTACTTGTGGTGTAGGTGCACGTATGAGAAAATGATGAACAGGTGAAGGAGCAGTTGATGAAGGATTTGCACAGGCGGGACTTGTGGTTGATTAGGCTAAGGAAAGTAAGAGAGAAAAGAGGTTTATAAATGTAAAGTAATAATTTGTTTATTGCCTTTTTAAAATGAATGAGTTACGCTTCCACTATTTTTTGAGAAAAGATTTTGTAACTATATTTTTTCACGACTCAAATGATTTCATAACGAGTTTTAAGTAAGACGTATTAACGATAGGGTTTTAAGAAAAGAACTTTGATTTCAATTGAAAGGTTTTAATAAGAATTTAGTTGTTTTATAAAAGTTTTAAATTTAACGCATTTTTAAAGTTAAGAAAATCTAGGTCGTCACACAATGACTCCGACCCCTCAACAATCATCTCACTTTACATCGATGTCTGAGGAGATTGCGAACTGGATTTAAAGAATGGAGGAGTAAGTGGAGGAGCAACATCAAATGGTGTTGGATCGAGTTTGAAGGATGGGGGACGATCTTGTACTAATGGAGGAGCACCATCAAATGGGGTTGCACAAAATACAAATAATGGAGGAGCACCATCACGTGGGGCTGCTCCAAATGCAGATAATGGAGGAGCGAGCAGAGGAGCGCCATCATGAGATATTGGCCGAATTCCAAAGAATGGGACAACAAGTAGCCCCTCCACCATCCTCTCCACCAGCCTCTTGAGCATCCCCTACAGCAACCTCTCCAGCGTCCTCTCCTGCAACCGAACGCACAAACTGGTTGTAAGTTATTTAGTTTAGACGCAAAGTCCATTATTTACTTTATTTGTATATGACATAATGTGTCTCATTTTCCAACATCATTGCCCTCAGACACCAACCTTCTCCTCCTGCCGTGCTTGCAAAGGTATATGAGATAGTTGCTCCCATTCCTCCATCAACAGCCGCATCAGGTGGATCGCAGCCTCCACCACTAAACTTTGTGCGCATAGCACGTCTTTCATTTGGTTATCTTCATGTCTACACTTATTCATGCCTTATTAGTCTAACAGTAACTTTTCAATTTTTTTTATAGCCAGGTCAACTGATGGATCTTTTCACGAAGTATGTTGCTGCAAATACTCAAAAGAACCTGGAGTCGTGCGCAATTCTTTCAAGAATTATGGTAGGCTTTTTTATTTTTTATCATTAAGTGTTTTGGACTTCATACTTATGATCGTTTGCCTACTATTTTCATATTTAGGTTCATGATGAGTATCACATCACTGAGATCATCTTCGTGAAGCAAGAAGTGACATCAGATACGATAAGAATACATTCTGTTACATTAAGTTGTTCAGAAGATTTTATCTTAGTACTCATCCTTGCGTTGTATTTTTTGTATGCAGTGCTTTGCATTGGAAGAAGAAGAATACTTCGATGTTCAATTTGAAAAATCGTTAATGACAATAGGGTGGATTCATATAAGTAAACATTTCGCTTTTCCGGTTAGTCTTTCATGTTTGAACAGTTCTAATGTGTGCTTGCTTAACATTTTATTCACACCCAAAGCGAAAAAATAGTTACAGAAAACGAAAAAATAGTTTTAAATTAACGGGACGTTACAGAAAGTATGACGTTCCGGCGCCAAATGTCAACTTTCCTACGCGGAATGATAACTTTCCACCCCGGAAAGTCAATGTTCCTCGGTGGAACGTAAGAATTCCGCGGTGGAATGTGGATGTTTACTCTGGTTCCAATAGATCACAATTCCACTTACTTTATTTCTAATCTGTCTCAATTCCACTTTGTCCAAATTTACATTTTCATACTAATCAATTTCTATTCATCACCAACAACAAAATTATCAATTCCATTGCAACCATATCATGTACATGTGTATTACAAACACAAACCAATTTATCAATTCAATTACAACCATATCATATACATGTGCATTACAAACGCAAACTAATTTATCAATTCAATTACAAACATATAATGTTTATGTGCATTACAGACACAAACTAAATTATCAATTCCATTACAAACATATAATGTACACATGCACTAAGAATCCTTGTGTCCCAGGCTGGTAAGAGGCAGCAGTAACTTGTCGTTCATTTAACTTATTTGTATATCTTTGCCCACCAACAATCTCACATAGCTGAAATAAGATTTGATGAAGTACTTTGTCATTGTGCCATGCGCTTACGTGTTGCTCTTAAAAGAGTAATAACTTGTCGTTCATTGAACTATACTTCTTTTCAAGACCCATACTAGCAAATGTGCCTTCTGCTTGTATTGGTCGTCGAAGCCTACACTCGGTCATGTCCATGTCTTTGTCACTGGATTCGTATAATGAACGGAGCTACTTCTCGTCTAGAGTTGCCAAGACGAAATACACCACTATAATAGCTTCATCTCCAATTGAACGTACATCATGTGCCAAGACTGTGGACATGGGCTCCACTTCAAATGGGCAGTCAACAGATTCTTCAACACTCCCAAATATTATTGGTGTTCAACAATTACTCATGCTTCAACTTTGCCAACATGCGGTACACTTCAACTCTCAAAAATATCTAGGGTTTGCTAATCGCTGATAAAATCGCTGAGAAAATCACGATGAGTGTAGTGTGAATTTATATAAGGCAAAAGATGCAATACGTTCTAGGGCGGAAAGTGAACGTTCTGTCGTGATGTAATTTTTAATAAATATCTACGTTTCGCAGCGGAACGTGACACTATCCACCGTAAAATATCAATGCTAAAACATTAATATTTAGCATTGAAGTTTTGCAGAGGAACGTGTATTGCTCCGCCGCGGAACAAAATTTAAAACGTTTAATGACAAACGTAACAGCGATGTTTGTGATATTTTATTTCTCATAGTTCAATGGTTAAGTTATTAATAAAAATATTTTAATAGTTGACTAGTCATTAGTCACGAAATACAATGATTGATTTGTTAATTTTTCTTTTGGATAATGTATTTTTTTAGGCAAATTAAACCCGGGCTTTAGAGTTGAAGTCCATATAGGTTCTTCCACCTTTTTTGGCAAATCATTTGTTGAACTTAGGGATGCGAGCAGCAAATTACACCATATTATTACTCAAATTACACCATATTATTAACTTTTAACATTCAAATTTTTCTTTCAAGACGAGTTTTTAACCTTTGTGCTTTTCGAAAAGACGTCAAACCAATGAAGATTATCTCCCATGACACAGAAAACTCCTCGTCAGCTTGAACAATACGTTCCTTTCAATGTGAAAAGAGAAACCGTGCAAATAAAAAGTAGACTGTCACAACCGCTTGTTTAGTGATGAGATGGTTTTCTTTTCATGTGATTTCCTAAATCATGGTCAATGATGACAACTTAATGATTCAACTTTCCCAGTTAGTTGGCTTATTCTAAACTAACAGACAATCCATGACAAGAATTTAGCTAATCATAGGCATGGGGGGAAAATATGGAAATCTTTGCATGTCCTTTGGACTATTAATTGTAAACTTCAATTCTCCTTGCTCAAGAACATTGGGATCTCATCCAAGAATGCATAGAAGATCATGAAAGTTTCAACTACAATGATTTCTCACGATGACTAAATGTCAAAAGGCCAGCAGGAAAATAACCAACCGGGTTGTGTCACAAACTCAATAATTAAAAAAACAGTGCAACTCTACAGCACCGAAAAGGCAAAATGTCCAGTCAATCCACTAAGCAAATGAAAGGCTTATCGTTATAGTTTCATAGAAAGTTGAAAATGTTGAGCAAACAGAAGTGGGTGGTTATTTACCTACGACACAGAAATCTTGAATTGAATATTAGGAGAAACCCAACCCTCAGTCGCTCCAATTATCCTTATCAGTTGAGGCCTCTCCTCCCTGAAAAAGCTAAAAGCCACTCAACATCTAATATTATCAGCATAGTAAATAAAACACTTGAAATCGTCTTTTAAAAGTCATACCACCGCATTCGAAGTAGAATTGGATGGCGACCAGACCAAAATTTGTCTATCATTTCCTCCAGTGTACAGTTCCTGCAAGGAATAAGGTCAACAAATGAGGATTAAGACACAAAGGGGCATTCATTTGTTTCTTTTATGGGTTATAGGCGTGGTTCAATAAAGAACACTAATGATATGATTATTCGAGGAGATCCATTACGTATTGAAAATGGTCGGGAAGAGTTTCCTTATTGCTCTACTCATTTGAATACTGGAAGGCTTTTGGAAGGGCTAAATTTGAAAGATAAGTAGAATAGCTGAGGGATTTGGTGAGTACCTGATCTTGAAAATTAAAGCAGCAACAGTTGACATTTTCATAATGACCACGAAAGGTCAGGGTTGTTTTCCCTGTCCACATATCAAAGGCCTAAAATTCCAGGCGTCAACTTAATAATGATAAGAATAATCTGTACAAAACAAGAAGATTAAATTATTAAAAATATTTTACTTTCACAGTCGTCATGCATGGAACAAAGACAAGGGCCGGATCTTGACTTGTGGCTAATTGTATAGGCTTGCTGGTTTGTAGGCGCACTGTTTCATAGTTTACAAGTGTATTGCATCCCGAATCAACATCCCATAATCTCAATCTTGAATCAGAACCTGAATCAGATGAGAGAGAGAGACAGAGAATGAGGGAAAAAGAAAAGATTCACATTTAATTTTGAGTGATTAACTCCTTTAAAGACAGGAGCAGCATGCACTTCAACTGCCCATAGGCAACTTCCAAAAACTAAGAAAAACTACACAAGATCAAGAAACTTTGAGTAGTTTCTCCAATAATGAATTCGTATCAACATGCAAGTGAAGAGAAAAAATATAATGTTCTGAGTTAAACTTAAACAATCACACAAACACATGCATCAGTACCAAGCATAATAAACTATAAGCTCCTGTAAATTCGATTAATACAGTTATCGCAACAAAATTGTCAGTAGCAATGATTCTCTAGAAAAAGAAAAAAGAAACTGCAACTCTAGGAAACACAGACGCCCTTACCATCAGCCAAATTTACATACTCAATAAAGGTGGTATATCATAGGGGAGCAATTATATGACTCCTTGTTAAGATTAACTGTTTCTAAAGACAATCCACTGATTAGCCACGTAGGAAAAGGGAAATAGCATTCATAAAAGCTGCCTAAAAAAGTAAAGGCTTTTATGGAATTCCAGTGTAAAGCATGTAATGGAGATGCAACCGGTATGGTTAGTTCTGTAGTTTACACTTGCTTTTTACAGATTATTTTTTCTTTCCCCAACTCATGCATAATGTGGAATGTGGATAACCATTGACAACAAAAACTTTCTAACTTAACCAACCTGCACTGAGGAGATACATGCCATCTTCTAAAACCTTCAAACCAGTTATAGCACCGTAATGAGCAGTGGCATTATCCTGACTAGATAACATCCCTGGATGCAACCTCTGCCTGAGAGATCCTTTTGCTGGCATTCTACTATTAGATGACTGTTTTACTGTATTTCCATTGGCATGCTTCCTATGTGGTGCACGTAATTTTGGACTTGAACTTTGGCCAGCTGAGGACTTTGAAGTTAATGCCTGTGTTAGCATATATACAAACAAAGCCGCAGTTCATGACTAGTTTGGATAACCAAGCATAATATGCATGAAAGAATATGTAAGGAAAAAATGGAAACAAAAATGATAACCTTGTTTGTGGCAAGCCGATCTAGTAGAGCAGGGCGTCTCCCTAGCTGAGACTGAGACTGATCTAAAACACAAAAACACCCAGCTCTTCTGATGTCCCAAAAGCGTATAGCTCCATCACAACTACCAGTAACTAAAACCCATTCACTGGATGTTGACCACTCCACTGTCATTATACCATCTGCAAAATGTTATTTTGAACTTACAACCAAAAGATAAAGGTACGTTTTCTTATGCCCAAAAGAGAAGATAAAACAGAATAAATATCAAGTAAAATGATAAACTGATGAATAAAAGAATACTTATATTATAGAAATAAATTAAATTTTGTAAAGCAAACAACAGGTTTTGAGATACTAAACTGTAACATACTAGGGTTTAGATTTTTTGAAATTCAAATTAGAATTCTAGCCTAACATATTATTATCCAACTTTTGAAATAAAAATTCAAATTTTTCCTACAGGATAACAAATCCAACAAAATACACAACCCTAATCTGTGTTTATTTTCAAAAATCTCTCCAGCTCAGTGAAGAACCCGAGCTGAACTTGATTTTCGAAGCTCAACAACTCTGAAGTTGTTGAGAAAAATCCGAGACCAACACTAGTTGTTGGTATTTTCAGTTGAAAATCTCCTCTATAAATAAAGGGTTGAGGTGAAAAAGAAACTCACTTCTCAAACTCAAAGTCTCAGTCTTTCCATTTCTCTTTGTCAACTTTCCTGACAAAGAAATCTCCATCAACCGAGCCCTAGCCAAAATCCTTCTCCACCGTGTTGCAACCGAGCTTCCTTCCAGCAAGGCGAAATCTTTTCCCTCCGGCAACCTCCAACGATGACAAAGCTTGAGTCTCTCTCATAACCCCGTCTCCCTTGCAAAGAAGAAGTAGCTCGCGAAGAAGATGCAGACCGTGAAGGAAGTAGAGTCAGTTCTTGTTTTAAATTGGGTGAACCAAACCAAATCAAACCGAAACAGACCAGACCGAAGCAGACTGAACCAAACCAAACAGCACAAGACCTAACAGGACCGGACCTGACCAAACCGAACCGGACCGAACCTGCTGAACCAACCTGAACTCCACCTAGTCCAATTTCAAGCCAAAATTCTCCGAATTTTTTCTAGATCAATCCGATTTTAACCTTGTTTTGTTTAAAGATTTCATCGATAAGGAATTTCTACCCAATTTCTTTTAAGAAGTATTATTTTTGGACGAAATTTAACCACCATTAATTCTTTAGGCAAGTTAGATTATTCGGAGGCTACGGAAACCCTAGATTTTTTATTTTCTCGGAATCCAAGTAAGTAAAGATATTGGTTTTCAATGTTTTGGCCATTAGCCTTATATCACAAAGCAAACTCTTTTTCAAATTATTTTGTGACTTGATTATATTATTTTGATCTTGATATTTTAAATTGTACAAACATGATTAGATATTGACATACGATTAAATAAAGATAAAAATTTATAGGTTATCTTATATGCATGTAAATCTGATGGAATTGACAGAAAACATGTTGTGATGGCGAATGAGAGCCTAAACGAATGGAAATTTTGAGATGGCTAATGAAACCTCGAACGCATGAAACCTTGTGATGGCTAATGAAAGTCCAAAGCTTGGTAGCACTAGAAAATAAATTCCAACCAGTATGAAACTTTAAGCATGAAAATTCGGTAATACATGAAATTAATTTAATTATACATATATTTTTACTTATTGAGTTTATCTCACCTCTAGTTTTTTGATATAGAAGAATTTTTAACAGAAAAGGAATTTAGACTGATCGAGAATATTCTAGAGGCAGACAAGCATATAGAAGAAGATGTTGTCAAATCAGATAAATTTAATGTTTAGTTTTCATATTGTTTTCCGCTATAATTTTGAAGAATATTGCGTTGATGAAATTTTTTTATAAATTCAATTTGACATTAATAAAGTTGTTGTTGATTATTATTCCGTATTTAATTCCCTTAGTGAATGAGATTTTAATTCGGTTTAGTATTTTTAATAGAAGTTTTTCACGAAAGTATTTTATAAAATAAAATTATTTAAAGTTTTAAATAACAATGAATTAATAAATATTTCCTAATAATTAATGTTCAATTTTCTTACTCAATCAATGATTTCAAAAATTTTAAGGATTTACATGTGATAATTAGAGTTTTACAACGGCTTAATCAAACCTAAATTGTTAATTGATTTGAGAATTTTATTTGAAGGATATTGTTGGAATTTTATTTAATTTATTACTCATTAATAAAAGCATTGAAGCATGTGTTTGGTATTTTATATTGTATTTGTAGAAATTTTCAACTCTATTTCTATATTTCAAATGGTAATATTTATTTAATATTTGACTAAAAATAAATTAAATAGATATTTCCTAATAAATGTTAGATTTTCTTCCGCTGAATTAAAGATTTTGATGATTTCAAGAAAATTAAAAATTTTAATTAGAGTTTTAAATAAATTAATTTAACCTAATTATTCAATTAATTTGCGGAAAACTTTAGGGTTTTAAAATTTTTGGGAAGATAAATTTTGGGGCGTTACACAAACACTTAAAATCTCATTAAACTTAAGGTTAAGGGGGTGCAGCAATATAGTTTGGGAGCATGCAGCATAAAATTTCATATAAACAGCATCATAAGAAAACGTCTCAAAATTATTGCCAGCCAGCCTACTTTCAAACAAATAAATTTAGAATAATCTTTACATTACACATCCCATAATCCTGATTCTATAGAAACAGTTTCAGAGGGATTTAGTTATCATAGTGACCATGGCATGGTGATAAACTAGATTCAACAGGATTTAGTTATATAATCATACCACGGTGGCCAGACAATGTATGAGAAAATGCTCCTGAAGAAATATCACAAAGGCGAACTTGAACATCTTCCGTTCCGGCGGCAATTAGCATGTGTGATGTTGCCAATGAAGACATTGCAGTTCTATAAACCTTTCCAGGCATTTTGAAATTCATCACTACCTACAGAATGAAAAGATAAAATATACAAGACTTTTTTGTGCACTAAGTGCAAACTAAAATTGATAGGGGGATGCATACTTGAGTTGTATTTGTATCCCAAACATTTATGTGATGATCATATGAACCAGTGATAAATAACCCCGTATCAATAGGATACCATATGGCTGAGGATATGGCATATTTATGACCGTTTTCATGTTGCTTGTCAACAAAAATTATAAATTTGTGCTTTGCAATTGAACCATCACCCTCGGAAGTACTTTCTCGTTGAACATCATAAATAGCTGCTGATGCATCTGATGCACCAGATAACAAATATCTCCCCTCAGTCAAATCAACCTGATTACATGATCAAAATATGTTGTTGCTATTGATTCTAAAAGAAATGATCCTCTTATAGAGAGATTAGAGATTATACACTTGTTAGACTTAAAAAGAAAAGTTAAAGTAAGCTCACAAGACGAAAGAACCCAATAATCCACATGATGAAAGAATCCAATAAGTCCTACAGTAAACATTGTAACAAATGAATGATATGGCAGGCATCAGAACATGCTCTTGTGAAAGCTCTGAGGAGGTGCGCTTGACTGGATATATTCTATGTCTATGAGCTAGCAAACAACAAGTAGTGGAGTGGATATATGTCAAAGGAACTTCAGCATAGGTTAATTGACACTAGTTAGGTTCAGTAAGATGCCATCTGTCTGCTTCAATGAAAGAGAGAAATTATATAGCTTCTTCTTTCTCGATGAACTTCACCACAAGATACTTCTAGTTTAAAAGATCATACTTTTCTTGTACAACTTTAAATTGTTTTTATACTAAAAGTTACTGACATTGGAGGAAAACATAAAGGGTTTCAAAAGTGGCTTCTAACTTCAGGTACCCAACTACACTAAAATAAAACCTTCTTCCAAATTTTTGGACAGCCATAAAGAGGGAATCATTAACTACATGATTATAGTCATTTACTATTGCTCAGAGAATGGGAAACTGATTTTTCTTCCTTTATTGCACACAAGCTCGAGCAACGTCACCCACACAACTTTTCTTTTTGTTTGTAGGATTCTCCAGAGTTGATAAATTAAAATTGCTGAAAAATTAAACATAAAAAAGCCTATCGATAACTTATCAGCTAAGAAAAGATCGAACGACCACAACATACGTTGTATTAAAGGAGAGAAGTATGTCAATCCAAAATCTAAATCTTAATACATGACCATCAAAAAACAAAACTCTACCTCCAATTCAATGAATCTATGAAAAAAAAAAACAAGATAAGGTTAAGCATCAAAGAGCAACCTGAAGAGAGTTAATGGATCCTCTGTGAGGGGAGATAATGTCTTTGTGATTGGAAAGTTGCAGGGCCCTGATTCGCTTCGATTTAATACCGTTTGCAAAAGAAGTTGGGCGGAGTATTCCCGCTTCTCTGTCTCCGATGTGCTTCCACATTCTCCCCGCATCTTCAACCTCCCGTACAAAACTTCCTTTATCTGCTTCTCTAATGATAGCAGAAACTTCCCACTCTGATTGTTTCAGCCAAATATTGACGGTAGATGCTTTCTACATGAATTCAAGAGCACACGTACTCCAAATCCTGCCGACGACTATAATCGTCAACTTTGTTATTATCTTCCCTACGCACTCATCCTCAGTCGAGCTTCAACGTCGTAGTTTCGGAGAAGGGTAACCTTATATTTAATTATTATTTTTTAGGAAAATTAACACCACAAACCCTCTAGTTCGAGATCAATAACAAGTCAAATCCTTGAGAATTTTTTTTAACAACTAAAATCCTGAACTTTGAAAAATTAACACCGTCAACCTCGCAGTCAACTTTTTCCGTCCAAATCCGTCAAACTTAATCCTCAGTTAATTTGAAAAATTTTTCCCTCAATCTCGATCTCGTTCGTCGGCTCTAATCTTTAAAATCGATGTAAGTTCTTCCATAAAAATGAATTTCAGAGTCGAAGATTCAAAAATTTTGAACTTTCTGATTGTAAAACGACGATTTTTGAAGGAGAGTCGTTCGTTTTAGGTTAAAATACGATTTTTAACATATAACGGACGTCCGTTATACGCTGATGGACATCCGTTGTAGGTTAAAAGACGCATTTTTACCTAAATGGACGTCCAACCTGCCATATTACATTTAATATTAATAAAAAAAATTTCAAATTACTATTTTAACCCTATAAAGAAAATGTCAGTAATATTTTTTAGGGACAAAAGGGTAATTGAACAGACAAGTTGGGTACAGCTGTCTGCCACTTGTCTGTCCATTTAGATAAAAATGCGTCCTTTAACCTACGACGGACGTCCCTTAGCGTGTAACGGACGTCCGTTATATGTTAAAAATCGTATTTTAACCTAAAACGAACGGCTCCTTTTAAAAAATCGTCATTTTACAGTCAGAAAGTTCGAAATTTTTGAATCTTCGACTCTGAAATTCATTTTTATGGAAGAACTTACATCGATTTTAAAGATTAGCGCCGACGAACGAGATCGAGATTGAGGGAAAAATTTTTCAAGTTAACTGAGGAGTTAAGTTTGACGGATTTGGATAGAAAAATTGACTGTGAGATTGACGGTGTTAATTTTTCATAGTTTAAGGTTTTAGTTTTTAAAAAAAATTCTCAAGGGTTTGACTTGTTATTGACCTCGAACTAGAGGGTCTGTGTTGTTAATTTCCCTATTTTTTATATTTTGACTTACAATTGAAAATTAACCAATTAACCACTATAGTATTGAATCAATGACAAATCAATTATTGAACAATTTTTGCTAACAACTTAAACACTGAATTATAAAAAATGAACAGAATAAATATCTTCGTTACGTTGAACCTGCGAAGAAACATTTACAACATAAAACTGAACGCGCCAAGAAACTTCTTTAAATACATCTCTGTAATTTTAATTTTACAATGGTTGATTTGTTAATTTCCCTTTATAATACGTAACATCTCAAAATTTTCCTATTTTTTTGAAATTCTAATGATTTAAGGATTTAGTTGGATTTTTGTATGCAAACGTAGTGAAGGATGTATTGTGCTTTGGAAAATATAATGTGATTGCTAAAAGATAGAGGAATTATGAATTTGTTCGATGGAAATTTTACCATAAGAATAAGGAGAACAACGTTGTATTAATTAAGGGAGACATGGGAAGGTGTCTGCGGGAGCAAATGGATCCATGGAAAGATAAATGCACAAACAATATGGCATCGTTTTGGACTAAGGAAGGGGTTAATGATGAGCAGATGATATAACAACCGTTCGTTAAAACTAAGGAATGACTGAGATCAAGGATAGAGTATGTAATATCCTGAATTTTCGATTGAGCTAAGCATAAGGGTTATGTGATGATTTGGGATGTTAGGAGCTGAATTGGACAATTTAAGATATTGGTCAAAAGAAACATATTAGAAGAAATGAATTGTGATGCCTCCAATTGTGTTATATTAATCCTTGGATAATTGAAGGTGTTAGTAAAGAGAAATGTATTTGGATAAAGTGAACCATAATATTCCAAATTAAGTAGATTAAGGAAAGATTAAGGTTATGGATGATGGGTTGATGATATTTGGAATTAGACAAGATGACAATAGAATTAAATTAGTGATGTTATAGTCAGTGAAATTAGTAAGAGAAAATGTACTTTGATATAATAAGGTTGAAAGTATATGTAATACCCCAATCCTAAATTTTCTCATGTACGCTATGTAATCGAATCCTTTTTTTTGGAAATGACATATATTACATGGCGTATTAATTCATTGTAAATTATGACGTTTATTGGTGGAAGAAATATTACGGGATTGGAGTTAAGTGGAGAGAATTTCAAGGAAGGGCTGTCCAGGGACCTTCAGACGGCTGCAGACAACATGTCAGACGTAATGTGTCGTCCGCAACACATAAGAACTCCGGGACGACTCTGGAGACGAGATGAGGCGTCCTAACTTCTGCATGACGTGGACTTTTGAACGTGGTTGCGGACGAGGATGACGGCATCGGCATCGAATCTGTCCAAATCTGGGGACCTTCGGACGAGTCTGGACGCCTGCGGACGAGATTGGAATTCGTCCGAATTGACTCTATCCAAATTTTGGACACTTTAGGATGACTATGCGGACGAGGTGGACGCAGCAAATGTTGTCTGATTTGAATATGTCCAATTTATGGACAGATTCAGACGACACATGCGGACACCAAATGGCATCCTAACGTTGATTTCGGACGGTACAGACCAGCTGGGGACGACATTTCTTGTCCAAAGCCAGAATCTGGCCTTGAGATTTAGCCTTGCGGACGGCATGCTGACGAGACAATGTGTCAGCACTCATCCGAAAGATCACAGGATAGCGAAAATTTAGGGATTTAAAATTGGATGTTTTGTCGTGTAGTCAATAACTACACGAGATTTCGATGAAGAAATTCTCTTCAGACAAGGAAGTCGCCTCCTCCAGCTATGGGTAGTCCAGCCATCATTCTTCCCCTCCTCTCGTAGGTGATGATTGCCTAGTAAGACTCCCTTTATCTTCAGCTCATTCTTCTAGTGGAGTTCAGCTCCCTGTATCCTTCTCCTGTCCTCTCCTTTGTCCAGCTTCTTCCTCTTCTCGGTTGTTGCGTGTGGTGTGGTGAGTGGTGGAGTATTTAGCTGTCCCTATTAGTTGCTTCAACAATTGGTAAGGAAATGGGTAGTCTTGGCCAGAGGAGGCCCTACCCACAAGTATAATTTGTGTTGACTATTGGTTTCATTTTGTCCTGCTATATTCTTTGCTCTACCGTGTGTTTGTGCTGTAGCTTTTGTTATTCTTCTCCGATTAGTGACAAGTTTTAGTTCCCTGTAGTTACCTTATCATATTTGTTCAATGATGGAACTAGATTGTGATATCCAGGGAGATTATGACAATGAATACTAAGCAACCATAAACTGAATGAATACTAAGCATTTTCTAACCAAAGAAGGATCTAGAGATGATAATTCATATTCCAAGATGCTCTAGTGGTTTTCTACGCTCTTTTCATCTCCCTAGGTGATGAATCTTCCCTCTTTCTCATCTCCATTCTTCTAAGTAATTAATGTTTGTCTTGCTTTGCTAATGACATTTTATCTTCCTTGGTGGTTGGTTATTAGCATTTACTTTATTACTTGCATTGTAACTTGTGTCCAAGATGGGTTATATACTTATATATACCCCTTTTTGTAATTCAAAAAGACAATCAACTTTGAATAAAAAACTCTTGTGTTTAGTTTTGTGAAATTCTTTCACTCTCTTTTGCTATCCCTTATTTTGGTGAGTCAAATCTAAATTGAGTGTTAGTAGGTTTGGTGAGTCATATCCAAACCGTAGCTTGGTGAGTTATATCCAAGCTAGCCTCCATTTTTCTTACTGAGTTATATCCAAGTAAAGTGTGAGTGTACATCAATTAAGTTGATTTCTCAAGTTAATCCTCTCTCCATCAACTTAGCAAGGCGAGCTAAGTCTATTCCATCAAGAATAAGTCTGAGCCACCCCCATGGGTCTCTCTTGTTCCTTTATTCGCTTCCGCACTCTTCAAACCTCTATTTGGAAAACACATCGATTGAAGATAACCGATGTACTTGGATGTCCTCATTGTCATCATGCGTTGGTTCATGCTCAAGTTCTTTTAGTTTATTCATCCCTACAAAATAGCAACTAATTATATAAGCAATAAGTCTATTGGCTCGGATCCGGTTGATAGTATCTTGAGGTGCATCAGAAACTCTCAGAATTTTGGTGAGAGAGTGAGGCTGTGAGGGTTCTATGATTATGGGATAAGTAAGTCAAAAGGGAGAAAGTCTGAAGGAGGAGATAGTGTGTGATTGGCTGTGAAACATGTGGAGGGGGGGTTCCTGCTTCTGTTCTAGTGTGTTCCCATGTGAAACTTGGGGATGTTGTTTAGAGATGAAGTTTACTAAGGAGAAAAACAGAGAAAATTGAAGGGTGAGAGACTGTGAAGATAGCAGTGTTGTAATACCCTAATTTTCTGTAAGGAAATTAAATAAAGATAATTAAGAAATTAATTGGGTGTAATTAGATTATTTGGATAATCATTGAAGATAAAAAAATATTTATTTGATGAAAAATATTAGAATTGGTAAAGTGGAAAATTTGGTCAAGATTTATTGGGGAATAATTAAATGAAGATGTTAAGTGAAATAAATAAAAGAATAAAAGAAGAGATTAAATTGTTTATGAAACGTTGGTGTTTGGAGAGGTGAAGAAGCAGCGGCAGAATCATGGAGGAATAGACGAAGAATGTGAAGAATGGACGCTGGGGATGAAGAGGAAGCGGTGTGGTTTGGAGTCAAGAGGGACATCCCTCATGGAAGAAGGACGTTTGAAATAAGAGAAAGGATGGCAATCATTAGTATGTAAGTAGAATGGCGTTGTTGTGGCAAACGTGGGACGTCCTTAATGGACAAAAGGACGTCCAAAATAAGACAAGCAGTAGACGGCATTAAGTTTAAGTGGAGCAACATCATTTGTGACAAAGAAGGAAATCGTTTGAATTAAGAAGGTGACGGACGTCCCACGTAGAGGGACGGATGTCCCTCGTAGAGGAACAGATGTCCCTTACAGCGAAGAGATGGACGGACATTCAAAATGGAATAATGGACGTCTAAAAAATATGGATAACAGGTGTCCCTTATTGAAGAACAGACGTCCCTCATGGTGAAAAAAATACTTACATCCTCAATGATGAAGGAACGAATGTCCCTTATTGAAACAAACCTATAACGTTGGACGTTCTCGATGAGTTGGAACTTAGCTGCTACCAATTGTCCACTAAGAGAGTAATTGATTGGAAGGTCGAGAATTGCCCTCACCCAGAAAAATCTGTATCCATCGCCTGAATATATGGGATACTTGTAAAATTCAAATGGATGTTTACGCGTAACTGTAGTACCACGACTTTTCATATCTGAAATTTAATAAGAATAATTGGAAAATTATTGGGGATATTTGGATTTATTGAATAATTATTAGGGTATTACCAATGACGTACTTGTAAGATTATAAATTAAGGAATTAATTAGGATTAATTGGGATTAATTATATTTATTTTAAATTACGGGAAGAATTAGCAAAAGATTAAATTAGAATGAAATTAGAAATTAAGTGAATTAATTAAAGAAGAAATTGTATGAGGGGGGTTGAGTTGGACCAATTCACGTAGTAAACTGGTGTGGGTGAAGACAAAATGGCCTTCGGTCATTCACGAAAAAGAGAGAGAACAGACGAGAGAGAGAGAGAGAGAGAGAAAGAGGAAAAGGGGGAGAGAGCGACGGAGACAGTGAGGGACGACGACGGACGGCGAAGCTTGGGGTCGGCTTGGGCATCTCCTTGCGGCGGCAGACATGCAAGCAGCAGAGGTGGCTAATTGTGAGCTAGGGCTTGGTGTGTCACGAGCGTCGAGTCTCAATTTTGGACTTGTGTGGTCGGGCTTCGCTGGTTGGTTTTGGCGTCAGGTCGAGGCGCGATTTCGAGTGGCTGGCTGGTGAAGTTTGACATCGGTGGATTGGTGATGGCGACAATGTGGAATGGCCACTAGCATGTGGGATTGATGAAGGCAGGGGACTAGTAGGTCGGGTTGGAATTAGCTAGGCTATCTGCGGTTCGGCCCGAACCTGTCTTCTTCTTCTGGTTCTTGCTCTGCAGGAGACCGATAATGGGTCATGCGAGAAATGGTGCGGTATGGCTGGAAGCATGGAATGCCTCTCTGGTGACTTAGAAATGCCAAGGGAGGGGGTGGTGCCAAGGAGAAACTGAGGATGTGAGAAGGAGCAGAGTGCTCTCGGGTATGGATGGATGCTCTGGAAACGTTGGGTTGCCAGGAGGAGTGTTGCTCACTGTGAGGTATTCCTTCAGCTTTATCTTGGATTTTTATGGATGTTCATGCTATGTTATTGCAAATTAATTGGATAAATACTCTATGTTGTTGGAAGAATGTTCTCTGTTATGTTAGTCATCGGTTTAATTGTGCATTTGTGGGGGCGTTGGGTGAATGTTTGAAAAATTGAAGCTCTGTTGTTTGAGTTAATGTGTTGTGGTGTTTGATTTATTACTTTATGCACTCTGTTAGTTTTTGGGAAATTATGGAAATTCTTGAAATGTGTTATGTTATTTATATGATATTATTGAAAGTACGCTGCTTTGGTAAGATTAGAAAATTGATATTGAATTTGGATTATGAAACGCTAACAAGTGATGAATAAATATTAAAGGTATAGATGTAACGACCATGATTTTTCTCTTTCTATTTAAAATAATATCATAGTGCTTTTTCAAAATCCTGGTCGCCACCACTCTCTCTTAAAAATTCATTTAAACTGTTGAAGGCTAAGATTATTTGAATCTATTATCAAGGTATAGCGAAAACGCAAACGGAAATTATAATTCAAACATATATCAAAGTTTAGGGTTAAAATTGTCACATTTTCAAAATAGGGTTAGAGCCATCATTAGTGTTTTACAAAACATTTTTACTATTAACCCTTACAAAACATATTTTTTCTTCCTTTCTAGCCACCTGTCTACTCCGGTTGCATTTCATTCGGATTCTCCACAGAATCCATGAGGAAGGCCTCATCCATTGCACTTGGTACTACCATTTCGTTACCTATATTACAAGTAAGGACGTGAGCCAATGGCCTAGTGAAAGAAATGAGGGTTTATGCTTATGTTATGCCTCTCTTTAATCCGTTATGGAATGGGGGCCACCCAACCCAACCTTTTTATTTGTTAATTCGTTATTTACTCGTACATTGAGTTGCATATTGGAGGATTTTCTTTGTGATGGAATAGTGGTCGGATCTACAATTTTTCTTTCAACTAGAACTCCTATACCCTAAGAGGGAGGGGCTTCGGCTAGTTGCAGACTAGACCCACTACCCATCCGCCCTAACTCCCGTTTTTATCGTTTCTTTTTTAGTTACTATTCTGAGCTAACCTACCGGTACCACAAGGACCATTATCCTCTTAATGTTTTTACCCATTTTCGTTATTTATCCTCACTCATGCATGTGTGAGCACCACCACCAATTGGGCACTCCCTATTTGTTTCTATTGGCATGACACATGATGATAACTAAGTAGCGCATCTATTGAAAGTAAATAACAGTAATTTAATAAAATGACAATTCAATAATAAAAGGCAGAATTTAAAGATATATATAGAAAATGTAAGTATAAAGAAAATGAAAGCATAATTACAGGGCAACTATAAAGGAAACGTGTGGAACTGAGATTATAATACCCAATATACAGCAGAACATGCTAACTACGACTAATTCACAGCTAAGCATGCTCAATTAACTGTCAAATTCATGCTTGGATCGATTAAGCGAACATGCTCGATGTGGATGCTTAAAGATTTCACAAGAATTTTGTAGGCTTGAGAACTAGCAGAATTTAATATACAAGAAGTCTGTAACTTAACACACATGGAGATTAACATGTAACTTATGTGCTTGACTACGAGACAAGAAATAGTATACTAATAGTCAAGGAATATATAAGAGAATATGATGCAAGGTAAAAATACCAAACAAGTAACTGGCAGCTTGGCAAGTTTGAAAGTTAAGCTACTAATAGGCACATACAAGTGTTAGTTGATGATTAGCATATGTGTAAGGCTTTATTTACTATGCTCGAAGTTCAAAGAGAAATACTAATGAGCATGCTTGGGGATTAAACAGTATGAACAACAGGAAATAGTTAACATGCTCATAGTAAACTAATCATGCAAAAAATTTAACTAAGCAGTGGTTATCATGCTTAAAGGTAAACCATAGTTAAATTAAAACTTGACAAATTAATAACTACTTAAGTCGCTGGAGAATTAAACCAGTTAATTAACCCAACTAATTAGTAGATATGTTTACAGGTCAAACTTTATAACCACAGCATAACAACAGACAATGGAAAATGACCAAATAGAGGATTTATAGAAGTAGGTGCAAGACAATATGAACAAAAGTATTAAAGCAGCATAGTATATTGAAATTAAAAACATGTAGCATAACTGGATAGCAGAACAGGTGATATAACCAAGTGTTTACACAACACAGGGTCATTTTGTTCTCTTGATTCACATTCATGCTTCGTTCATGGTTTCACATTACTTGACTTATCATCAGACCATGTTCTTAGCAAAAGTAAATAAAAAGTTGGGATCAAATTGATAGCAGGTTATATAGAAAGTAACTACAGAGTAAAGGAATTTCACAGAAACCAGCACCAGAGCATCATCCATAAAATTTACAGAATTTAACTACACCACAAAGTCACGCACACACACATTTTTACTTGTGGGTAGGGCTTCCTCAAACAAAAGACTACTCATTCCCTTACCTAAGTGTTAAAGAATACTAGCAGGGACGGCTAAACTACACTCCTTGCAACACCACACTCAACTAAATGAAGGAGAAGAAGAAACGCAAGGGAGGGAAAATGAACTCCTCTGGAAAGAGTGAGCTAGAGGTTAAAAGGAGAGGCTTACTAGGGTAATCATCACGTAGGAGAGGAGGATGATGGCTGGGCTACGCGAGCTAGAGCTGGAGCTAGGAGATCTTCCTGTCTGGGAGCCATTTAGTCATCGGGAGATCGCGTATTTATGGACTATGCGACAAACTGTCTAATGTAAATCCCTAAAATTTTGCCAATCTGCTATCTTTCGGATGAGTGCGTGTGTCCGCACTCGTCCGCAAGCATAACATTCCACAAGCCAAATTGTGGTCATGGACGAGAAATGGCTTCCCTATCCTCGTCCGTACCATCTAGTGTCGACATTCAGACACCATTTAGCGTCACATATATCGTCTAAATTTTTCCATCATTTGGATAGATTCAAATCAGACGACGCCTCATCTCGTCCGCGTTCGTCCACAAGCGTCCGATTTGAATAGGTTCAAATTGGACAAGACGACCCGTGTCCACATTCATTCGAACTCGTCCGCATTCGTTCGGACTCATCCGCAAGTCCGAGACACAGTGAGATCAAGACACAAATTCGCATCCTGAGTCATCCAAAGTCTTAAGGCTAGTGTACAATACTTCTACGGATGACACTTCTCATACGCAAGTCATCTGCAGACGTCCAAAAATGCCCTGAACAAAATTTCTTCAAATTTTTTAAATTAACTTTTTATCCCATAATCTTAACCCCTGAATACGTGTCATACTTAAATGAGTTAAAATGCAATGTAATATGCAAAGTTTTGATTACAATCGCGTATATAGGAAATTTAGTACTGGGTATTACAATAGATAAGGACGAAGTTGTTAAGTTGAGAATATTAGAATTGTAAGTGTTAAGGTTTAAAGGATTCGATGAGAAGTTGTTAATGATAAATGTTTCTAATTGTGAAGGTATCATAAAGAGAAAGGGGATAAGGATTTAACACTAACCAGCATTAAAGTTTGAGGTAAGGAAATTGGTGTATCTTGGCCAGTGGTGGCCCTACCCACAAGTAGAGTGCGTGAGTGTGTTTCCTTGTTGTTGATATTGTAGATTTGTTAGTACTCTGTAGATTTAGTTAGCTCTGTGAGTTTTGTTGTGAAGTGTAGAATGGTTTGCTGTGAATTTGAGAATGAGAAATTGAAAAGGGAAGTACGTGAGGATGTGATAAGCATGAATGACTATAATTTCCTTTACTCATGCTAGTTTTAATCTTGTTACTCATTCCCTTACTCGCGTTTAGTTAAATCTCTTTGTGTAAGTTGTTTAATCACTTGCTGTTAGGTATGTTTGCTTAACTAGTAGTATGTAACAATCTTGAGCATGTTAATTAAATTAACTAGAGGAATTAATTAACTAGAGTAATTAGGCTTGAGTATGTTAAATCAACTAATTTAATTAATTAACTAGTCGTTAATAACTAATTCGAACTTGTTTAACTAGTTGTGTAATGAACAAGTGTTAATCACTTCATTAAACATGTTAATTAACTTGGATAACAATGTATTAACTAGTTGAGCATGTAATCAATTATGGGCAACATGTTTAACCAATAAACCATTTATCGTAGTTTACCTAATTAACTAATTAGTCTAAATAAGTAAACTAAGTAGTATTAAGCATGTTAATTAACTTAGATGATAATGGTAGATAACTCAATTATACTTTACTTGAGCATGTAATTATTTAGAATAATAAAAGTATGTTAATTAGCTTCACTAGAACTAAGTAGCATGTTTATTATGTCACTTCAACTAATTGGCGATAACAAAATAAAAGTATGAAACATAAGTAGGTAATTAACTAGGATAATTTGTAGCATATAATTAGTATGTTTAATTGTTAGCATGTTTAATTAGCATGATAAATCAATTAGTAGCATGTTAGTAACTAGGGTGTGACATGTAATTAACTTCTACAATTGATATCTTGCTTTATTTGAGAATTTTTAGAGAGAAGCTGAAAGATGAAGGAACTAAGTATGAATGAATTAAGAGTGTCAATTACGATGTTTATCTTCCCTTTCGATGTTATTGTCTTCTTAGTGTTTGTCATCTTTGTGTTCATTGTAAATTACAATCTACTAAACATGAGCATGTGTAATTAGATTAGGAATCTTTCGTGAACATGTTAATTAACTAGGCTAACTAACTCAATAATCCAAACTTGAGCATGTTAATTAATTACGATACCTAATTAGAATGATAGAGGTAATTACTTCCTGAGCTTGTAAATGAACTAGGATAACTAGCATGTTAATTCATACTATGTTGTGACTTCTGTTTCATTTATTGTTGTGTTCCATGAATTCAAGCAGCTATAATTCATTGTATATTGTTCAGATATGTGCGTTTAATTTTTGTATTCCTTTCAGGATTCGCTATTTAATTTCTATAATATTCGTTGTTGGATTCCCTTACGTGTTTCGTTGTTTTCAATTTAATATCATAACTGTTCTCCATATGTGCTTTCAATTTCTGCTATTCATTTACTTTCCTTTTATGCACAATTCAATTATTATTAATGTTATCTCATGCATCATGTTATTAAGAGAATGTGTCATCATGCATCATGCTAATAGAAATCAAGTAGGGAGTGCCACTAGGTGGTACTCACATGCATTATGTGAGAAAAAAATATTAAGAAAATGAAGGAAAAGAAGAAAAGGGAGTTTGGGGTGGATGGGTAGTTTGGATCTAGCCTAGCAGCTAGACCAAGCCCTTACCTTGTCGGGAAAGGGACTAGTTTGCACACAGGAGGTTAGAAGTCGATCAAACTATTCCATCCTAAAGAAAATCGTCCAATCTCCAGCTCGAAGCATGAGTAAAGAACGCACCAACAAATGTAATGAAAAGATTGGTTTGGGTGGCCCCCATTCCAAATGAACTAAAGAGAGGCATATCATATTGCATTGCATAAACCTTTTTCGTTACTAAGCCTTTGAGTTTACAGTTTACTTGTGGTATAGGTGTAGGCACTTGTACGCGAATGCACAGAATTAGGAGTCAATGCGAAAGCAATACACAAATCAAAATGCAGGGATGAAGGATTTGCATGCTCAAGACTCGTCACTAGCCAAGCTAAAGAGAGTAGAAGAGATAACATTTGCAAATAAGTTGTATTTAATGGTTTAGTTTTCATTTCTCAAACACATTATTTAATTGTTTAGTATTCCATTAGTTTTCATTTCTCAAATGTTTTACGCTTTCGCTATGTTTTAATAAATCTGTTAGGTTTTCACAAAAGATTTTACAACTGCTTCAGCTATGTTCTAATGAAAAAGGTTTTAATGGTCAGGTTTTGCACTCTGATATTACTTTAAAAAGGTTTTAATAAAGGATTTAGCGGTTTGATAAAAGTTTTAAATTTTAGCAAATTTCTAATGGGAAAAGAAAATATGGGTCGTTACAGTAACAACCCTAGCCTTCTGTGTATAAATAGAGAGAGAGCTGCTGCGAGTGAGACGAAGGGAAATAGGATTTACAGAGAGTGAAACTATGAGGAGAGGGGAGTCTTTGGAGTTCACTAGCGAAGTTGAAGGGGGCTATGAAATGGGTAGTCGTGCAGAGTTTTCTTTAGCGACAAGGCAAGGCTAGGGTCCCCTGTGTGTTTCTGGGCTTCTCGGTCTCCATTGCCCAGAATTTTGAATTGTTTGGATTTGTCTTTGGACGGTGAATTCAGTTCAGATAGTGGGTTTTTGTTAAGGAATTGCTCTTTAGCTGGCGTTAATGGGATGCAGTGGCAAAAATTTGCAATGATGAAGAAGCCATGAGAGCTCTCTAGTCTTCTTGGATCTCGACTGTGCTTCAGTTACGGGAATCCCTTTTCTTATGGTTTTACGGATTTGTAAGATGGTTTTGTGAATTTTATTAGAATAATTGTAAAATATAAAGAACTTATTCAATATTATGCCATGTTGATGAGGTTCGGTTCTGTGTGTTTGGAAATTGTTCTCTTCTGGATTAAAATGCTTCTTGTTGGTTACTAATGCTTGAGTTTTATATCAGGTTTATTCTATGGCAATTTGGAATACACTATTGGATGGTTATGGTTAGAAGTTATGTTCTGTTGGTTTAAGTTTATGTTGGTTATTATCAAATGCAATATTTTGTTGTGGTTAAATTGAATTACTGGAGAAAGTGGTCGTTAGAGGTGTTAAGGTCTCAATTGGGTGTTATTGGGTAATATTTAACCTGTTTTGTTATGAATAATGTTGTAATGAGGGTGATGTCTTGTTTAAGTAATGGAATGGGGATAATAATTCTTGAGGTGTTGAACATGTGGCATGTTGATTGATCAGCTTTTGGAGGATATTGTTCTGTATATCAATTAGGGAATTATTATTGATAATTTCATATGTGTAACTATGAATAGGAATCAAGAAGGGAAGAAAGTGCAGCAACGTTTTGGACGTAGGTAAGAGATATTGCATGTGGTTTGCAAGAGATGACCTACATCACAAGAGTAGGGTTTTGTTTGTATGAATTGCCGATGATAAGTATGCTTTTAGCTGAGGTTAATAAATTGTCTACAAGTAATGTAAAGTTGACTGATTTATGTTCTGCTCTCTGTTTAGTTTTCGATAAATGTATGAAGCATGACGCACTGTTTTCTGTATGGTTTCTATTGGATAGTATGATTGTTATATGACTTGCATGGAACTGTACAAGAATAGATAAACGTAAATAAACGACGGAGATCGGAGAGTTTAGTGACGGTGAAGGTTTGGGAAAACCATGAGATGATGTATCTCATCTTCGTTGGAATTGAGTAATGGTTCTGCTCAGGTGCTATGGATTCGATGTCTGGGAGAATTACGAGATGATGTATCTCAAGTCCCATCAGGATGAGTGACGGTTATGTTTGGGAGAACCACGAGATGATGTATCTTATGTCCATCAGAATTGAGTGACAGTTCTGCTCAGGTGCTGTGGATTCGGTGTATGGGAGAACTACGAGATGATGTATCTCAATTCTCATCAGGATGAGTGACGGTTATGTTTGGGTGAACCACGAGATAATGTATCTCATCTCCGTTGGAATTGAGTGACGGTTCTACTCAGGTGTAGTGGATTCGGCGTCTAGGAGGACTACGAGATGAGGTATCTCAATTTCAGACGGGGATGGGTGAGGGTTCTACCCAAGTTAGACGCCCAAACTAGATCCCCAGGATGTATCTATCTTGTCCGATGATATCTCCAATGTTCTAGACTATGATGAGACTAAGAATAAAGTATGAAAGGAATAAAGTTCTTTTGTGCTATGAAAAGAGATTATAAATAAAGTATGAAAGGAATAAAGTTCTTTTGTGCTATGAAAAGAGATTACGAATAAAGTATGGAAGGAATAAAGTTCTTTTGTGTTATGAAAAGAGATTATGAATAAAGTATGAAATGAATAAAGTTGTTTTGTGCTATGACAAGAGATTACGAATAAAGTATGAAAGAGAAAAGTTCTTTGTGATGTGAAAAACATGTATATTGTATCTGCATGAGTATTTTCACTTTGTTTCATTATGTCTGTTACTGGGTATTAGATTATATTTCTTATGATGTAGGTATACACATGAAAACAGAAGAACAGATTAAGGGGCAGTTGATGAAAGATTTGTACACGCGGGTATTGTGGCTGGCTAGGCTAAAAGCATTTGGACGGTACGGACCAGGATGAGGATGCCATTCCTTGTTTGAAATCGTGAGTTTGCCTGCTAGATTTTACTCTTCTGGATGACTGCGGATGAGACCAATGCGTCCGCACTCGTTCGAAATAGCCCAGACCTACGATTTAATTAGGGTTAAATTGAGGGAAGCTTGTCATTTAGTCCATAAATGCTCGACAAGGGGACGATGAATCCATGCCTCCCATACCCGAAGCCACAACGAAGCCATGCCCTTTACGTCTCCAACCATTACCCTCTCTTTCCCTAGGCGTATGTTGCCTCCTCCAAGTAAGTAAGCCATCCCTCCCTTTCTTCCATTCATCCTTCAGCCGAGTTTTCATTTATGTGGGAGAGTGTTCCAGCGAGAGAGAGAGAGAAACCTGCGTGAGAGGGATATCTGAGTGAGCTTCTGAGTGGGAGAAATTGTGAGTTAAGTGTGATACGTGGGTGAGTGAGGAGCTTGGAGTTGTTGGAGCAGCAGTGAATTGTTGTGGAGTTGGAGGTTGATGTCCTTGTTTTAGTGTGCCTTCAATTTAGGTAAGGAAATAGGGGTGTCTTGGCCTATGGAGGCCCTACACCAAAAGTAGGGGTGCGTGAGTTGCATTTCTTTGTTGTTGACAGTGTAGATTGGTTAATTTTCTGTAGCATATTAATAGTTCTATGTTATTTCCTTTTTGATTGTTGGTTGTTCTCTCTTTACTGGTGTTGCTCCCCTTTGTGTGATAGTTCCTGCCATTTTATATATGCTGATGTGATTTCCTATAAATGATCCGTTGACTGCATATGAGTTCCGGAATTGATATTGATGAGGGTGATGAATGTTCAATGCGTAAACGGTAAATGGTTACGTGAAGTCCGGAAATGAGGTAAAAGTTTTATCTTATTAATATATATTTACTTATTGTTTCGTTATTAACTATAATGCCATTATTTCCTTCGGTATTGTTCTGCCATCATCGGTTTGCTTACTTGTTAACCAATTTAGTTCAATGTTAATCAATAAATGTTAATCCATGGAGTATGCTAATCACTTTAGTTAAATGATAATCATTTGAGCGTGTTAATCCATTTAGTAGTCCAAGCATGTAAACAATTTGATTAATCTAAGCATGCAAACAATTTGATACTTAGGTAAGTGTTGTTATTTCTTGAGCATACAAATTGACTAATAAATAACTACTAGCATGTTTAGATTGATTGACTAGCATGTAATTAACTGACTAGTTTAATAATTGTAATGGGTAATATTTTGATTTAGCCTGTATTTAGTTAGGATAACTAACTGGCTTAATAGTTGTAATTGTCTTGATCATGTAACCTAACTAGGATAACAAACTAGAATATTTATCTTATCTTCTTGAACATGCAAATGAATTAAAACAACTAACTAAATAATAATTCTACTTGAGCATGTAAAATTAGCATGTTAATTAATAGCATGTTTCGACTTCTGTTTCCTTTATTGTTATGTTCTGTACGTTCAAGCATGCTATAATTTGTTGTGTATTGTTCAGATACTTGATTTCTGTATTGTTTCCATGATTTGTTATTTACATCTTTAATGTTCGTTGCTTTAAATTCTAATTTATAATTGTTCCCTGCTATGCACTTTAACTATAGTTGTTGTGCGCTTCCAATTCCAGTTATTCAATTGCCATTATTGATTATGTGTGCAATTGCAATTACAGTTTTGTAACGACCCAGTTTTTTGTAAATCCTTTAAAACGTGTGAAATTTAAAATTTTCAAAAGACTTCTTTATAAAACGAAATCATTGCGCGACACTAAACCTGACCGCTACTAACCCTTCTTTAAACTCGTTATGAAAACCAATTAATAAAATGCGGAAGTGGTATAAAATCATTTATTTAAATGTTGCGGAAGCGTAAATAACTTAATGAAATCGTTTATTTAGCTCTACTGGCACTAAATAATTAAATATACTTTAATTACAAACCATTTTCTCTTTTACTCACTTAGCTTGGCCAACCACAAGTTTCTTTACGTGCAAATCCATCATCCCTGCTTTATTATCTAATTATCGTCATTCGTATTTACTCCTCAGTCTGTGCATTTCTTTTCACGTACACATACCTACACTTACACCACAAGTAACTGTAAGCCCAAAGGCTTAGTAAGGAAAAAGAGTTAATGCAATATGATATGCCTCTCTTTAATCTTTTTTGGAATGGGGGCCACCAAAACCAATCATTTCATTACATCATTCGTTCATTATTTACTTTACTTTCGTTCATTCGTTCGTTACTCGTACATCGAGCGAAAGATTGGAGGGTTCAAAGGGGATGAAATAGTGGATTAGATCTAATCTTTTACTTACAACTAGGTCCCCGTTCCCCACACGGTAGGGGGCGTCGCCCAGCTGCAGACTAGATCCGCTACCCATCCGCCCCCCAACTCCCAATTTCCTTCATTTTCTTTAACATTTTACCTCAATTATGCATGTGTGAGTACCACCCCAAGGTGGCACTCCCTACTACTTTCTATTAACATGATGCATGACTATACATTCTCAATCTAACGTGATGCACTATGCTTTATAACGTAACATTAACAGAAATTGAAGTGCGCATTGGAATAAAGTAACTATAATTGAAAGAACATATAAAGAAAGTAAATCATATAATGAAGGAAATACCTGTGCACAACAGAAAACAAGTACAATATCGAATTGGAATGCATGGCAACAAATAACGGAAACATGCTTGTAAATTGGAAACTCTTATTCTAGCTGATTAAGCATGCTTTTATTCTAATCAATTAAAACATGTTGTAATTAATAGTCTAGTTGATTATCCCAATTAATTACATGCTCAAGATGATTACATGCTTTTATCCTAGCGGATTTAAACATGTTTTATACTAGTTAGGTAATTAAACATACTAATTAAACATGGTATGACTTACTTAATTAACATGCTGGTTATTTACTAATTAAACATGCTCAGGTAAGATTATAGTTTAAGAGATTAAACATGCTAGGATTTATTATTCTGGTTAATTACCTACTCAAATTACATGCTTTTATTTTGTTATTGCCCATTTACTTAATGTGACCTATTAAACATGCATAACTAGTAAGTCCATTGTTGTCCTAGTTATTAACATGCTCAACTCTAGTTAATTATCTTAGTTAATTACATGCTCAAATTTAGTTAAGTAAACATGATTGGGCCACTTAGTTAATTAAACATGCTTGTAGTTAATAACTAATTAGCAAGTAAACAATAATGAAAATGTACAGCCTCTAGTTAAGAATTAACAGCAAGTATACCTTGAAAACCACTTTTGTTACGACCCGGTTTTTCGTCATATTTTGAAAATGTGTGAAAATTCGAGAAAACATGTCAGAGTGCGCCTAAACCAGATCGCTACAAACCATTCGTTAAAACTCGTTATGAAAATCCAATTTAATAAAATGCGGAAGCGTTAAAAACAAATCATTTATTTGAAACGTTGTGGAAATAAAACATTTGTGGAAGCATAAATAATTTTAAAAAAATGAACAAAACATTTAATTACAATTTAGAAAGAGAAAACAGAAATTAATTACAAATAAACTGTCTCTCACTTTACATAGCCTGGCCAACCACAAGCTCGCGCGTGCAAATCTCTCATCAACTGCTTCTTCATTGCTCGAGGACTCCACACATATGTGTACTTAAACCACAAGTAAGACGTGAGCCAATAGGCCCAGAAAAAAAATGGATTTATGCGGGATGAAATGTCTCTCTTTAATTCTTCGGAATGGGTCCGCCCCAAACCAACCTTTTAATTACGTAAATTAGGAATAGCTCGTACATAGAGCGTGGAGTTTGGGGAATCCTATGATTTCTAATTAATTACATCAATTAGTCTTGTGACCCCGACAAGGGAAATATTTAATCTTTTTCTCACTCAAGGCATGTGGCCACCTGTAGTGGTGTTCCTAATTGCTTCTAATGTAATGATGCATGAAACTACCCTACAGGCACCTACAAGGAAGTATATCAAACCATACAATAATTAAATCGCAACAATACATTTAAAGAATGTTAACATGCTTGAGGAGTTATGGCCTAATTCGTTAACATGCTCATATTAATTAACTTGTTTGGGTTAACTAATTTGATTAGGTTGATGCACCCAATTCATTACTAGCTTTTAATAAATTCACAGCTAAACCAATAACTAGTAAATTAGTTAAGCTCTTACTTAAAATACTTATTAATTAAGTTAATCTAAACATACTCAAATTGTCGATTTATAACTGATTAATGTTTACAAGGCAACCAAACTAATAAAACAAATAGAGCCATCAATTAAGCAATCGACAACTAACGACAAAACTAACAGAGAGCTAACAACAAGCTAATAACCAAGCAATAAAACTAACAAATAATTAATAGCTTTTGATTATCAATAACAAACTCTAGAGCTAACAATATCAAGCACATAGAAACACCAAGAGAAACATACGTGAACCTACAATGGAAGCATAGAAAACTAACCTATAAATCCACCACAAAAAACATATCACAAACGAGCATATAAAACATGCAGGATAACATCGTAATAATTCTACATACAAATATCCTACACTACCACCAACAAACAGTGAGTATTCCAAGGAGATTATCAACAATACAGAGAAAACTAGCAACGGAAATCAACCACCAAAGACTCACACACGCACACATTCCTTGTGGTGTAGGGCCTCCACATGGCCAAGACACACCCAAGTCTTACCACCATGCAGGGAAGCAGTCGTCCACAACTCCCTCCCTAGAGCTCCTCGCATTCTGCAGCTCATGGTTTCTTTTGCCTTCCTCCTTCCTCAGCTTAACCTCTAGAGAGCAAATTCTGCTCTCTGCCCAGCTCACCCGAAGCATCACTCCAGCTCTCCCCTAAACCTCTGGTTCCCAGCACATTGAAAGACACTCTCTACCAAATAAAAGGGCAGAGAGTACAAGATCACTTCCACGCCCAATAGTAATCTCACAAATCCATCCAGCTTTTCAGAGGTTGTCGCTAGAAGAGTGTACGGTGTTGTTTGCCGATTGACTAGCACCCAACAGGAATCGAAAATGGACCAGTTCTGACTGAACAGTGAGACAAATTGCCAACCCACCGTGAACCAAATCCCTAGCCTCTGCCTCCCCGACACCATCGCCGAATTCTATCCCTGCAACACCCTCCAGCCAACACCCGATCAACAAAATGAAAAGAAGGGGGAAACCTGGCCAAACGTACATCAAATCGTCGCTGGAACTCGCCATGGCCGAAGCTCTAATTCTTCAGTCACGCGAATCCCTAGCCGCACCTGCATCGCTGACCCGTCGAACCACTCCCTTATTGTGAAGAACGTCTCGATCGCTGAACTTGCCCGTTGCCTCACACCCGAGCATTCGATCTTCACGATCTTAGTTTCCTGATTTTTCCCTCTCCCTTTCGTCTCTCTCTTTCTCTCAGTAAATGGCCGAAGGCCAAATTAAAATCCACATCCCCTTTTCTTCCCAGCCAACTGTGGACCGCCAGCTTGAACCGGTTCAAGAAGAACTGGTTCACCCTCCCTTAACCCTCTACTTTTTAATCTAAATTCCTCCCCAATTTAATTATTTTCTTCTTTATTTCTACCTTCCAATTAAGTCCCCAATTAAATCCTAATTAATTTCTTAATTTATAATCCCATGAATACGTTCTTGGTAGTACCCCGATAATTAAATAATTATCCAGCTTAAAAAAGGCCGGGGCATTACATACGTCCCCCCAGAGCACCAATAATGGCATCCAAATCCCCATTTGTATTATGATTTGGATATCGTTTATTGAAGCTAAAGGAGGAAAGAGATCTACCCCACAAATTTTGAAATTGCGGCTCTAGTTTTGCGATTCTGATTACAGTACGCACAACTCCATATGTGCATGTCCTTTTTTGTAGGAAATTGAGATTTTTCTTCTTCTAATTGTTGACTGATAGCCCTATGATTTTGGAGACAAAAGAGTGTATGCAAGGGAAGTTATTGATGTTCTATTTTCATTGCTCAAAATCCGAGTAGTGAAACCCTAATCTGGAATCTATATTCTTTGGTGTGTATCTCACTGATCTTTTTAAATTTGAAGCTAAAACTTGAACACGTTACTCTTGGGATTACTATCTAACAACCATAGAAATTTGAAATCTAAAGACTATATGCATTTGATGTTATATTCATTTAAAAATTGAAGCTTGGATTTGTCAGTAGCCGATTTACAGATTTGGCAATTTTGCGCAATTAGAGTTTGGACTCTATCAGTGGACAAAGTGAGAGTACATCTTCGTGATATATGTTTGCCGGTGGTAGCACTCATGCACAAGTCCTTGGGAGATCTCCTCATAAATTGCACAAACGAGAATACATGGACACAAGGGATGTCAGTTAACTCCTAGCAGTAACAGTTACTTGTATGCGTGTCCAAACCGACATGGTACTATTCATTACTGTTGCTCTCCTCAAACTCAGTCGCGTTTCAAAAAATAGGACTCCAATTGCGACCTGCAAGTTATAGTCTGGCAATCTGATTCTTGACCTTGCGGACACAAAAGGTTCGCCGAGCGCACCATCTTTTCATTTTTTTAACGATACTACACATGATGCTCTTTTGTATGATCTCGAACATACTGAAAATCAGTTTGTTCCAGGCTTGTAGGATGCAGGTGTTGAAGAACTTGCTCAAGTTGTTAAGGCTTATGTCTCACTTTGGGATGGAGCTGAAGGCATGTTTGGCCCAAAATCATACATCTATTTCTCGTAGATATTTGTGGGCTATCGGGTCAAGCAAAAATAGTTTTGCCATCTCTCTCTCATAATGCTCTAATGTTGTGGCTCTGGAAGCGGCCCATATTGTATCCTTGAACAACCTGCCTTTAAATTGTTTTTGAAAATTTGCATATAGGTGTCGAATGCAAAAACGATGCTTTACTTTTCTTGCGAACTCTCTGATAGCTGGCACCACCCCCTACAAAAAATAACAGTATGATTCAAACATTGGTACACAACGTATAACATAAACATAGATGGCAAAAGTAATCAACTGCACATTTTTCCTTCAGAAATGATTGTCCACCCATTACCGGACGAGTTGTTGAGACCCTCGAGCAACAATTCCAAAAACCAACTCCTAAAATTCCTATTTTCTACTTCAACCACTGCTACAACAATTGGATAAATTCCATCATTCCTATTGATGTTGACAGCAGTGCGCAGGTGACCCAAAGTCCCTTCAAGTGGTAACCATACAAACAAATAACTGGTCTACCATAGTTCAATAAACCCATTTTAAATGCAACCAAACACATGCACATCCTTTTAAATATACTCATCTCTAGTCGAACACGCAGTGAGCTTTCAAGATTAGTTTTCCGAATCTCCTCGGCATACAGATGAGCTTGTATTGCGTATTGTCATCCCCTTCATTCAATTTTTTTACCGCATTTCTTGCTCTTCAAGCAAGGTTAGGTGTGATGTTGACATTAAAATCTTTCTTGATTGTCTCAATTATGGAAGGAAGGTCTCAGTCGACCTGACTTTTAAATCTATCCATGTAATGCGTTGCCACCCATTTAGCAGAGGCATGACGACTTTCCATCTTTCTCGAGCAAGTGTGAACGTCATTATAACTCTTTATTTGAAATATCATTTCACCTTGCATTTTTTAGGCGTGCATCTGCCACGTCGTATGATATGACCCAAAACTCCAAGTCAACAAACAACCGTATCTTATAATCGGCTATGTGCTAAACCCAAACACCATATTTAAAACAATTATAACTTTAATTGCATACGAACTTTGGAGCTCAAATTGTTAGAGCAGCTAGTAGTCACACTATATTAAATCACCAGTAAAATTCAGCTTGAAAGGCGTCGTTCAAATAAAGTTATGAATAAGGCAAATTGGAACTAGGAAATGGAAAATTCGTGGAAAAATAGCTTTGTGTCTATCTTAGTAAAACAGTCATATCTTTAAAATTACGAGTCCAAATTAAACGAAATCACTCAGCATTTCACAAGAACAGGAAGGCCAATAATCACAACGAAAATTATAGTAGTGATCTTCAGAGAAATCAGAAGAAAATCATGTAACAAGTTGAATCACGGATCTAGGGTTAGAGGCACAAAAAAGGTTTGTGATAACAAATGGGGTATCAATGTATTGCTTCAATTTACTTCTCCAAATCACCAAATAAAAGCCCCAAACTTCACAATTACAGAACAATAACAAATAGGGGGTGAATTTACATACACACCTTTTTGGAGAATCAATGGAACTAAGGGCACTAAGTTGCTTCGCAATCTCCCACTCGACAGAGAGAGGCGACTTGTTCAGATGTTTTGGAGAACACCACTCCAACCTAGCTTTTTCTGTGGTCTTCTACCTCCACGCCACAAGGACAACCTTGAGATGAAGTTGTTGGAAGATGTAGTATGAGTCCGCTCCTCCTAGGCCACGCAAGAACAAAGGAGACGACTATGATGATGGAGGTGAAGCCGTGAAGCAAAACCAAACCGCCAAAAAGGGGTAGAGAGAAAACTCTCACAAAGATCTAATAATCAGATTTTTAGTTTCAAAAGTGCTTCCAAGGTTCACTTAGAGTGCCCTAAATAACACTATAAGGTTACAACAAAAGAAATTACAACTTTGCCATTGAAACTTCAAAGTTTGGGGATGAGGGCTCGGTTTACATGCAAACTGAGCATCTCCATTCCCACATCAACAAAATGATTTAAAACTCTCAAAACTAATTCCTAACCAGTCATCCAACAATTAAAACAACCAAAGACATAAATTTAACATGGAAACTTCAATAAAAACCCTCATTTCAGCCTTGTTGGCTTCGGCCAGTGCGAGCTCTTCCAAACTGGGAAATTGTGACTCTAGCAAATTAGGGGTTGCATGGGTCCATGTGAGAACATGATGCGTAACTTCCTTATCTTCATGCATTGACCCCTCCGTAAACTCCATTAATTTATTATTCCCTGCAACATCAGAACTCATTAGATAAAGAGTGAATCTCGTGCCTCAAGGTCGTTTGGTGGGGTTTTCGAGGCATTCTCCCTTGGTGATTGAAGATTTGACTTCAAATCCATGGCTTAGCCCACTTTTATTTTTTTGCTTCTTCAAGAACTCCTTACAACCTTGTGTGGAAGCTTGAGCATGAATCCAATTCCATTTTGCGTTGTGTTTTTGTTTCCATCAACCCAAATGAAACACCATGAAGCACATAATTGTACAAGGCAGAAATTAGGACTTGACAGCAGTTGGTGCAATTTTGACAGCAATAAAAGTATGCCAATTTGTGGAATTTAGGGTTGATTTTTGGATAGTCCATCCCCATATAAGTTAGAAACAAACCCTCAAAATTTCAAGATCAAACTCTATGGGAATAAAAAAGTTATGATAGAAACAATGAAACCTGTTTGGCTAAGCAAGGCTGAATTCTCAGAATGACAGTTTTCGGAGTGAACTCATAATAGTCATATCTTTGGCAATTCAATGACTTCTTCTACGAAAATTTGAACAGCCTAACACTTCATAAGTGAGGAAACTCTCCTTCAAAATTAAAATCACAACGACGAAGAAGTTATGCTGAAGGAATCCCCACTCCCCGAAATGTTGCAAGTAAAATTACAGTTTCGGAAACTATTTTGAAAATGGCACTCAATCACCAATCTGCATTCAATTAAGCTCAAATTTCATACACTCCTCTTCAATCCAATAAAGGACAACATCCCAAATTTTCAAAGCATAATTCACATTAGAATAATAGAAAATTGCAGCAAACATACCAGCGGGTTCATCTTTCCGTAATCCAGGAATAATTTTATGTATGCGCTCCCGAAACAACTCTCTCATATGTTCACCAACATATCGTCCACCTAGGTCAAATGAGAAACATTTGTTGACATCATGAGTCAACTCATTCACATTAGAGTGTCCAAATGAAATAATAATACGAAAGTCATCAATGATCATATCAAGATAGTCTATCCCACAATCCAAGTTAGCATCTTTATCACAAAATCATTCATCATAGGAAAAGAAATCAACACCAACCCTTTTGTCAATATATCTCATCCCCTTGGATTGAATAGACTCATCATTAGCAAAATTTTTGATCCAACCAATTTTAAAAAGCCAAGTAATCAAATTGTTTAGTGGTGCATACCTCGAGCACCTAGTTTTGGCTAGATTGCTTTTTTCTCTAATATCGTAGACAACCAAATAATGACTCGATTGTGGTAACGCACCCAAGTCCCAATCGTCATCCGTATGCATGTCAGCAAAGTTGATAGATCTCCTTTCATTTGTGAATAATGAATATGCTTTGCCCGTGTTCCAACAATGATCATAACCATTTTGCTTCCCTTGAATTTTCTTTTCTCGGCATTCACTAGTGAGAGGTCTTTCTATTGTCAAGAAAAAAATTTCCTCTTGACCAAGAGTTAACTCTTTAAAATCATTGTTTACTTCAAAGGTTGCTGCCATTAACTCATCTCCATGCTTCACTATGCTTGTTCCTTCCATTTTACATAAAACACTTCAGTTAGGCAAAGTGAAGGACTTTCCATCCCATATGAGGTTTGTTTCCTCTAGGATCGTGAGTGTCTCCCTTTGAGGAGGGACTTCTTCCTCATCCATCTTTAACTTGGGTAGCTTCTCATCAATATAACATTCTTCAAGACAAGATGATATATAAAAAGACTCGTTAGAAATACGTGGATAAAGCAACTCTTGGAAACTGATATTAACTTCATCTAGCTCGGTTTCATGTCTAACAATTTCTTCCTCAATTTCTCCGACATCTTCCCATAGGCTTGGTGTTTGAAGAATCTTACAATGCTGATCTTGCATCTCTATCTCATGTTCCTTCTCAGCCCTATTAGTTGTGGCAAAAAAACTATCCCCATTTTCTGCATCATCATCTTTAAGGATTTGATCTTTCGAAAAATCTTCTACATCCCCTTGAGTCTCCATCACTAATAGTCGACCTTCGGGAGCATAAATAAGCTCTACTTCCAAGTCTTCTTCTACATTAGTTGCTGCCATGGAGTCAACTTGGCTTCTCTCATCAACCAAGAAATCCTTTAGTATAGTACTCTTTTGATTTGGGCATTTTGAAGCATTGTGTCTGATTTCAAGACACTAGGAGCAATGGATGTCTTTAACCCTAAGCCGAGAGGTGTCGAACCTTTTCTTCATCAAATTTTTCATTCATTAAATAGTGAAGAACTACCATTACGATTTGCAGAAGCGATAAAAGATTCATTCTCAAAAGTTACAGAAGCATAACTAAACAGAAATCCAACTTAAGAAAAACTATCATTTTGTCAGGAAAACTATGATTAACAATTTTAGTGGAAACGTAATTTAAAGCATCATGTAAAGTGATAACTTAACTTCAAATGTTTGACTTTTCAAAGATGAATCCACCTACTATTCCGGATAAATATTCAATACGGGTGAAAGGAAAATTAACGTTCACCAAAAAGAAATCTTGACGTTAGCCCTTACGAAATTTCTTCTTCTTCATTTATTTGGTGTCGTACTACTACTCTGCTGGCGTCTCTATCGGATCTACCACAGGCTTCATCGAATTGGCCTCTTCTACAGTTCCTGGCACAATCACTTCATTACCTACACCACAAGTAAGGACGTGAGCTTTCACCTAGTAAGGAAATGGGGAAAAACAAATGCATATGTGTAATGTCCCAGAAAAAGAAAAAGCTTGTATAATCCATGCATGCAATTGTGCTAATGTGGCCAATGAAATTTAAGATTAAAAGTTAAAGAAAAACACATAAAATGGACTTTGGGATGAGTGTGGACTGTATTTGGCGTCCTCAACTCTGAAACTATCATGGTGCGAACACTACAGACGATAGCAGAGTCACTTGTTTTGAATCTGTCCATTTTCTAAGAACATTCAGACGCTATGGACGACTGCGGAGGAGATAAAATGGTGTCCGAATGAATCTATTCCTAGGAACTTTCGGACGGTAGCCGACGTATGCGGACGAGACAAAATGAAGTCCGAATGAATCTGTCCTAAGTCTGGACACATTCGGACGACTGCGGATGACTCATGCGGACGCTAAATGGCGTCCAAATATGCATTTTGGATGGTACAGACGAAGAACTGGGTATGCATTTTCTGGTTCGAAAACTGGTTTCGGACGATGCGGACGATGCACTACGTCCGGAAGGGCAAAATTAGCCGAAAAACCCATTTAAATCTGATGCTTTTTTCTTTCATCTTTGACTCCTTCAGCTGGCGACACGTTCAGATGGTGAGGAAGTGTCTTCAGGTTAGTGGACCTCCATGCTTTGCTTGTCCATCGGTGTACGTCTCTGGTTCTGGCTATAAAGGAATGCAGCGAGTTCTGGGTTTTTTGTTTTCTCGGGTGTGATCTCTGTGAAGCCGAGAGCATAGATAGGAGTGGTTGGTAGGAAGTGAGAACTGCTGCAGAGGAGAAACAAGTAGAAGAAGGAGATGAACATCCTGTTTTGAGGTTCTCTCAGGTATTGGTTGGTGAGTGGTTTTCTTCACTCTTAAATTGAGTTTTATGAGTTGTGTAGTATGTGATACACTGTTAAGACTTGGGAAATCTGAGAGTATCGTTGGTATTGTTGGAAAAAGGGTTAGTGAATATTGGAATCATAGCCTCTGTTGATAAACAAAAATGTCTGTGAGTGTTATTGTGCCTTCTTTGGCTGTTGCTCTGTTATTTTCGGGTAAATTGCAATTCTTCCTTTGTTGTTTTGATGATTGATTTTGGTTGTGGAAATTAGTTCATGTGAATTTAGACTCTGAAATTGAAAAAGAGGTCACTGTCTCCTTAATTGGTATTGTATTGGTTAATGGATCTGGTCTGTGAATGGGTTATTGGATGTTGAAGGTGTTGAAATACTCTGTTGACTAATTTTGTTGGATATTCTATTTTGTTAATTGTGATTTTGGTTGTAACTAATTGTCTTGTTTCGTGGCGGTGTGCCATTGCAAATTGTATAATGGCTAATGGACAAAGAGCTTGTTGGAGGAGGATGATTGAATTGATGACAGTTTCTAATGGTTGTGTTGAGATGTGCTGGGCATGCTTCAGATAACGAGGTCATTCTCTGTTTGATATTGGTTTAGAGTATGTTAAGTGGAAATATTAAGGATAGTGGGTTGTCATAGTTTTGGATGTCTAGTAACTATTTTTCCTTGAGTTGTGGCTATTAGAGACTGTTAAATAGTTGAACCTTTGTAATTATTGTTGGGACTTTATGTTTGGCTTTGGCACGAGAATGGTAAGGTAGTAAAGTTTAATTATAGGATGACATGTCCATTGTATTGTTGGGTTGTAAGTGCAAAGGCTTAATTATTGTTGGGTTGTCTTGAATATTTAAGGATATATGAAGATGGTTTTATAAAGCATTCACTTGGTCATTTCGTATTAATGTAGGCGCATTAACTGGTTCTCGACTCTGGTGTGGGAAATCTGGATTTGTGATAAAATACTATTCGGTTTTGTAAAGTAAAGACACATTGATGGAATGAGTAACATTGTAGGGTTATTGCTATTTCGTTATATATGTTAAGGTCATGGAATTGATATTGTGAGGTTTGCTATTCCGTTGTCCAATTTTAGATAGTGAAAGTGTTAAATCGTAAAAATAAGAGTTATAATACGTGATTTAAATGGTTTTGAAGGTACGAAGAAGAGAAAAGAAACAGAAATGCACTATGGATGCTAGGTAAGTTGATATGGATTGTGTTTTGGTCTTCGGACCCTACATCACAAGAATTAGGATTGTGTGTTGTGTGTTTACTAGATTTAGGTTCTTTTAATGATATGTTTATTAAACATTTATTACATATAGGATTGTATGAACCCACGTGGATATTGTATGACATAATAATATATGTAAATAGGTGTGTGGGGGTTCGGGAAGTTAATGACATCCCATTGTCACATAGATCCATGTTGGATGGATTAGAAAGAAAATAGGTTAGCGACATGGGATAACAGGGTTCATTGCTTCCTGTTCTGAAATTGCCAACGTTCTCGTAACAAAGGAGTGTATATGGCCTGAGTAACCCATTGATATATATTGCTCCTTTGTGGATTGACCGGGTTACTCATGGTCCCACGGTGTTTGTCATGTATGCACTCTTGGCCTAAATACTTGATTGTAAGTAAGTTGATCAAATTTAGTGGAGGTTGATGTTCTATTATGATTAAGTAAATTAGAGTATTGGATTATAATGTTCTGTGTTACGGATGAAGGAAGAATAATGGTATCGAGTAGTGGAGATTCTTGTTGATTCAATTAATGATAAGGATATGAAGTTAACTTTGTACATTATAATTCCATGTTAGTGAAGAAGTTAACTGGTTCTCTACTCTGTTGTGAGAAATATGGATTTATGATAAAATATGATTCAATTTTGTAAAGTTACTTTCTCCTGTCACATTGATGGAATGAGCAACATTGTGAAGGTTGCTCTTCCGTTGTTCATGTTCAGATAGTAAAAGTGTTACGTCGTAGAAATAAGATTAATAAGACGTGATTTATATGTTTTTGAAGGTACAAAGAAGAGAGAAGAAACAGAAACGCGCTATGGACACCAATTAAGTTGATACTTACTGTGTTTTGGTCTTCGGACCCTACATCGTAAGAATTAGGATTGTATGCTGTGTGTTTACTAGATTTAGGTTCTTTTAATGATGTGTTTATTTGACATTTATTGCATATAGGATTGTATGATTTCATAAGCATATTGTATGACATAATAACGGGAACTTAATGACGTCCCATTGTCATATAGATCCATGTTGGATGGATTAGAAAGAAAAATAGGTTAGCGACATGGGATACCAGGGTTCATTGCTTCCTGTTCTGAAATCCCCAACGTTCTCGTAACAAAGGAGTGTATACGGCTTGAGTAACCCCTTGATCTATATTGCTCCTTTGTGGATTGACCAGGTTACTCATGGTCCCACAGTGTTTGTCATGTATGCACTCTTGCCCTAAATTGCATTGTATGATCATGCATATCATCTGCACTTCATTTTATCACTTACTGAGCGTTAGGCTCATTAGTTTAGGTCTTGTGATGTAGGTACGAACTAGCAACAGATGAACAGGTTAAAGATAGTTGATGAAGGATTTGCACGTGTGGATCTTGTGGCTGGCTGGGCTAGAAAGTGAAAGGAAAAGTAATTGAAAAAGAGTTTTGTAACTTATTTCTTATTCTTTAATGTTGTTTTTATTCCGCTGCATTTTATTAAAAGAATGTTATGGTTTTTGAACGTAAATGGATAAAGGTGAAAGAAAACTAAGAAAATTGAAAGTCAAGCGATCGGGTTTTAGAGATAGGGTGTTAGCGATCAAAGTAAAGCGATCGGGTTTTAGCAATTGGGTGTTAGTGATCGGGTTTTATGAAGGAAAAAGACTCTGATGTTTTTACGAAAAGAAAGTTTTGAATTTTACGCATTTCAAAAATATGGGATGTTACAATTTTTGTCCTTTGTTCTTTTGTAAGGCCCTTGGGGATATTTAGTCTCTCCTAATGAAAGATGGAAGTCACTTTTGGAAGAAAACAAAAACCCTAGCTCTCTAGAATTGGCGTGAAGATCCGTGGAGAGCTCCCCCCACTCGGACGACTTCATCCTTCAAAATCAACTCACCTTTTCTTGCTGATTCTTGGGTGAGTTGATTTGTGCTATCTCTTCCAATCTCTCCTCTTCATGTGGTGGTCCATTGGGGTGCGGAGATAGAAGAACCAGCATCCCCATTGGAGAGTGTCTTCCTCTTTGGTTGGCCGAACAAATTGCCCCCTCTAGTGTTGGAGGTGTGCAGACTCCTTGGATTTTTATTTCTTTTCTTGTATCAACTTTTGAAACAGAATCAACATTCTTGAAGATATTGATATTTACTTGTGTGATTCTAGATTTGGTGCGTTTTGATTGTGAATTGAAAGTGCTAAAGGGTGTTTTGGAAAGAACTATTTTTGGACGAGAATCTGTTTGGTTGCCTTGCAAATTCGATTTTGTTTTGTGACTTCAATTTGATCTGTTTTTATTTGTTGGATAATGCCCAAATTTGGTAGAGTTATTTTTGACATTGTTGAGTGTTTCTTCCCAAATTTGGTATTAAAAGGATGTATGCTCGTTGAAAACTCGCAGGTTATTTCCAAGTCGCTAGATTCTGTCCCAAGAACCCTAATCCGAGGGTCAGATTTTTTTAATCATATCTCCGTGATCTGATCGAATTTAAACTTGAATTTTAGATATGATTATCTTTGAAATGTTAGTAGAAGCCCCTGCAAATTTTAACCCTTGATTCCATATACTTCTGAAGTTATACTAGTTTGAAAATTGGAGGACATAATTGTTATACAAGCTTAGCCGATTGCGCTTGTTGAATTTCCTTAGAATCTTGGACTCTATCAAATCATGCCAACGGTTAAATTAAAATTTACTAAGCATAATTATCCAAACACACAAAGCTTAACCATGCTTAAGGAATGATGGGAATCTAAAGTATGCTTCGACATCAATCTCAATAAATAGGCTAATAGTCTACAAGCTATTAAACAAACTAAGATTATAGAACAGTAAGTTAACAACGGAACGAATTCTATTGATATAAAGAAGCGGGTGATTCTAAAAAATAATAGCAAAATAAAATGACGTAACATGCTTCTAAATGACTAAACAACAGCAAATAATAATAATTTCAATGAAATAGCAAAACATGTTTCTCAAAGGTGATAAATAACATAAATAGATACCAACCATGCCTCCAAATCAACTACCACAGCTGCGAAATATTAAAAATAGAACAGCGAACATGCATTTTATCGATCATATGCAGCAATAAAATAATAATATCGGATAGGAACAACGAAAAATGTTCTTGAACGACTAAAATAACAGTGAGGGACAAGCCTAAACAACGGCGAAACATGCTTCCAAAATGATAATAAACAGTAGCATTTTAAATGACGGCATGGAGCAAGAGAAAATGATTCTAGGTGACTTTAAAACAATTGCGAGAGATAATGGAACAAGCAGCGGAGACATGCTTCAAGAATAGTATTAATCGATAGCAACAATGAAAACAGGACAGCGAAGCATACTCATGAATTAACTATTTTGGCAGCAAAAATTAACGATGAAATGAACAGCGAAAAACATGCTTCTAAATCGATAATGAACAACAGCGCTTTAAGTGACGAAATGGAAAGATAGGACATGCTTCTTAATGACTAATATACAGCAGTAAAATATCGAAGGAAGGATAACGAAACGTGCTTCACAATGATTATATGTAGCAACCATAAACGTTAGACATGCTAAATACTAGTGACAATATCAAAACAGCGAAACAAGGCAGTGAAACAAATCCCACAACGAGCTTAGTTGGCGGTAAATATCAACGAAGACGAAATAACAATGACTTGCTATCCAGCAACTAAAATTTGTAGCAATGAACATGAGCTGTAAAAGCGTACTTCCGAGATTATACTAGTTGCAAGGATGGCGAAAATGAATAATAATGATCATGCTTTCCTAATATCGAACAATAACGAAATGCAAGGGCGAGCACATACTGAATAAACCACACACATTGGGCTATTAAGTGAAAGATTTACTAACAAAAAAAAATCATCATTCTTTGTAACAATAAATTCTATTAGGCATTCATTTGTATTTCTCATCTTTTAAACACCTTCTCTTTGATCCATTCGGGCTCAACACAGTAAGTCCCTCACCATTTTCTATTATCATTGTCACTTTTAAACAAGCAGTAAAGAAACATACAGAGAATATCAACCAAGGACAGCAAGGAAAACATACCCAGTATGAAAGAAGGGTAACAATTTGTAGCCGTCAATAAAACATGCGAGTCTAAAGCATCCATTCGTATACAAAAAGCAACAATGCAGCAAGACTTAAAGCATTTATAGAAATTTCCATAGCAACACAATCACACATATACTTGGGTGTAGGGCCTTCAAATGGCCACCGACTACCCATTTCTTACCCTTGAAGACTCTCCTTCCTTGGACAGTAGCTTCCCCCTTAGCTCTAGACAGCAATTCTCACAGAAGCCTTCTCCAAGAAGAACAACCAAGAGGAAGGGGATGAAAGCTGAAGAAATAGGCTCTCCTTGGGGAACAAATCGTACGAGTGGCAGAGATGAAATAGTGGCAAAATCATTGTTGATCGACCATTCCCCTGCGATTTTGTGTCGAGGAGTAGTGTTTTAATTGGGTGGGCATTGTTTTTGTTCTGATTTAAATCTCTGTCTTTGCAGTTCTGCGATGATTCGGACGGGTGCAAATGAAATCTTTACGTCCACATTCATCCGCGAGACCAACTTTCGCAGGCAAATCCTGATGTCTCGGATGAGAGCTGGTGTCTGTATCGTCCGTAATCAGGGTTCGACGCAATTTGGCATCCGCATCAGTTCAAAGTCGAACGATTCAATTTGGACGGCTCTCCCACTTCCGCATTGTCCCCATGTATCATCCGAATGTGTCCAGGAATTGGACAGATTCAATTCGGACGACTCCTCTCCTCGTCCACAGGTGTCTGCAATCATCCTAAAGTCTCTAGACTTAACAGATTCAATGCGGATGTGTCCTGTTTGCGTCTGCATCATCCGCGTCGGCGTCCGTAACACCTCAACATAGTGAGGTTAGGACGCGAGAGCGCGTCCTGAGTTGTCCCAAAGCCTGGCCGATGTTCCATGTGTTTAGCGAACGACAATTCTCGTCCACAAAGGCATCTGCATGCTTCCTAATGGTCCAAAAGTCCAATTCCTTTGCATTGTCGACCAAGTTTTTATCCGAATTGATTTTCACAAAATTATGAGTCATAACTTAACACGTATAGAGACAATTTAAATACATATTACGTCAATTCGTTTCTCCAAAGTTTGATTACATCACTTAACGGAAAAAAAATTAGAATTGGGTTGTTACATACTACCCCCCTTACAAAAATTTTAGTCCCAAAAATTTAGCTACTAAACAGCTCGGGGTACATAGTCCTCATATCTTCTTTTTCCTAGATGGCCTCTTCGCGGCTATGATTCTACCAAAGGACCTTGACCAGTGGAATCCACTTGTGTCGTAGTTCCTTTACTCTAAAGTCGAGGATCTGGACAAGCTTCTCATTGTAGCTCACGTTGGGCTATACAACGACATGTTCATCGGAAAGAGCCAACACAACTGCCTCACCAAGGCACTTCTTTAGCATAGATACATGGAAACACCTGCCATGGAATCCGACAACTGCAACTGGTATGCGACCGGTCCTACCCTCTTTATGATCATATAAGGCCCCACATATTGGGGGTTGAGCTTCCCCCTCTTGCCAAACCGAACAATGCCCTTGAAAGGAGATACCTTCAAGAATACACTATCCCTTTCATTGAATTCCAAGTCCCGTCATTGGTTGTCAGCATAGCTCTTTTGGCGACTCTGTGCTGCTAGCATTCTCTACTTGATCAGAGCCACAGACTTTGCCGTCTTCTGAAATATGAGAAATAAGTAGGAAAAACCAAGAATCCCTTTGATGAACAAACTAGAAATTGCAAAGAACTACCAAGGAGTCCGCTAAACCTCCTAACGTGAGAGGAGCGACTTCAATTGGCTTACTGGTTAAGGAAGCACTCTCCAAGGGGTTGAATACTTCTCCTACTTCCACACCACAATAAGCTCCACAAGAATGGAGTATTTGAAGAAGCAGCAACCCTTCCAACTCGGCCAAGAAGCATTCAAAAGAATCGAGTTCGGGTAAGAGCAAGATCGGACAATGAAGGAGATTGCCGTGGACCACTCTTCACAAGAGAAAGTTGTTCAAAATTAATCTGATTGCCAAAAGGGTTCATTATAGAGGATTAATACCTCTCTAATGGAAATATATGTTTTTACAAAAATACCCTAAATAGCAAATGACTAAACATCCCTTAACAATAACACAAAAACAATAAATCCAAGTTGGGTTTTGGTCTCTGTAAAGGGGCCATTGGACATAGTAAACGACACCCAAATATGACGTTCAATAGCTCGTTTGAAAGCTCTGGATGTTGGCTAGATTTGGTATGAAGACCAAAGTTGAAAAGAAGTCATCCCAATTGTCGAAATAGCCCTTGAACGTCTGGAGGTCAGATTCAATGCGAAAAAGAAAGCCCACAATTTTCTCCTATGCTTGCAAGACCCCACTAGCCCAATTGTACCAACTTCTCTTTGTTTAATTGATCCAAAAACTCTCCTCCAAGTTAGCTAGAGAACAAATACCTACAAAAAAGATAAAAATATTAGAAATCAAAGGAGCCCTTGGCTCGGGCTCAGGTGATGGGACCTTGGGGCACATCATACTCCCGAGGTTGAAAAGGATTTGCCCTCAAATCCAGAGACTATGCTTCATTGTCTTCAACAAATCTTCCTCCTGGATCAAATGGAAAAAGTTACTTGATGTCTAGAGTCAGCTCCTTCATATTAGGTTTTGCATATCTCTTTTCATTCATGATCTCGGAACTCATGATCTCACAACTATCATGTCTGAGAGACATATTAGTATCAAGTATAATAAAACTCAGAGGTACCCTAAATTAAAATTTGTTCTTCTATCAAAAGAATAGCTTGCAAGGTCATCACTAAGAATCTTCCAAGTTAGAAACTTTCTATCTCCCGAACTAGGCATCCAAAAGTTGTTAACCACAAATGAACTACCATCATAATAATAGGGAATTTCCACACCCACAAAATTGAAACCTTCCTTCCAATATTCTAAAATAGCACCAACAACAAAAGAATCTCTCATCCAACCAATTTTAAAGAAGCGTGTAAGTAAGGAATTTAACATCATGTGCCTTTCTTGGGGTGCATGCTCAATATGATTGGATCCACAACAATCAGAAACAAGATGATGTGATAATAGTAAAATAGAGTCAGCATAATTCTCATCCCAGATATTCAGATGGCCCATCAACTCATTTTTTATTACACCACTAGGCATGCTGAGGTTATCATTTCCAATTGAGATTCCAGTATAAAAAGAGTGATCAATTATAGTATCCACAACATTAACATCCAGCCGTGGCATAACAGATTCGATAACAGTAATATTTCCTAACCATCCAATTCTAAAGAACCAATCAATTAAGGAAATTGATGGAGTGTATCTTTCTTGGATTATAATTTTGTGAAGAAAATTTTGTTTTCCTGGAAATTTATTTTGCACTGATTTACTTCTGTATGCATCAATCTCACTTTGAAACTTCTTCAACTCAAATGTTTCTCTTTTTACCATCACTAGTGGAGTGTCGCATGTTGTATATTCTGATTCCAAAACAATGCCTAAAAATGAGTGGCTAAAGTTCAATTCTACTCTCAGATTGGGCAAAACAACCTTCTCTTTATGTTCTTCTTCTTTTTCTGTCGTTACCTGTAACTGTGAGCTTATCTCGAATAGTTGATCAACATGATGGAACTCAATCTCAGTGTCTAATACTTCTTCTTTTTCAATGGTGGCTGCTAAAGAAGTATCTTTACAATCCATCTCATGAAATGGTCCTTCAAATTTTCTTAAAATAGGAAGAGTTTGGTTGGAGTAACTCGGGCAAATCAACTCTTCAAAACTGACTTTCTTTTCTTTACGAGATTCAATTTCAAGACATGGATCTTCAAGTGGAAGTACAACTTCTTCAAAGTCTTCTTTTACAATAGCCATTACCAATGAGTCATCATCCTTTCTTTCTTCAACCTTTTCATGTTCTTCAACTTCTTCGCGTGGGATTGTTTGTTGAAAAGCTTTAATGTACTCGTCTTGCAGCTCATGTATGTTGCAGGGAATCCTTGATGTCCAACACTTGGGTTTGCTACCTTTTCGAAACTCTCTTCTTGGATTGGATTGGTTGTGAAGAAGATGAGACTACCTTCGTAAGGATCGTAGCATATTTGCTTCTCAAATATCTCTTCATCCATATCCATGAACTTATAACTTCTTTGCCCTCTTCTCTTCTCTCAGAATTTATTCTTCTCCCCCAAAGGCTAGCTTTTCCTTTAAGTCTCAAAGAAGCAATTTTAACCTTTCTACGATCTGAAAAATTATGAATTAAAAAAATTTCTTCCAATTTCTTTTCCCAATCTAAATAGTCTTCAATCCATTCTAAACCACTAAAGGAAGGAATAGAAGCTAGAAACTCATTTTCTTTCTCGCTACAAGCCACATCATATCTAAAGCCTCTCGCCATAAAACCAAGAGTTTGAGTTCACCAAATTTAGAGTGCAAATTCACAATCACAGAGTTACACTAAGAAGCCAATCTGGCTCTAATACCAAATGACGTGCTCCAAGTTGCAAGGAGAGCACCTATTTGAATCGGCTAAATAGTTTCTGAAATATTCTGACCAGACTTGCTTCAAGTAATAATATCTCCCAAACCAGACATGAACAAGAGCTGTAATTTGGTGGACATTATAACAGCAAGCTCATAAACAACATATCAAAATTCTAGCTCAAGAACCACTCGGAATCTCCAGATATGGCTAAAACAATTCAGCTATGATTTTAGGGTTCTGCCCAGAATAGTTCCGTCAACAAAAAAATAATTGGTGAGCACTCAACATGCATATAGCGAAACGACGCCAAATTTGGAGGATGTTAGCTCAACAACATAAAGAATAACTCAGTCTAAAACCAGCTCAAAAGGACGTCAACAAGTCACTCAAATCCAGTCTCAATCGCAATATTACAAGCAGTAAAATATCCAGAACAAACTTTCAGCCAGGAAGAAATCCACAACAAAAAGACCCTAAACATATACCTTTCAATAGGATCAACTTTCGAGGGCAGGGGACTCTGAAAATATGAGAAATAAGCAGGAAAAACCAAGAATCCCTTTGATGAATAATCCAGAAATTGCAAAGAACTACCAAGGAGTCCGCTAAACCTCCTAACGTGAGAGGAGCGACTTCAATTGGCTTACTAGTTAAGGAAGCACTCTCCATGGGGTTGAATACTTCTCCTACTTCCACACCACAATAAGCTCCATAAGAATGGAGTATTGGAAGAAGCAGCAACCCTTCCAACTCAGCCAAGAAGCATTCATGAGAACCAAGTTTGGGAAAGAGCAAGATCGGACAATGAAGGAGATTGCCGCAGACCACTCTTCACAAGAGAAAGCTAGGGTTTATGTTTTGTTCAAAATTAATCTAATTGCCAAAAGGGTTCATTAGAGAGGATTAATACCTCTCTAATGGAAAAATACATTTTTACAAAAATACCCTAAATAGCAAATGACTAAATAGCACTTAACAATAACACAAAAACAAGAAATCCGAGTTCAGTGTTGGTCTCTGTAAAGTGGCCATTGGACATAGTAAACGACCCCCAAATATGACGTTAAATAGCTCGTTGGAAAGCTCTAGATGTTGGCTACATTTGGTATGAATGACCAAAGTTGAAAAGAAGTCATCCCGATTGTCAAAATAGCTCTTGAACGTCTGGAGGTCAGATTCAATGCGGAAAAGAAAGCCCAGAATTTTCTCCTATGCTTGCAAGACTTCCACTAGCCCAATTGTACCAACTCCTCTTTGTTTAATTGATCCAAAAACTCCCCTCCAAGTTAGCTAAAGAAGAAATACCTACAAAAAAGATAAAAATATTAGAAATCAAAGGAGCCCTTGGCTCGGGCTCAGGTGACGGGACCTTGGGGCACATCAGGAATTGGCAGTGATTGGAGTACTCCACTAGGTCGCTGATGCTCGGCTTAACACGCTGGCATATATGGCATTGTGACACGTAATCGGCAATGTCGTACTTCATGTTGGGCCAATAGTAATGAGTTTTAAGATCTCTGTACATCTTGTTACAACCAGGATGCACAGAGAAGTTGGAAGAGTGAGATTCTCTTAAGATCTTTAGTCGCACCGTTGAATCACCGGTTACAAACCACTGGTTCTTTTACTTAATAATGTCATCCACTGATGTGGAGAGATTCTAATACTTTGGAAGAGTCGGGTTCAACTTAAAATCCTTGCATACCTCATCATTTTGCTGGGCCTCCTTGATCTATTCAATAATAGGTGGTATCAAGGTCAACTTGGATAATACCACATCCAGAGGTGCTAGAACTATTTGCACCTCTAGTCTCTGGAGGTCCCTCTGAAGTTTGGCGGACATTCCTCTGCATCTTATACTCATCACAGATGTCTTATGACTGAGAGCGTCTGCAATAACATTGACCTTTCCAGGACGGTATTTAATCTCACAGTTGTAGTCCTTGACAAATTCGAGCCACCGCCGCTGATGCATATTTAGCGCTTTTTTGGTGAAAATGTACTTGAGGCTTTTATGGTCTGAATAAATCTCACAGTGCTGCCCATACAAATAATGTCTCCACACTTTGAGAGTGAAGACCACGGTTGCGAGCTCCAAATCATGAGTGGGGTAATTTTGCTCATGAACCTTAAGCTGTCGGGATGCGTAGGCAATAACTCTCCTGTGCTACATAAGAACTCCACCGAGTTCCCTCTTTGATGCGTCACAATAGATACTCTAGTCACCATCCTCCATGGGCAAAGCCAAAACTAGGGCTATGGTAAGTCTGCGCTTCAGCTCTTAAAAACTATTCTCACACTCGCTGGACTACCAGAATCGGCCATTCTTCTTAGTCAGGCCAGTGAGCAGTAGAGCAATCTTTGAAAAGCCATCAATAAAATGTCTGTAATAACCGGCTAACCCCAAAAAGCTCCTTACTTCCCCAACATTTTTTGGTGATGTCCAGTTTACTACTGGCTGCATTTTTGTTTGGTGATGTGCCCCAAGACCCTACCTTCTGAGCCGAGCCATGATGCTCCTTGTTTATCTAATAAGTTACTATTTTGCAGGAGATAACAATTCATGGGTGTTTACAAAGAAGCCAACGCACAAATACAAAGAAGTTCCACGTCATGTTCTCATTTGGAGCCATGCAATAATCGGCTAGATCCATTTTGCTCCGGCTTGGAGAAGTTTTTGGGAGTCAAGGTTCACAAATTTATTTGAGAGCTATTTCATGTTAACTCCACATTAAGTCTATCATTTTTTGGATCCTTGTTGCGGGTTACTTGGCTTGGAGTTATTTTTGTGAATTTTAGTTCAATTTATGTTTGTAGGATTGGAGGTGCTCGGTTTGCATGTAAACAGAGCCCTCACGCCCATTTTTTTATTTTCAAGGGCATTTGTGTCTTTTTTCTCTTGTAAGGTCATTAGGGGGTACTTTTTCCCTCCTAATGCAATTTGAAAGATAATTTTGAAACCATAAGAAATTGATTTAGCCATGTGCTTCCCTTGAGGTTCCATGAGATCCTCCTCTCGACCCTTCTCTCTATCAACTCAACCTATTGTTTTGCTGATTCTTGGGTAGGTTGTTTCATGCTATTTGCTCCAGCAATCATCTAGTGTGGTTGTGTTTGGAGTGTGGGAATAGAAGATCAAGCATTTTTCTTGTTGGAGTGTCATCCATTTGGATAGGCCGATTCTCGCCCCTTTTTTGTTGAAGGACAGCGGACCAGCTCAATTTCTTCTCTCTATTCGTGGCTACTTATTGAAGAAGGCAATCCTTTTTCTTGAACCTCTAGAAAGAATATTGGATTGGTGTTATTTTGGCTCGAGTTCCATGTGATTTGGACGTCATTTTGTGAATCAAAGAAAAGGAAAGAATTCTGCTGCATAGATCTAGAATTGGCAGATTCTGTTTTACGATTTAGATTGTAGCACATACGACGCCATTTGTACACTCTCCTTTTTTGCTAATTTTTGGAAGTGTTCTTTCCCTAGGTGTTGGTTGGTAGTTCTAAAAATTTAGTGATCAATAGACATATGGAAATGGAGATATAGTCGTTTTAATATTGGTGGTCAGAATCTGTTTTCTGAAACCCTAATCCAAGGTCCGATTTCTTTAAAACACAACTTCGTTTGTACAATGATTTTGGAGCTGAAATTTAAGAGTGATAATATTTGAATTATTGGATAATTGACCTGTTATTTTGGGAGTTATAGCACGTACGCAAGTTGATTTATGTTTGTTTCAAATTAGTGACCAGATTCTGTTTTTTGAAACTCTAATCCGAGGGTCAATATTCCTTAGAGCATAACTCAATTGTCCTAACTATTTGGAAGCTGATTTTTTGATACGTTAATCATTGGATTGTGGACTCTCAGACCTATAAATTTGAGATCTTAACTCTGTATACAAATGGAGTTATACTTGTTTTAAAAGCGGAGGTCGGATCTGCCAGCTCATGGATTGCCAATCTCAGTTTGCTTGACATCTAGAGTTTGAGACCTATCACTGGGTCTATCGATAGGCCTTCTGTAGAAATAACATGGCCCAGAAAATTGACCTTGCTCAGCCAGAACTCACACTCAGAAAACTTTGCATACAACTAGTGTTGGCTGAGAATAGTTAAGGCCACTCATAGATGTTCGTAATGCTCATCTTCTGATCGGGAATAGATCAAGATGTCGTCAATGAAGACGATAATAAATTTATCCAAAAAATCTCAGAAGACACAGTTCATCAAATCCATGAAGGCAGCCGGAGCATTAGTCAGCCCAAAAGACATCACGAAGAACTCGTAATGTCTATATTGAGTGCAAAACATAGTCTTTGATATATCCTCGGGATTAACTTTCAACTGGTTATAACCTGATCGCAGTTCAATCATCAAGAATACCCTAGCACAGCTTAATTGGTCGAATAGATCATAAATCCTGGGTAGCGGATACTTATTCTTGATGGTCACTTTATTTAGCTCTCTGTAATCTATGCACATCCTTAGAGTCACGTCTTTCTTTTTGACAAACAATACTGGCGCGACCCAAGGAGCAAAACTGGGTCGAACAAATCCCTTGGCGACCAGTTCTTCCAATTGTTCCTTTAATTCTCATAGTTCGGCCGGTGCCATGCGATACGGAAGTTTGGAAATAGGATTTGTACCAGGCTGCAAGTTGATCTCGAATTCGATTTCACGGTCTAGAGGTAGACTGAGAATTTCGTCGAGGAAGACACTCGGGAATTCATGTACTACAGCAATATCCTCCATTATGACCTCAGTGACTGTCGTAATGTCCATCACATTAATCAGAAATCCTTCTCACCCGTTCTTTACCAGTTTGTCCGCCTTGAGTGCGGAGATAATAACGAAATTTCCCTTCTCTTTAGTCCCGCGAAAGATATGCCGCTCATCATTCAGAGGATAAAAGTAGACCTCCCTCTTCTTGTAGTTGATGATTATGTGATGCGCAGATAGCCAATCCATCCCAATTATAACATCATAGACTTTTAGATCCATAATGATTAGATCGGCCTGAAATAAACAGCCATTGATATCCACTGCATAATCCTTGAGCATTCCATTGGTAATCAGTCGATCGCCAGAAGGAAGTAGCACTCGATGTGTATAATTTGTGCTGTCGGAGAAGTAGTTTGCCTGCTTGCAGAACTTGGTGGAGATGAACGAGTGCGTAGCACCCAAATCAAATAAGACATAAGCTTCGCAATCTTTTACATAAATTGTTTTTGTGGGGATTTGGTAAGTCATTTATTCTAAAGTAAAACTCCTTCTTTGTCTAGAGGGAAAAGCAAACATAATTACATTTATAATTCTGTCAATTAAATAAGGCATACCTACCACCACCGCCGGCTGGTCGTCATCCTCAGTCCCATACATTGCAAAAACTCATGGGGCCACAACTCCTTGGTTTTCGTGCCAGATCGGGCAGTTTCTGGCTGTGTGACCTGACTTTCCGCAGGAATAACATTTCTCAGAACCCGCCAGGCAATCACCCCGATGTGGCCTCTAGCATTTTGGGCAAACATTCTATAGAGGAGTGGGGGATACTCGTATCATTGGCTTCTTGTCAGGCCTTTGTTGTGTCTCGGTCTTAGCTGGGCGTTTTGTACCCTAATTTGCGGAGGAGCCACCCCTTGGCTGCTGGGCAGAACTGGCCCTCCAAGCTTTCTGGCTAGTCTCTCTCTGTCTAGCCGCCGTGAATTTGACCCCTTCTACATCCAATGCTCTAGACACCATCTTTGAATAGGCGACACCCTTGTGCCAGCCCCAATAACTGCCTCTTGTATTTCCGTTCTCAGCCCACGTACAAAATGCTGCACCTTACACTCCTCGACCGCCACTAAATGTGGAGCGTAATGTGATAGGACCTCGAATTGTTGGGCATACTCTGCCAAAGTTCCCAATTGGCTTATGCGCATGAACTCTACCTTCTTCTGCGTACGGACTGTGTGATTAAAGTACTTGTCTTTAAATAGCTCCTTAAATCCATTCCAAGTAAGAATTGTCACATCTCGGGAGGCCATGACCGTATCCCACCAGAATCGGGCCCCGTGGCTCAAGTAGTAGGTCACACACTTAACTTTTCCGCCTCACTAATCGCAGCGTAGGAAAACTTGTCTTCCATAGGGCGTAGCCACTCCTTAGCCCCTGAAATATCGGATACGTCGCCATTTAAGCAGGGCGGCTTAAGTTTATGGAATCTCACCCACCCGGCTCCCCTCTGGACCAACTGTATCTGCATGTCTCGGTGGTTCCCATTTCCATTTTCGTGGTCCTGACCCATGAACTTCTCCATATATAGAGATTGCTACTCCATAAACTGGCTTTGTCTCTCGATCTGACGTGACTAATGCTCTATAATAGCAGCCAAGCACTCTAGAGTCTCATCTCGGCCATGATCCTCATGATGATCGGGTGCCTGGGGTACATCTCCTACACCAAGCAGGTGTCCTCTTCCTCTTCTCGCCATTTCTAATCTCCTATGTGTCCATGTTATAATGTAAACAAATAAGTTTAAAGTAAATTATTAAGGAAAGTAATTACAAATAAATTCAATGGAAGTTCTTAAGGGAAAGCAATTTACAATTTTCATACAATTCTATACTATGATATGATTCATTTAAATTAACAATTCAGTAGTTATAAGGAAAAAACATACAGTCAGAGGGGCATTACCCATCGAGTCTGGGTTATCCGCTGCGAGACGCTTGAGTAGTAGTATGGCTTTGATACCAACTGTAATGACCCAGATTCTTAACCATTTTAAAGGTACGTTAATATTTGCTAAAAACAAGTTTCGGAGTCAAATCTTTTTTTTAAAAGAAATCTTTTCCTAAAAGGATTATCAGAGTGCCAAAATCTGATCGTTACCAGAAGCTCATTTTATCATTCATTAAATAGTGAAGAACTACCATTACGATTTGCAGAAGTGATAAAAGATTCATTCTCAAAAGTTACGGAAGCATAACTAAACAGAAATCCAACTTAAGAAAAATTGTCATTTTGTCAAGAAAACAATGATTAATAATTTTAGTGGAAAGATAATTTAAAGCATCATGTAAAGTGATAACTTAACTTCAAATGTTTGAGTTTTCAAAGATAAATCCACCTACTATTCCGGATAAATATTCAATAAGGGTGAAAGAAAAATTAACGTTCACCAAAAATAAATCTCGATGTTAGCCCTTACAAAATTTCATCTTCTTCATTTATTTTCTGTCATACTACTACTTTTCTGGCGTCTCTATCAGATCTACCACAGGATCCACCGGAATGGCCTCCTCTACAGCTCTTGGCACAATCACTTCATTACCTACACCATAAGTAAAGATGTGAGCTTTTGCCCAGTAAGGAAATGGGAAAAAACAAATGCATACGTCTCTCTTTAGTTTCTCTCGAAATGGGGGCCACCCAAACCAATTATTTTCTTACGTTCTTTCTTTCTTTCATTTTTTACTCGTACTTCGAGCTGGAGATTGGAAGACCCGTATGAGATGGTATAGTGGGTCGAACCTAACCTCCTATGGGCAACTAGGTCCCGTTCCCGATAAGGTAAGGGCATTGCCTGATTGCCAGGCTAGGACTGCTACCCATCCGCCTCCCAACTCCCTTAATTCTTTTCCTTCATCTTTTCTTATCATTTTACTTTCCCTACTTTGTTTCTATTATATGAATGTATGAGGACACTTCTATCCAAACTAACACATACATGGATACCAAACAACGATACTTAAAGAATCTACAATAAGATAGCATAACATGACACCTAAGGAAGACAAGGTTTAGAATGCTATGATATCATGCCAACGGTTGAATTAAAATTTACTAAGCATAATTATCCAGACACACAAAGCTTAACCTTGCTTAAGGAATGATGGGAATCTAAAGTATGCTTCGACATCAATCTCAATAAATAGGCTAATAGTCCACAAGCTATTAAACAAAATGAGATCATATAACAGTAAGTTAACAACAGAACGAATTCTATTGATATAAAGCAGCGGGTGATTATCGAAAATAATAGCAAAATAAAATGATGTAACATGCTTCTAAATGACTAAACAACACGAAATAATAATAATTTCATTGAAACAGCAAAACGTGTTTCTCAAAGGTGATAAATAACAGAAATAGATACTAATCATGCTTCCAAATCAACTACCACAGCCGCGAAATATTAAAAATAGAACAGTGAACATGCTTTTTATCGATCATATGCAGCTGTGAAATAATAATATCGGATAGAAACAACAGAACATATTCTTGAACGACTAAAATAACAGTGAGGGACAAGCCTAAATAACGGCGAAACATGTTCGAAAATGATAATAAACAACAGCATTTTAAATTACGGAATGGAGCAAGAGAAAGCGATTCTAGGCGACTTTAAAACAATAGCGAGAGATAACGGAACAAGCAGCGGAGACATGCTTCAATAATAGTATTAATTGATAGCAATAATGAAAACATGACAGTGAAGCATACTCATGAATTAACTATTTTGGCATGAATTAACTATTTTGGCAGCGAAAATTAACGAGAAACGAAAAACAAGCAACATGCTTCTAAATCAATAACGAACAACGGCGCTTTAAGTGACGAAATGGAAAGATAGGACATGCTTCTTAATGACTAATACATAGTAGTAAAATATCAAAGGGAGGATAACAAAACGTGCTTGATAAGGATTATATGTAGCAGCCATAAAATTTAGACATGCTAAATACTTGTGACAATATCGAAACAGCAAAACAAGGTATCGAAACAAGTCCCACAACGAGCTTAGCTGGCGTTAAATATCAACGAAGACGAAATAACGACGACTTGCTATCCAGCAACTAAAATTGCAGCAATGCACATGAGCTACGAAAGCTTACTTCCTAGATGATACTAGTTGCAAGGATGGCGAAAATGAATAATAATGAACATGCTTTCCTAATATCGAACAATAAAGAAATGAAACGGCAAGCACTTACTGAATAAACCATACGCATAGGGCTATTAAGTGAAAGATTTACTAACAAAAAAAATCATCATTCTTAGTGACAATAGAAATCTATTAGGCATTCATTCGTATTTTTCATCCTTTTAAACACCTTCTCTTTGATCCATTCAGGCTCAACACAGTAAGCCCCTCACCATGTTCTATTATCATTGTCACTTTTAAACAAGCAGAAACATATAGAGAATATCAACCAAGGACAACAAGGAAAACATAGCATTCCAGTATGAAAGAAGGGTTACAATCTGTAGCCGTCAATAAAATATGAGAGTCTAAAGCATCCATTCATATACAGAAAGCAACAATGTAGCAAGACTTAAAGCATCTATAGAAATTTCCACAACAACACAATCACACATATACTTGGGTGTAGGGCCTCCAAATGGCCATTGACTACCCATTCCTTACCCTTGAATACTCTCCTTCCTCGGACAGCAACTTCCCCCTTAGCTCCGGACAACAACTCTCACAGAAGCCTTCTCCAGGAAGAACAACCAAGAGGAAGGGGATGAAAGCTGAAGAAATAGGCTCTCCTTGGCGAACAAATCGTACGAGTGGCAGAGATGAAACAGTGTTCAAAATCACTATTGGTCGGCCATTCCCCTACGATTTTGTGTCGAGGAGAAGTGTTTTAATTGGGTGGGCATCGTTTTCGTTCTGATTTAAATCTCTATCTTCGCAGTTCTGCGATGATTCGGACGGGTGCGGACAAAATCTTTGCGTCTACAAGACCAACTTTCGTAGTCAAATCCTGAGGTCTTGGATGAGAGCTGGTGTCCGTACCATAATCGGGGTTTGGACGCCATTTAGCGTCCGCATATGTCATCTGCATCAGTTCAAAGTCGAACATATTCAATTCGGATGGGCTCTCCTTCGTCCGCATCATTCGCTTGTATCCTCTAAAAGTGTCTAGGAATTGGACAAATTCAATTCGGACGACTCCTCTCCTCGTCCAAGGGCGTCCGCAATCGTCCTAAAGTCTCCAGACTAAACAGATTCGATGCGGACGTGTCCTGTTCGAGTCTGCATCATTTGCGCCCGCGTCTGTAACACCTCAGCACATTGAGGTTAGGATGCCAGAGCACGTCCCAAGTCATCCCAAAGCCTAGGCGACATTCCATGTGTTTTGCTAATGACACTTCTCATCCATAAAGGCGTACGCATGCGTCCTAATGGTCAAAAAGTCCAATTCCTTTGCATTTTCGACCAAGTGTTTATCCAAATTGATTTTCACGAAATTATGAGTCATCACTTAACGCGTATAGAGATGATGTAAATACATACTACGCTAATTCTTTTCTCCAATGTTTGATTTCATCACTTAACGAAAAAAAATTTTGGATCGGGTTGTTACAAATATGCTCTTGACTTTTTCCAACCAATCCACACACTCCATATCATTGTTGAATCCTATAAATGGAGGGATAGGTAGTTTTACAAGCTTCATATCATACTTACCATGAGATCTTCTTCTCAAATTTGGAAGCTCTTCCATATCGGTTTCTCCCTCATTGGATTGTACTTCAAATAAACTTTTACTCCGAACCCTTGAATCATTAGAAGTACAAAGTATTCTTCTTGGTCTTGGGTTTCTTGGCCCTTTTACATATTCCTTAGGAGACACATCTCGTCTTTGCTATAGCTTACTTAACATCTCCCTTATTTCATCAAGCTACAGTTGAAAACTACTCCCGGGTTGTTCTTGTTCTTTCCCGGGTGACTCATTTGATCGAGGTCGTGTTTCCTTGTTGTTATGATAAGGGGCTTCAATTCTTTTTCTCATTCTTTGCACAAAATAAAATCACAGAGCTGCACACAAACACCAATTAAGGCTCTGATACCAAATGGTATGACCCAAAACTCCAAGTCAACAAACAATTGGATCTTATAATCGGCTATATGCTAAACCCAAACACCAGATTTAAAACAATTATAACTTCAATTGCATACGAGATTTGGAGCTCAAATCTTTAGAGCACCTAGTAGTCACACTATATTAAATGACAATTAAAATTCAGCTTGAAAGGCATCGTTCAAATGAAGTTATGAGTAAGGCAAACGAAATGGAAAATTTGCAGAAAAACAGCTTTGCGCCTATCTTAGCAAAACAGTCATATCTTTAAAATTACGAGTCCAAATCAAACGAAATCACTCAGCATTTCACAAGGATAGGAAGACTAATAACCATAGAGAAAATTGTAGCAGTGATCTTCAGAGAAATCAAAAGTTAATCATGTAACAAGTTTAATCGCGGATCTAGGGTTAGCGGCCCAAAATAGATTTGCGATAATAAAAGGGATTTGCGATACTCGCGGATCTTGGGTTAGCGGCCCAAAACCAAACCACCAAAAAGGGGTAGAGAGAAGACTCTCACAAAGATTTAATAATAAGATTTTTGGTTTCAAAAGTGCTTCCAAGGTTCCCTTACAGTGCCCTAAATAACACTCTAAGTTTACAACAAAAGAAATTACAACTTTGTCCTTTAAACTTCAAAATTTGGGCATGAGGGCTTGGTTTACATACAAACCGAGCACCTCCATTTTTACATGAACAAAATAATTTAAAACTCTCAAAACTAATTTCAAACTAGTCATCCAACAATTAAAACAACCAAAGACATAAGTTTAACATGGAAACTTCAATAAAAGCCCTCATTTCAACCTCGTTGGCTTCGGCTAGTGCGAGCTTTTCCAAGCCGGGAAATTGTGACTCTAGCAAATTAGGGGTTGCATGGCTCCATGTGAGAACATGATGCGTAACTTCCTTATCTTCATATGTTGACCCTTCCGTAAACTCCATTAATTTATTATTCCCTACAAAATAAGAACTCGTTAGATAAAGAATGAAGATAGTGGATTAAGGTCGTTTGGTGGGGGTTTTTGGCAGATCATCTTAGTAGGCAGCCCTTAACCGATGAGAGTCACTATGGGTGAATTTTATCCTGTACCCATTCTTCAACACATGATCTACGATTTCTTCTTTAATTTTATTAAATGAACTATACTTCTTGCCAAGTCTCATACCAGCGAACATGCATTCTGCTTGTGGTGGTCGTCGACGCCTACTCTCGGCCATGTCCATGTCTTCATCACTGGATTTGAATAATGAACGTAGTTCCTCCTCGTCTAGAGTTACCGAGATGGAATGCACCAGTATAGAAGCTCTGTCTCCAATTACATGTACCTGATTTGCCAAAACAATGGATGTAGGCCCCACTTCAAATGGGCAGTTAACAGATTCCTCAACACTCCTAGATGCCATTGTTGTTCAACACATGCAGTACACTTCAGCTCTCAAAAATCTCTAGGGTTCGCTAATCACTAACAAAATTGCTGAGAAATTACGATGAGTGTAGTGTGAAATTATACAAGGCAGAGAATGAAATACTTTTGGCCACACATAGGAGAAATAGGGAGAGAGGATGGAGGGTGAAATTGAACGTCTAGTGAGTTTGATGCATGGTAAACATTCGCAAGAGGTCGGACATCAACTTTTGTGAAGCGATTTCGTTGGTAAGCCTCTCCTACTCTTCATTTTTAGGGTTAAAAGTTTGAAAATATTGTTGGCTTCAGATTCAAGCTTGGAAACTCAAATCAGAGGGATAATTTTGAACTATGGTGGTAGTTTTGTAGTCTATGCAGGGATGTTGGTCGTTTAGAGGCAAAAACAAAGGAAACAGAGCGTTTACATTATGGAAGCCGCGTTGGAGGGACACCATGGTCAACCTTTTTTTGTGCGCAGCCGATCGTGGGTGTGGCGTGTATATTGGTGAGCAACGGGTTGAATTGTGAACGACCAAACCAGAAGCGGTCACCCTGAGCAGTCAACCACACGAGAAGAACTAATCAAATGCAGGTCGATTAAATTCACCCATATATGTCCCTTGTTGATTGCTGGAAACCATAGGTTAACCGTACACTGCAGTTTTAAATGTCTTTGAGTCATTTACATGTTAGTTCAGCTCCTAGTTCAGGTATAGGACCCTTCCTCCTTTCCCTTATGATTCATTGATGGGAATTCTTGTCTTTTGACATGTTTTTAGGCTCAGAAGTTTGTGTACTTCAAGCTAGTACTTGAGGTTACTACTCCTTCGGATAAAAGGAGAGACCATCTTTGAGGTAAAGATTTTTATACTTAGTAGCATTGCATTACATCATGGTTACCTAAACTATATTTTGCGGGTTGCCACATATGAAAACTCGACGGAGATTGTTCAACAACACATCAGTTTTTATACTATGTATATAAGTGAGCTTTACAATTTTACTTTACGTGCATAGTATTTCTTGGTATGCTTTGGTTATGATATGGGAGGATGAATTCTCTTGATACTTTGGACATCTTGCTATCAAAGTATCATGATGCTATCTGTACTACATCTTCTATTGTGTGAAGATGGTTGTTTGTACGTAGTGTGAAAAAAGGGTAATAAGGTAGCGTTGACGTGTTTCTTGGGTTTCAAATCCCTAAATCTGATTAAGGTGTTTATCATACGGGTTGTGTCATCGCAAAACCTTGCTCGCTAGAAACTCGAGTGATGAGCCGGGTCTTTGGACCACCGTCATTTTCTTCCTCCAGGTTCATAAGGTGCTACCTACTAACAATTGGTGCCTTTCTATATGTTTGGTCAAAGGAGCTCTTGAGTAATCATCTCTTTTCACTAATGACTGATTTAAGTACAAAATACAATGATAGTATTTTTATTATAGTTTTCTCTATATATAGTCATGTTTTAAATTAATATCTCATCTAGGCCTTCGAGGCTAGTTTTCCTTAAAAGATGGGAACAATTTTGAAACGTTTTTTTAAGGTATGCATGCTTTCCCAAGATCATAGTTTTGATGAGAAAATGTAAAACAAGTTTTACATGCGCATTGCATTTAGTATAAGTTTCCTACTGAGTTATCCACAAACCCCAACGCCCGTCTAGGTAAAGACAAGAGTGCTTATGATTGTGGGCGTCCAAGCCAAGAAGCTTCATTTATTTCCTTTCTTTTCTTTAAGTTATATTTTTAACCCTTCGTAAGGAATCTAGTTGGATGTTTGTAAAAAATTTTGGATTTATTCTTGATATTTAGAGTTTGTATGCACATTTTAGATTTAATTTATATTAGAGCACTAATATATCTTGTAATCACTATATGGACCTGGGCCCTCGTTTTGCATTGGCTATGACTTTGGTTAATGTTCAAGTCTTCCACTGTGAATATAGCCTTAGACTAGGTGATCTGATCCTCTCTGAGAATTGGGTTGCTCGATCTAGCGTTTATGTTATGCTCACCTCTCGGTCATGACACTATGAATACCAAAGCCCAACAACAAATGATCCAACAAATCCAACAGCAGATAAATCCAAATAATTTTCTAATTCTTGAAACCAATTCCTAATAGTTTTTATAAAATTAGAAATCGAACTCTAAAATTTAAAACCTAAATTTCCAGGCTAAACAAAGATGACCAAAAAATGATAGGGTTGGAAGCCTAATACAGTCCAAAACGACCCTGAAATGACCCAAGAACAATTAGGTAAAAAGTTTGGTAAAAAACTAAATTTGGCCCAAAAAAGCCTAGGCCACAACTCAAAATAGTCTAGGCCATGGCCCAAAATGGCTAGTCCCACAGCCTAGAATAATATGGTCTGTAGACCAGATTGGTGTGGGCTGCAACTTAGGATAGTCCTAGTAGCGCTCCCGAGTCGCTGACCGGGCAAAGTTTCACCAAAATTATGGTTCTTTCCAATTACAACCCTACTCCAGATGCTAGAATTTCCTCGAATCCAATAATGATTTCCAAAACATCCATAAATCATGATTTTCTTTTATAAATTCCATTACTAGAACCTAATTGTCTCAATTTAACACAGAATTCCCAACAACAAAAATCTGAAATTTTTCCTTACCAGTATTTGGCCTATTTTTGTCCAACAAAAAAAATATTATGGCATTGATTTGGAAAAAAATGAATTAGGAAATGTTTTCCCCAAAATCTTCATTCTGGACGAGCGTTGCGAGAGGAAGGGAGATTTCCTTTCGAATTCCCTTCTCTTCTTCAGTTATTAAGCATTCGGTTTCACCCTTTCCTTGCATCATTCTCTCATAGTCTCCTAGCTATCTCCATTGAAATTCCCTTCCCAAGCAGTGTTGTATTTCAATTAGTTGTAAGTAGGATTGGGAGCTCTGTGACGAGCAATCTTCGCCTTTGGTAAGCTATCCTCTTCCTCACCTTGTAATTCGATTCCATTATTGAAATTTTGAACCTTGGTTTCAATTACCGGTTGGATTTGTGCGATTTCAGTGGGGAAAGAAGGTGGATTTTGCGATTGTAATTGGAACTCCCATAGTTGGAAAATCAGGGAGTGTTAGAGGTAAAAATTGAATCTTTCCTTTGCGTTTTTGACTTTGTTTACTATTGTTGATCTGGATTTTGGAATGGTTAGATTAAAATGATTTTTGGACTTTAATTTTACTAGAATATCGGGTTTAGCTAATGATTTGGATGGAATCTAGCAAACCATGTTGCGTGAATTCCATCGACATTGAGACGTTGGAAAGCGGCTCAGCAAACACTGAGCTGTGGTGTGCACTATGCTTGACCATCGACTCCGGTCTGCGAACAACTGGCTGTGACAAGGAGTCTTGGCCAGAGTTGGGTTTATTTGCGTCATTGAACGCAGTTGTCTACGATGAGGACGAGGATGATGTTGTGAGATTGCCTTGGATCAAACCATGTTTCTGCTAGATGAATTTCAAATCCAAGACTCATTGAGCTGCAAAATTTGGGCTATAGTACTGGGCTGCAGATTGGACTGCAGATTGGACTGCAATTTTGGGCTGTAGTCCATGATTTATTTTAGATCTATTTGGGCTTAGTTTGGGCCAGAACCTTGAGTTATTTTATCAATTCAATATTGGGTTTATTTTCATAATAATTGGACATTTTTATTTATAAAAATTTGACCATAAAATTAATGCCTTCATTTTGGATAGGTACCTATAATTATTTAAATATCTGTGGATGTTGGATTTGGTTTATTCAAATTATTGGATTTTGATCAGTATAAGATCACTTTGAGGTAGGGATTTAATTTATGCACTGGATTGCAAAATTTTTTTTAAAGTGAATAATTTGAGACGAGTCTCATATCAAAACGATGCGTCCATTTTTATGACAGTCGAATTTTTATATTATATTTTATTTTCACTATTCACGTTTCTAATTAAGTATGCCTATGAATATTTGTTCATCAACTTGGTCATACGAATCAAGTTTGATCGATCCGATTTGAGGTCTATTTTATTTCCACACTTTTTACCTGCGTAATGTGTTTGTTTGTTATTGAATTGGGTAATAGGAGATTTTTCAAATGTCATTGGGTTTGAATCCCCAAAGTGCAAATAGGTAATAGGACAGCTATATGTGTCATGTCATTGGGTTGTAAATCCCTAAACCTGATTAGGGTATTATTTGACTTTTGCGATTGCCGAGCATTGCCTTAATTATGTTATATGTCTATGGCATGGTGTGCCTGGAGTTCATGAGTGACTCCATTTTCACTGTGATTTTTAATTTGTACAACAAAGGCTTATTTTAATTACCTACCACATATTAGTGGGTGATTTCATACACATGCCCTTTTGTACATCTTTTTCTGAAAGGAATTTATAAAATGTGAGTTATAAATTCATGATTCTTGCTTATTGTTAGTTGTTTGTGATATATGATTTGCTACATGTGACATTCATGTAGACATGTTAGTAGGATTGTACATCATGCATTTCATGGGCTTAAACATGAAGATAATAAATGGTGTGTCCTACATAGGTTCGGAAACTGAAGAGGTTGTTCACACGTAGGAAACAACTTGTTTGAGTAAGTTCGGAAACTGAAGAGGTTGCTCTTTGGTGAGTTCAAAAATTACAGAGATTGCTCTCACCCAAGAGTAAATGAATGAAATGTAACTGGGCTCGTTTTTTGTGAGTTCGGAAATTGAAGAGGTTTCTCTCATGTAAAAATGAACTCTTGTGGTGAGTTCAGAAATTGAAAAGGTTACTCTCACCCAACTTACAAATGTATCAGGCTTAATTATGTAGGGTTGTCATAGAGGTTAAGGTTGCATTTCATTTTATAATCCTTACTGGGCAATAAGGTCATTATTCCTCATGCGATGTAGGTATGGATGATGAGCCAGTTGAAGTGAACATTGAAAGAGTGTGACGTGATGCAAACTTGTGTTACCATATGAGATACGACCTCAGAGGTTATGACTCTAAATGAATAAAAGTTGTTTTTAAATGCATAAAGACTTTGTTATGAATTTCAAGTTTTTTTTTTATGTTATTTTTGTAAAACAGTTAAATGTTTTTATTCCGAGTAACGTACTCTGATGTTTTTCTATTAAGTATGATTTAATGGGATTATAAAATGTTCAAAATTTTAAAAAAAATTCATAAACAAAAATGGGATGTTGCAATTATGGTATCAAAGCATAACCAGATCTAATGCGATTTTGTAGATTGCTTGTAACACGAGATTGGTCACGACATACTTCTTCAATTGTAAATGCTTTACTATCTTACTTTATTGCGCTAAGTATGAATTGTTCTGTTATAGTAGAATTGATTTGGTAATATAAATTGCTTGTAGTTACTTAGTTTATTAGCATTCTTGATTGTGTGATAGATACTTAATTAAGTCTTTCCTAGAACAATTAGATTAAGCCTTAATTAGGAACATTAACTATAAAATAATAAAATATAAGTACCCAGTGTTGCCTAATGAACCTAAATGCTTCCTAATGTACATCCCCTATGACAATTAGTTAGCATTTTCAAGTAGCTAATATTAGGCAAAAACAAAATTATTGTAGAATAATATAATGGCAAGAGGAACCAGAGGAAACGTTCAAGCCAATATGGTGAATGATAACAATAATTGTAGAAATGGAGCTAATGGATATGAGAATATTATTGGTCAAGGGAATAATGCTCCACGCGATGGCAGAAATGATGTCCTGGATCGCCTAACAACAATTGTAAAACGCCTTGCAGAAAAGGGGAATGGGAATGAGAATCAATGTCAATTACCGGTTCCAGTTGAAGTTGGTTATGAAAAGTCTAGGAGACTTAAACCTCCTTGTTTCAATGGGAATATGGCTAATGTCGTTTGTGCTGAGGAGTGGATTCGGTCAATTGAGGACATATTCGAATACGCAAGGATTGGGGAAACCGAGAAAGTTTTGTGTGCTGCGTACCTGCCAATTTAGGATGCGAGGTTTTGGTGGTATACTGTTATAATGGCAGGTGATATTCGAGAATTGACTTAGGATCAATTTAAAGAGATCTTTTATGAAAAATACTTCAGCCAAACTGTCCGATCGAAGAAGTTATTGGATTTTGTTCTGTTACATCAAATTGGAACTGTATCTAAATATGTGAGGAAGTTTGAAGCACTCTCTCGGTTTGCATCACACCTGGTGGCAAACAATGAACACAAGGTCCATCAGTTTGTTCATGGACTGAGAGTCAAAGTTCTCAGGGGAGTTAAAATTTTGGTACTCAGGGCGTCCCTTGTTCAAAAATTGTTGCTAAAGCATTGGAGGTTAAGGATGCTGAGTTAATGGTGACTCATCAGTGTGAGGCGAATCAGAAATTTTGGAAAAATACTCTTAATCAACAACAATGGGTGGACCCATGATAAATAAGGAGACAAAAAGGCCTTCAGAATATGAAGTACAACAACAAATGAAAGATAAGCACCCAATGAATGTGACAAACACTACCACAGCTAATACGAGGACTTAGCAGTCGAATCAATACCCAAAGTGCAAGAAGAACCATTTTGGGGAATGTCGGATTGGAACTGGTTGTTGCTTTAGATGTGGAGAGTCGGGCATATTGCTAAATTTTGCTTAGCTAGAGTTGGTGGATCTGGTGGTGTGACACGTAGAGCCTTTTCTCTATATGGCGGGAAGGCACCTTAAGTACAAATGGACAAAATGGCGGGGGATGAGCAGCTTGCAGTGATGTCAGATATGCCTTTTTGTTGAAGTCAATATGTAAATTGAGGGTTAGATAGTAATGTCATGTCAATTTGTTTATGTGAGGAACAATTTACGTTAATGATATAGCAGCGTATGTTTTATTTGATTATGGTGCTACTCATTCCTTCATTTCGAAGGGATTTAGTACAAGTATAAATTGTTCACCCGAATTAGAAAAAAAGTAATAATCGTGTCCTCCTGCCCTCCATGGAATACCTAATTACCAATGGAATCCTAAGGGCTTATGCCATAAAAATAAACAATCAAACTTTCTATGTCGATCTGATTGTCATGGACATGAAGGGATATGACATTATCTTGGGTATTAACTGGTTATCTCAACATCAAGCAATAATTAATTGTAGAAGAAGAGAAGTATTGTTTTTCTCCCCTGATGGTGAACAACATATGTTTATTGGAGTCAAGGAAAAAGGCATATTGATTATGATCTCTGCTCCTAAGGCTGACCGATTAATGAGGAATGGAGATGAAGAGTTTCTCGTTAACATATTGGATACAACGGTTGCATCAAAAATAAGGATGGATGAGATTCCCATTGTTCAAGACTTTCCGGATGTTTTTCTGAACCAACTTCCTGGATTACCTCTGAATCGGGAAATAGAGTTTGTGATTAACCTTCACCCTGGAACAAAAGTGATTTCAAAGAATCCATATAGAATGACCCCAGCTGAATTAAGAGAATTGAAGGTCCAACTTGAGGAGTTAATTAGTAATGGACTCATTCGTCCCAGTTTTTCACCTTGGCGAGCACCGATGCTATTTGTAAAAAAGAAGGATGGGTTGATAAGGATGTGTATCAATTATTGTGAGTTAAATAAAGTAACTATTAAGAATTGATATCCTCTTCCAAGAATTGATGATTTATTCGATCAATTGCAAAGAGCTTGTGTCTTTTCAAAGATCGACCTCCGATCCGAATACTATCAGTTGAAGGTTAAGCATGATGACATTCCTAAGACAACATTTAGGACGAGATATGGACACTATGAGTTTCTGGTTATGTCATTTGGATTAACTAATGCCCCGGTGGCATTTATGGATTTAATAAATCGAGTCTTTAGTGAGTACTTAGACAAATTCATCATTGTATTTATCGATGACCTACTAATTTACTCGTGCTCGGAGGAGAAACATAGAGAGCATTTAAGGATTTCTTTTTCTGTATTGGCGAGGCAAAAGTTGTATGTGAAGTTCTCTAAATATGAATTCTGGTTAAGTAAAGTGAGTTTTCTCAGTCACATAATTTCTAAGTATGGTGTTGAAGTAGACCCTGCAAAGATTTAGGCAATAGTTGAATTGTAGCAACCAAGGAATGTGGGGGAAGTAAGAAACTTTCTTGGTCTGACGGGATATTACAGGAGATTTATAAATGGGTTTTCAAGAATTACGCTACCCCTAACGGGTTTGACAAAGAAAAATGCACAGTTTTGATGGACGGACGAATGTGAGAAGAGTTTTCAAGAGCTGAAACGTTGTCTAACTTCGGCTCCCGTCTTGTCCCTGCCCATTGATGACGATAATTTTTGCATCTATTGTGACGCTTTTGAAAATGGATTAGGTGCCATACTTATGCAAAATGGGAAAGTAGTTGCATACGCATCTAAACAATTGAAACCATACAAGGTAAATTATCCCACACATGATTTGGAACTTGTTGCGGTCATGTTTTCTCTAAAGATATGGAGAAACTACCTACATGGACAGCGATGTGAAATCTTTTTGGACCCTAAGAGTTTAAAGTACATCTTCACCAAAAGGAATTGAATATGAGACAACGATGGTGGTTGGAATTGGTGAAGGACTATGACTGTGAAATCAAGTATCACCCCGAAAAAGTAAATGTGGTGGCTAACGCTCTTAGCAGAAAGATGGCCGTGATGAACGTAGTACTTGAAGAAATACTGGATGAAATCTACTTGGATTTTCGAAGTCTAAATATGCAATTGGTTACTACACAGTTAACTACTCCTTTATCCACATTGACATTGAAGGCTTCGTTATTGGTAAGGATTAAAGAGGCTAAAATTAAGGATAAGAAGTGTGAAGAATTTAAACTAAACCCCACTCTTAAAAAATATCAATACTATTCCATCTCTGGTGATGGAATCGTGAAATTTAAAGGTAGATGGTATGTGCTGGGAAAGTCAAAATTATGATTATCAATCTTAAGAGAAACTCATTCCTCAAGTTTTTCTATCCATCCTGGTTGTAATAAGATGTATAAGGACCTCAAGTCACATTATTACTAGCCTGGAATGAAATACAAAATTGCACAATATGTCGCGTTGTGTCACGTATGTCAACGGGTGAAAGCAGAACCAAAGACCTGGGGGAATGTTACAACCAATGTCTATACCTAAATGGAAATGGTAGCATGTCACTATGAACTTCGTCTTGGGTCTACCCAGGACTATAAGAGGACATGATGCAATCTAGTTGATATGACTTATAAAATTGATCAATTTGCCAAGCTGTATGTTAAAGAGATTGTACGCATGCACGGCATACCTGTATCAATTGTATTAGATCGAGATCCTAGGTTTACCTCCATGTTTTGGAAAAGCTTAAACAAGGCTATTGGCACAGAGTTAAAATTTAGTACAGCTTTCCATCCTCGAACTGATGGACAGAGTGAGTGAATGATTCAAATATTGGAGACACGTTACGGGCTTGTGTGTTAGAATTTCATGTTGGATGGGGAAGAATGCTTCCATTGGTGGAATTTGCGTGCAACAATAGCTTTCAAGCTATGATAGGAATGGCGCCTTACGAGGCCTTGTACGAAAGGAAGTGTAGGTCTCCCTTACATTGGGATGAGGTTAGTGAAGTAGAGTTCTACAGACTAGATATGATACGACAAACTAAAGAGTCTGTTGCAATTATTCATCAATGAATGTTAGCTGCACAAAGTCCCAAAAAGGTTATGCTGATAATCGTCACAGAGAATTAGAATTTGAGGAAGGGGACTTGGTATTTCTTAAAATATTGCCATTTAAGGGAGTCATACGATTTGGGAAGAAGGGTAAGTTGTGTCCACGGTACGTTGGCCATCCTGTTACTAAGAGGATTGGGAAAATGGCATATCAGTTACTACTACCAGCTAAGATGCATTGAGTTCATAACGTATTCCATGTGTCTATGTTAAGAAAATGTTTGGGAAATCTAATCCAGGTGGACCTGAGGAGCATGTTATTCTTCAACCAAATTTAAGTTTTGAGGAAAGACCAGTACGAATTTTAGATTCAAGAGTCAAGGAATTGAGACACAAAAAGATTCCATTTGTCAAGGTGTTGTGGCAGAATCATACTGTTGATGGGGCTACTTAGGAAAGAAAAGATGAGATGGAAGCTAAATACCCGAAATTGTTTCAGTGACTAAAATTTTGAGGACAAAATATGTAATGTCCCGAGTATTTAAATTCATGTAATTATTGAATTAGGTGGAAATATGAGTTATTGGCATTTTATAGAGTAATATATATACTAAAGATTTAAAGAAATTGTAGAAAATTAGACGAAAATTAAATAAGGAGCGGGCGGCCGATTCTATCTTAGGCGATCGACCGACACAATCAACCAATATTGCTTGGAGTTAATTTTGGCGGACGTTCAATGAAGGGTGGTCAATCATCCTTTAGATGAATCAATCATTCGCCATAAATTTTCAACATCTAGAAGCGATATTCGATCACCTGAAACACTGAACGCACTGGCTTTGGCGTTCTAGTGTCTTCCAACGTCTCCCCTAACACTTTGTAATGAAGGAGTAAATGGAGAGTCGTTTAAAGTTTTTATAAATAGGACGTGTAATATTCGATATTTTTTCTCGTATTCGTGATGTAATTAAGCGTTGGGATAAGAAGGACATTACGTTGCATATTTATACGTGCCACATGGTGACGTGTATTTATGGGAAAAACTTTATGAGATGGAAGTTAAATAGGGAAACATGATGGAAAAGCTAGGATTTTGTTGTTGCGGACACATGCAGATGACATGGGGATGAGAAATGTCGTCCGTAATTGCACAGGAAGCCATCCCTGTGCTTTGGGATGCACTAGGAAGAAGTTTTGCGTCCCAATGCATCTGTCACTAGGCACTTGCGGACAAATGAGGACGTTTGCGGACGCGAGCGAAATCGTCCACTTTGAATCTATCCAATTTTTGGACACTTATGGATGCGTACGGACGCTACATGTGGACACCATATCACATCTGAATGTCATATGAAAACGGTATGGACATGGAAGGGACGCCTTTTCTCGTCCGAAAGCACAAATTTGCCTAGGCAATTTTACACATGCAGAAGCGACCAACACGTCGGCACTGTCCGAAATATCCCATATCTATGACAATTAGGATTTAAAATCAGACGGCTTGTCACGTATCTTTGATACGTACTCTTCTTCCCAACACAAAGTGGTCCCCTCCTGGTCTAGGCCACGTGGAGCCGCCCCCTACCTCCCCATAGGTGTATAGATGATCCCCCTTAGGTAAGCCCGTCTATATATCCTTAGTGTTAAATATTAAGGAAAATGTGAGCTGGAGGGTTTTCGGACGAGGTCCAGACGACGTGGATGTTGTTGGTTTGAATCTGTATAATTTTGGATGAGTTTTTGGATGCACTCTTCTCGTCCGAAATCTGGTGCGGACGCCGCGGACGTTGTTGATTTGAATCTGTACTGAATTTTATGCATTTTTCAGACGTGTTGGTATCGTCCAAAAATGAATTTGGATGACTGGTCTCATCCAAAAAGTCAGAAAAATCTGCGAAACCCATTTTAAATTCAATCTCTCTCTTCAATTTCTTACTGGAGTCGACAATCTTTTCTCTCAAGTCTACCCCTGCAAGGTCCAGCTCATCTCTGTGGCTAGGGGGAGCTTTTCCACGTGTCATTACTCCTTTGGAACTCCCCTCCATTGAAGTGTACAATGGACAGCTTTCTGCAGCTTACCCTGTTACAACTACCAGTTTCCTTTTCCCCTCCTTCGTCTATATAGGTAAGTTCCTGTGAAATTCACTCTGGCCCTGGCAAATTGTGAAGTGTGAGAGAGCATTTCTTTGCTGTGAGGTGGTTAGTGTGTGGTGATTTAAGTGAAGAGTGGTAGGTGTTGAGGACATGCTCTGTCCAAAAATCTTGTTGTGAAGATCATTCATCTGTGAAGTGAAATGAAGCTAAGACCTGCTTTGGGAGCTATTGATTTTTGATTTTATCGTAGACCTTCAACAGTTTGTGTCAGGTTGGTTATGAGTGTAGAATCTAACCTCTAATGCCAAATTTGCTTAGGAAATATTGGGAGTTTGGAAGGCTAAAGGATAAACAAACATTAGCTGCTATTTTTGCTTGGTTAAACTGCTGAGAAACAAAGGTAAGAATTGGAATTTGTATTGGCCAATGGTGGCCTTACATTATAGGTTTTGTATTGCTTTGAGTTGTTAAGTTCCTATTAGTTTTGCTGGATTGAGTTGAACTGTCATACATGGTTTGGTTTGGATTGATCTCTTGTTTGAGTTTGAATTGATCTATTGCTTCAAAATATATTCAAGAGAAATAGCTGAATATTGGAATGTGAAGATGAGATCCTGTGCACCATGACTCGATATTTCTATTAAATCATGGTTGAATGATCTGTATATTGTGTTTCTGTGGTTACCGTCAAATATGAAGATGATGAAGCATGATAGTCTGGACATGAGAAGTGTGAACTGTCATTTTATCCTTGGATGCTTTCTCCTCATTAAGGATGATTTACTTAATATTAGGGTTGACCTTCTTGCAATTATCATTACTGTGAAAGTAGGCCTATAATATGATCATTTAAGTTGAGAAATCAGCATAGGGTAGAGTAAAGTTTAAGTGAATCTTGTGAATGGAAATGGAGTTGTTATTCTTGCTCATAACTGTCAGTGAATGAAATAATAAATGAGAGCAACTTCGACTAGTATAAACATGAAGGTTTCTTGGTTTTAATTATTTTCTAAGTGGTAGTGATAATGATAGCTAGGCTGAATTGTGATTCCTTGTATGTTCATATTGTGATTTATTTTCTAGCACTCATGCATCATCTTAGGGCTTATGAAATTTGTTTACATTATGTATGTCATCCTAAAATACGTAAATAGGCATGTGGAGGTTCAAGTGAATAAGGACTTTCCATACGGTAGATTCCTCCCACGTAGGGAGTGGTAGGTTTAGAAGTTAGCTATGTGGATTCTAGGGTTCACAATTTATCCCGTTCTGAAACCCCCAACGTCTTCAACAAAAGTGAGGATACCTGCTTGTGGTAACACCCCCGATGGATATATCTCCTCATCGGAGTGACTGGTTAGGCCACAAGGCTCTAGGGAGTATTGCACCTTAACCTCCATAAAAGAAATGGTTCTCTTCTGTAATGCATTGTATGTACATGCATCATTCACATTGCATTAATTTCGATTCTTGCTGGGCTTTACGCTCATTTTTTTTTTAATGTATGTGATGATTTTAATGAAGAATATGTACCGGTTGAGGAAGAGGCATTCCAGGATGATCCCTCATGTTATCAGCCGATTTGATCTGTTGGTTTAGGCTCCTATGGGATGAGCGGTGTTGGTATTTTGAGTTAGGGGTATTTTGGTAATTTTTAATGTTACTATTTTGAATATTTTAATCTTGTAATAGGGACTTTGGGACTTTTTGGTAAGACATTGAACTATGTTTTGAACCCTTATTGTTATTATTTCGTAATATTTCCGCAAATGGTTACTCTGATTTCACGTTTCTTCTAAAAATGGATTTCAAACGATGAATAAATAAAAGCGAAAATTTTTATTATGTATTTTAAAACGAGAAAATAGTTTTAAATTAATGGGGCATTACACCTGCTTTGATAAATGAGTTAATGATTTGAGAGGTATGACGAGTTTAGAGAGAGGATAACTCTATTCTTTATAGTTTACTTGCTTTTTAATTATTAACCATAAGCTTTTATGTCCTTCATTATTGTCTTGTTACTTCATTATTGGTCAGCTGCCATTGGCTCGATTTACATTCTTAAACTAGCATGTTTAATAAATGATAGTTATAACAACCCTTACTTTGAACTTGTATAAATACTTGTGATACCTTATTATAAGTTGAGCATGTTAATCAATTGAGCATGTTAATCAATTTATCGTAGTTTAACTAATCAACTCGTTAATCAAAACATGTGAAATAATTAGTTAACTTAAGCATGTGAACTAATTAGTAAATCTAAGCATGTGAACTAACCTATGGTGGTATGTTGACTAATTAGTTATAATCTTCTTAAGCACGTTTTGTAGTGACCTAGTTTTTCTTTTCTTTTTAAAATTCACTAAAATTCAAAACTTTTTTATTAAAACCTTTTTAAAATAATATCAAAGTACAAAATCGGACCGTTAAAACCTTTTCTGTTAAAACCTAGCGGAAGCATAGTGGAAGTGTAAATACTTTGAGATATAAGCTAAACAATTCAATACTGCATTTTGAGAAATGAAAACTAAACAATTATGTACAATTTATTACAATCGTTTTTTCTTTACTCCCTCTAGCCTAGCCAGCTACGAATCTCGCGCGTACAAATCCTTCATCCCTACATTTTGTTTTGTCTATTGTTTTCGCCTTGATTCCTAATTTTGTGCATTCGCGTACAAGTACCTACAACTACACCACAAGTAAAACGTGAGTCTAATGGCCAAGTAAGAAAAATGGTTTATACAATATGACATGCATCTCTTTAGTCCTTTTTGGAATGAGGGCCACCCAAACCAATCTTTTCATTAAGTCGGTTGTTCCTTTGGTTCTTTACTCGTACTTCGAGCTGGAGATTGGAGGGGTCTTAGGGGATGGAATAGTTGATCGGACCTAACCCTTTACTTGCAACTAAGTTCCCTCTACCGACTAAGTAGGGGGCTTTGCCTAGCTGCAAACTAGACCTGCTACCCATCCTCCCCCCAACTCCCTTTTTCTTTTCTCTTTTTCTTCTTTTAACATTTTTTCTCACATAATGCATGCGTGAGTACCATCATGTGGCACTCCCTACTTGATTTCTATTAGTATGATGCATGACCATACATTCTCAACCTAACATGATGCATGATGCTTTATAACATAACATTAACAAAAATTGAAGTGCGCATTGAAATGAAAGTAACTATAATTGAAATTGCGCACAGAATGTATAACAGAAATTGAAAGCGCACACATTAGAGAACACTTGAAATATGGAATTGTAAGCAACAAAGCACATAAGAGAATCAAACAATGAACACACTTAATAAGGAAGTATAGAAATTGAGCACCCATAGCAGAACAATACACAATAATAATTGAAAGATAATTCGAAACATACTATTAATTAACATGCTGATTATCCTAGTTGATTTCCTAGTCATTTTACATGATCCTTACATTTATTATTCTAGGTGATTATTCTCGTTTCTTAGCATATTCAAGAAAGGTTTTCATTATTATTCTAGTTAGTTATCCTAAATAATTTACATGCTCAAGAAGGATTTCATTTAATATTCTTGGTACATATCTTGGTTAATTTGCATTTTCGGAAGAGATTATCTTTAGTTATCCTAGTTAGTTTTCATGCTCAATAAATAATTACATTTATTATTATAGTTAGGTGTTACAATTGATTAACATACTCAGATTTATAATTTACAATGGACACAAAGGATACAATGAGTACAAGAAGATAAATATAAAGAAACAATAATATCGAAAGGAAAGATAAATATCTAATTGAAACTCTTAATTCATTCATACTTAGTTCCTTCGTCTTTCAACTTTTCTCTAACAATTCTCTAATAAAGAAATGCAATTGCAATAGAACGGAATACACAAAATATTTATGAAGATAAATTGACTACTGGGTTAATTAAGCTTGGTTTGATTAATAGTAATTTATTAATTAACATGCTATCCTAGTTAATTTAATTAATCATGCAATTTGAACATGCTAATTACTTATTAATTACATGTCACGCCCTAGATACTAACACACTACTAATTAATTTATCATGCTAATTAAACTGGCTAGCAAGTTAAACATACTAAATTACATGCTATGAATTACACATGCAGTTAATTAGATTATCTTAATTAGTTAATGTAACGACCCAGTTTTTATTTACTTTAAAACCGCGTGAAATTTAAAAATTTTCTTTTTATAAATACATTGGAAGGTTTTTCTCACCAAAAACCCAATCATTAATCTCTTTACTTAAAACCCATTTATAAATTGCAGCGGAAGACTTTAAGAAATAAAACATATAATAAATACCACTATTTTCCTTTACGATTTAAATACAAAACTCTCTATAAAAATTTTTTCTCTTTCTTACATCGTTTGGCCTATCCAGCCACAAGATCCGTTCGTGCAAATCCTTCATCAACTGTCTTTGACCTGATCTCCTGTTGCTTGTACATACCTACATCACAAGACCTAACTACTAATTCTATCACTCAGTAAGTGATAAAATGAAATACAATGAAGATGATATGCATGATCATACAATGCATTACAGAAGAGAACTATATCTCTTCTGGAAGTCAAGGTGGAATACTCCCTACAAACCCTTTTTCAATTAATTTCTTTTTTAAACTCTTTAGCCCAGCCAGCCACAAGATCCACCCGTGCAAATCTTTCCTCAACTGTCTTTGACCTGATCACCTATTTCTCATGCGTACCTACATCACAAGACCTAACTAATGAGCCTAACGCTCAGTAAGTGATAAAAGAAATGCAATGCAAATGATATGCATGATCATACAATGCATTACAAAAGAGAATCGTATATCTTCTGGAAGTCAAGGTGGAATACTCCATAGGGTTATGTGGCTGAACCATTTCACTCCGATGAGGAGATATATCCATCGGGGGTGTTCTATGAGACGGTATCATCACTTTTGTTAAAGACGTTGGGGGTTTCAGATTGAGATAAAGGTGAACCCTAGATTCCACGTAGCTAACTCTCACCTCAGTGCTCCATATGTGGAAGTATCCTACCGTATGGAATGTCACCGATCACCTAACCCCCACACGTCTATTTGCATATATTAATTATCTCATGCAACATGTTCATGAATACATACAGTCCTATATGATGATATAAATGTCTAATAAACATATCATTAAAAGAACACATAACATGCAATCCTAATTTTTGTGAAGTAGGGTCCGAAGACCAAAACATAGTAAGTATCAACTTATCGTCCTTAGCGCATTTTTGTACATAAGTGCTTCTCACTCCAATACCTTCAAACTATAATTACATTTGATTATCAATAATTAACCACTAGCAGCTGTTCATAGAGTCACAACTTATATCTATATCAATAATAACTCAATGGTATACATAATTTCCTCATTCAATGCTTAATAGAATTTCGTAACCTAAAATCCAATGTAATCACCTAACAGCTTCCCAACTCCATATTCCAATCGCATTTTATTTCATAGAATCAAGAAATATCAAATCATGGAGAGTAATATCCACAATGCATTTAACAAAACAAAGTCTTCAACCATGCAACAACTAAACTACAGATTTGAATCCATCAAACTGCCACAAAACAACACTAAAACAAAACCAATTTCTGAACCGAACTCAACCCAAAGACAGAAACTAAATCAACTACGATTTTCATCTTCCATCAACCAACATGGTATCTTAAAAATACAGCCAACATCATTAAACTAGAACCTTAATCTAACTACCAACACTCCAATTCCATCAAGTGCAAATGAAAAAGTTCTCAGGTGCATTCAACAAACTATACACTACTGTAAAGCTATGGCAAATACAGGGTGATTCAGCTGTGAGGAAAATCATCACAGCAACAACAATTAAATTCCCACAACTCCACTCTATAAACATCAGCCGAGGCAAATCTAAAAAATCAATAGAATAATTCACACACACACATCACATAAGGAAATAGTCTCACATTCCTCTTCACTCTCCACGGTTGCAGTGCACAAGACAATAATGGAAAGCCACCTTGCTTCACCCAGTCATCCAGCGATCTTAAAGGCAGCAGAGGAGACCACGTGAAAGCATAAGAAACAAGACGTTTGCCCATTTCAATGGGGGAGGTCCAATGAGCGGTGGCCAAGTGGAAAGCTCCCAATCTTCTCGAGGAGGAAGAAATCGCTTGGCCAACAAGGAGAAATGAATTGGTTCAATGTGGAAACCACAGACTCGGACCAGAACCAATGCCATGCTCCAGCCTCGCCAATTCGTCCCTGCCGTCGCCGATTCAAAATTGTCGAACAACAAAATGCCAAGGGGAGAAGAAACGCTAAACAGAGACCATTGACCTACCTCCACCGACGGTTCGTAGCTCCAATTTTAACACACTCGGGCTCGAGCCAAGAAGCTTATCTCTTTCCTAACTCATTTTTATTTTGCAGGTAATATCAAAGTTTGGGATTCTTTAGAGGAAACATCTCACAAAGACAAAGGAGTTCCTTTTCACGTTATCACATGGATGCATTTGCCACCGAACGAATAACACGTTATTTCCGCCTCGAAGGTTCCATGAAGTGTTGAAGGTTCAAAGAGCATTATTAACATTTGGTTACCATCTTTGTTGATTTAGAAATAGACATGTTTCTGGAAATTTTAATTGGTTTCTTTATGTTGTTTTGTCTTTTGGTAAGTGTTTGAGAGGTGCGCGGTTTGCATGCAAACCATGCCCTCATGCTGAAATTTTCACGTTAAGGGTATTTTGGTCTTTTTGCATTAGTTTTGTAAACACTTAGGGTTTTTATACCCTCTTTTGGAATGAGAAGGCACTTTTGATGAAATAGAAAACTTAGATCTTTTCCTTTGTGGAGAAACCTGCGGCATCCCTCTCCCTCATCGCCGATTCATCCATAGCCCAAGCTCGGCCGTCTTGAAGCTTCTTGGCCGAGTTGGAAGGGTTACTATCTCCTCCAATACTTCCCCTTCAAGGTGTTGATTGTGGTGTGGAGATAGAAGAAGATCTTCAAACCCTTGGAGACTGCTTACCGCTGTGGTCAAGCCATTGTAGTCCCCCTCTCACCTTAGGAGGCTCGCGGACTCCACGGTTTCTTCTTGGTTTTCTTGAAGTTTCTTTCAAGTCTTTCTTGGTCCTTCTTCTTCTATTCTACTATAAACAGGTTGCTACTATCTTATTTGGTGATTATAGTTGAGAGTTTTATGTCAAGATTGATTCTTTAGTGGATTACTTGATTATCGCAAATCTGCCTTTGATTTGTTGTTGCTGGATCTTTGCGAGTGTGACTATATTTTGAAGGCCTTGCGTATGTCCTATTGATTTCATTCCTTCTGTTGATTTGTTCTACAATTAGTCAAGCTACTCCCCTCAAAATTTGGTATTCATTGGATGTATACAAGGCGAGATATTTTTCTTTGAATTCTGGTTGTCAAATCTGTTCGGGTGAAACCTTAGATTTTGGAGTTGTATTGTTTCGATCATAACAAGAGATTCCGAGTGGTTTTTCCACTGCAATTTTGATATGATCTACCTGGTTATGTTATTTTGGTGACCTCCAAAAACCAGCTGTTGTTCACGTTTGGATTGGGAGATAAATCCGTTTGAAGTTGCGAGTTCAGATTATTACAGTTTTGTGGCCGATTTTCTAACAAGTGCTGTTAGTGATCCTTAGAGCACATCAATATCTGTGTATGTATCCGTCTTTGTATCTATATCCATATCCATATCCATTCCCAAAAATCTGTTTCCAGAAATTCATTTCCATTTTTGTTTCTGTTTCCATTTCTATTTCTGTTTCTGTTTCCATTCATGTGTCTGTTTCTGTTTCCATGTCCATTTTTGTTACCGTATCTGTTTCTGTTTTCGTTTTCATTTTCGTTCCCGTGTCTGTTTCCATTTCTGTTTCCGTTTCCATATTTGTTTTCATTCCCTTGTCTATTTCTGTTTCTGTTTTTGTGTCCGTTTTTGCTTCTGTATCTGTTACTGGACAGTAAATCCTTAATCAATTATTTATTAACCTAACGATTTCTTTAATTAAATCCATTAGCAACAGATTCAGAGTATCAACCAATTCCACTCCACGATTCTCTCGGCAGACCAACCATCAATATGTTCGAGTACCAACTTAACAAATCTTCAAACCTATATTTTGTTCTACTATGGATAACCCTTATATATGGCAGACTTCCAACTCCAATTTAGAACAAAAATTGAGTCATTCCAAATCATATATTTCTAACTTTCGATCAGAGTCAATTATTAATGTTAGCCCTACGTGAACATACATTGTGCTACCTAAACTCTTAGACAGATTCTTCAACCAATAATTCAACTAGACATATGACCATTTTTTTTTTAGTCTCTTAAATCCATAAATCAAAATCTTCAGACCTAACAGTTTCCAAACTTCATCAACTTACGAGGAGCAAGTTGAAATCCAACTTAGAGTTAGTAATTAACTCATTACACATACAGACTCCCCATCCATTTTCTAAGTCTCAACTTTCCTTCACATCTTACACCTCTATACATCTTTGTCTCAAGTTCTTATACAAACTAGTGTAACTCATGTTCATTACTGCTCACACAATCTGAGGCAATCGTGACTAACTTATGCACCTACATCGTAACCGTTCCTTCCAACCGAAGCTGAGTAAATCCTATTAGCTTACGTGTCCTTATTGTGTGAGTAAGGTCCTCATCATAAAGGCCCTTTCTAACTCTATTCTCGTCATTATAGTCATTTCTTTGATTGTCCTGATTAGGTCTCACCTGAGATAGAGAACTTAAACCAAACCCAACATAGACCATGCTATTCATTTTAGACTTCATCTAACTCAACCAATTGTCAAGATATTATTCCAAACATAACTTAGACTACACCCCAAAATGGTAAACAGTGAGTATCTTAACCATCTCAAAATTCATCCTAAATTTTAATCCAAGCCAGTTGTACAATAGATTATATTTCCAATTTCCTACTTCATGACAAAATCTAGCCTATGAAGGAAACAATAGCTAATCGGTTCCTTATTTTAACCTAAACAAATTTCTTATCCTAATTTAGGGTAGATTCTTAGCTTAACCAAGTGGATTGTGATCATGGTATCAAATACGCAATTTATCCGCTACTGAAGGTCTAACACACTCTTTCTACAACTTCTTAATAATCCTAACCAAGTGGATAAGCACTTGACTAACTAATTATCATCCTCATAAGTTAGCTTAGTTACTAACCCTCAATGTTCTTCCTTCTCATAACAATTCCATCCTCTTATCTAATTCCTTGCAATGTAGACAACCTAGCTAAATTGTCTAGTTCACATAGCACTTACTTTCCACTTATCCCTTCACAATTTAAAAACATTTGGGCAGAGTCTCCCCTGTTTCTTTACTCCTCCAAAGCTAATTCCTACACTCAAACCCAAACAGTTCCAGTATCGTTTATCTTTTATCACATCTATCATTCTATTCTATCAAAAGAACCACAATTGCTTCCATCCATTACAAGTATCACAATTACTATACTATTTTCATTACATTTTCCATAATTTCTCCAAGTGATGGGATTGTTGTCCCACCAATAAACACTTACAGTCAATGGAGTATTTCCACATCAAAGCTTGTGCTGGCAGGTAGTATAAAGAATCGGTTTTCAAACACGGGCGCTCTGATAGCAACTGTAATGACCCAATTTTTATTTATTTTAAAATTGCGTGAAATTTAAAACTTTGCTTTTTATAAATACATTGAAAGGTTTTTCTCACATAAAACCCGATCGTTAATCTCTTTACTTAAAACCATTTTACAAATTGCAGCAGAAGACTTTAAGAAATAAAACATATAATAAATACCACTATTTTCCTTTACGATTTAAATACAAAACTCTTTGTAAATTTTTTTTCTCTTTCTTACATAGTTTAGCCTAGCCAGCCACAAGTTCCGCTCATGCAAATCCTTCATCAATTGTCTTTCACCTGATCTCCTGTTGCTCGTACATACCTACATCACAAGACCTAACTAATGAGCCTAACGCTCAATAAGTGATCAAATGAAATACAATGCAGATGATATGCATGATCATACAATGCATTACAGAAGAGAGCTCTATCTCTTTTAGAAGTCAGGGTGGAATACTACTTACAAACTCTTTTTCAATTAATTTCCTTTTTAAACTCTTTAGCCCAATGATTCACAAGATCCACCCGTGCAAATCCTTCATAAACTGTCTTTGACCTGATCACTTGTTTCTCGTACGTACCTACATCACAAGACCTAACTAATGAGCCTAACGTTTAGTAAGTGATAAAAGAAATGCAATGCAAATGATATGCATGATTATACAAAGCATTACAGAAGAGAACCGTATCTCTTCTGGAAGTCAAGGTGGAATACTCCATAGGGTCATGTGGCTGAACCATTTCACTCCGACGAGGAGATATATCTATCGGGGGTGTTCCACAAGCTAGTATCCTCACTTTTGTTAAAGACGTTGGGGGTTTCAGAATGGGGTAAAGGTGAACCCTAGATTCCATGTAGCTAACTCTCACCTCAGTGCTCCCTATGTGGGAATATCCTACCGTATGGAATGTCACCGATCACCCGAACCTCCACATGCCTATTTACATATATTAATTATGTCATGCAACATGTTCATGAATATATACAGTCCTATATGATAATATAAATGTCTAATAAACATATCATTAAAAGAACACACAACATGCAATCCTAACTTTTGTGAAGTAGGGTTGGAAGACCAAAACACAGTAAGTATTAACTTACCTGTCGTCCTTAGCGCGTTTCTGTACATAAGTGCTTCCAATTCCAATACCTTCAAACTGTAATTACATTTGAGTATCAATAATTAACCACTAGCAGTTGTTCATAGAGTCACAGCTTATATCTATATCAATAATAACTCAATGGTATACATAATTTCCTCATTGAACGATTAATAGAATTTTGCAACCTAAAATCCAACGTAATCACCTAATAGCTTACCAACTCCATATTCTGAACGCATTTTATTTCATAGAATCAAGAAATATAAAATCATGGAAAGTATTATCCATAATGCATTTAACAATACCAAGTTCTCAGGTGCATTCAACAAACTATACACTACTGTAAAGCTATGGCAAATGCAGGGTGATTCAGCCAAGAGGAAAATCATCACAACAACAACAATGAAATTCCCACAACTCCACTCTGTAAACAGCAGCCGAGACAAATTTCAAAAATCAACAGAGTAATTCACACACACACATCACAGAAGGAAATACTCTCACCTTCCTCTTCACTCTCCATGGTTGTAGCGCACAGGACAATAATGGAGAGCCACCTTGCTTCGTTCAATCATCCAGCGATCTTAAAGGCAGCAGAGGAGACCACGTGAAAGCTGAAGAAACTAGACATTTGCCCATTTTTATGGGGGAGGTCCAATGATCGGTGGCCAAGTGGAAAGCTCCCAATCTTCTCGGGGAGGAAGAAATCGCCAGGCCAGCCAGGAGATATGAACCGGTTCAATGTGGAAACCATAGACTCGGACCTAAACCGATGCCATGCTCTACCCTCACCAATTCATCCTTGTTGTCGCTGATTCAAAATTGTCGAATAACAAAATGCCAAGGGGAGAAGAAATGCTAAACTGAGGCCAATGACTTACCTCCACCGATGGTTCGCAGCTCCAATTTTGACTCTGAGAGCTGCGGTACACCGAGCCCTAGCTCGTCTTTCATCGCGTTGCTGGCAGCCCCATCATCGTAGCCATACGTGGGACAACACGAACCCGAGCTCGCGGCGTCGTCTCCTTCTCGTCATTGTCCTTCCGCTCATCATCGTCCTTGTCGATCGCCTGATTTCTCTTCTCCCCCCCCCCCCCCCTGTTCTTCTCTCTCTCAAATGGCCAGCGGCCATTTTCATTTAACACACAACTGAACCGATTTGAATCAAACTGATTCAACTCCTACCCATTTTCCTTAACCGATTCTTCCTTCCATTTTCTCCTAATTCATTTTCTTTATTTATTTAATTCACTTAATCCCTCATTTAATCTTCACATAATATTTAATTTAATCTTTAATTAATTACTCTCCTATATTTTAATCCCACTTTATTTATTTTCTTCATTTTTAATTAAAATCGAGTCTCCTAATTATTTTGGACCGAGCTGAACCAAAACTGGTTCAGTCGATGTATAACAATTACATCCTCAGTAATACCCCTATAATTTATTCGACTAATCCAATTACATTCCAATTTACAATTTTTAAATTCTGATATAATAGGTCGGGGGATTACAGTTAACATTCTCAATGATATGATTAACAAATGAACTAGACAACTAGTTAAACATGTTTGGATTAGTTAAACTAGTTACTTGAACATGCTCAAAGATTGGTTCTTTAATGATTAGGTAAGTTAAATTAACCTACTAGAGTCTAGTTAATTATTTCAGTTAAGTTGACTAACATACTTCTATTATTTTAAGTTAAGTTAAACAACATGCTTCCATTATTCTAATAAATCAAATACTCAAGTGATGTACAATTAAATTATCTACTATTTATATCTAAATTAATTAACATGTTTGAGTGTAGTTAACTATTCTATTTGGTAAAGTTAATTTGTCAAGTTAGTTAATGTGCTTAATTAATTTACACACATCAAGATTATTAACACTAAAAATGCTCACTAACTTAGTTCCATGTCACACTAGTTATTAATTAAGAAAGCAGAACGATATACATATTGCGAATGAGGAAAGTTAACAGTTTATTTAATGACTATGATTATCACAAGGAGATTTAACTACACCAAGACAGAACCCATGGTAGAACAACACAAACAACATAAATGAAGAAATTATAACACTTTGAATTTACACTAAGCAACAATTAAAATAAACAGTAAGCATTCCTCCTTTTACACTTTAACCATTTATCTCCTTTAAACGTTAGCATTCATCTTTAACAAGGCAGAGTATTTGAATCGCATAACAAACAATAAAACAAAATTAATCAATAAAGACACCCTGAAGCTAGTAAGATCTACGGAGCACTAACGAATCTACACTATCAATCAACAAGGAAATAACAACAGAATGATATCTAATGAATTTTAGCAGCAAATTAACCAAGGAAATGATAGCAGTAGATCAACCAAGGAACAATCCACTAACAATATCAACTAACAGTTAACAACAGCAGTAACGATAGGGAAGTCATAGAGCATCAACATGGAAATCACAACAGAGTATCATCCAAGTAAACTAACACTACTCATGCACTCTACTTGTGGTGTAGGGCCTCCATAGGTTAAGAAACCCCTATTTTCTTACCTCAAAGCTTTAATGCGTTTAGCACTTAAGACTTATCCTCCTTCCTTTGTCAACACCTTCATAATCAAAATGTCTATCCTTAATGATTATGACTTCATAAATTTCATCGTTTTCCTATCCTAATTGCATAGTATATTCATGCATTAACGTTGAGCATATAATTCAGAGCAACAATCATCCAACCATTTGATTCAGAGCATCAAATTAACGTTTCCCACTTCCTACGATTCATTCAAGCTTTTAGTCAATTCTAGCTTAACCAACATATCCTTCATTAAAACTAACAAAGTACTCATATTCATCCATTAACAGAGTGTAACCTGCAGTAATGACTAATTTCTAACATGTCCATGCTTTCGGAATACCAACCAATAGCGCAAATCACGTTTAATAGAAATCCATTCAGAACATACAATCCAACATTCTAGAAAACCAAACCACATCAACTACTATAAACAGGACCATGAACCCAAGTTAACAGAGTTATACAAAATCTTAAAATAGAACTTACAGAACCACAATAAAATAGGAGAAGATCTCACCTTCTAGGTCAACATCTTCGCTTCAAAGAGCTCTCCATCAGTTCTGCATTTCTTCACCTCTCATTTCTCCCCTCTTTGTCTCATCTCAATATATCAACACCAGGAAGGGCACTCTCTGCCAATTCCTAAAAGGCAGAGAGCACACCCGACTGCCTCTCTAGCTTTTTAGAGATTGTTCACCATGCGGGGTGTGATTCTAGGTTGGAAAGAAGCATGCGCAGACAACCACTCATTCATACCGATCAAGCCGGACCCGTTCACTCCTGGGTCAGATCACCCAAGTCGCAACCCGACTGCAACCCGACCCGACGCCAAAAATCACCACTGCCAACCATGAATCGCCCCAACATCGTACCCTGCCAAAACATGATCACCAGAACGCCAAAAGAGAAGAGAAACTCGACCACACATACCTCAATTGTTGCTGGAAAACCACGCTTGCTGGAGCTCTGATTTTGAGTCCTAGCCATGACATGCCACTCCACTTCACTCGTAACCCGCCAAACGTCAGACATTATCGCACCCGGCCCTGAGCTCACTGTCACTGTCCCTCACCTGAACACCCACTCATGCCCAACCTCCTTCTCGTTTTCTCCCGATTCCTCTCTCCCTCGTCACCTCTCTCTCCCTCGATTCAGCTCTCCCTCTCTTTCTTCAACAACAAACTAAGGTTCTAATTAAATTTCCCCTTTTAATTGTTCAAACCCAAACTAGACTGAACTAGTGATGGAAAAAAACAGTTCAATCCCTTCCTATTTCCTTCTGCCAAGTTCCCTTCTTCCTTCCCTTTATTAATTTCCTTTCTTATTTTATAATTCATTACATTCATTTATTTTAAATATATATATATTTATATTTGTGGCTTAAATATTTGTATCGAATATTAACTATAACATCCCATATTTTTAAAATGCGTAAAATTTAAAACTTTTCTTTCCGTAAAAAGATCAGAGTCTTTTTTCCTTCATAAAACCCGATCGCTAAAATCTGATCGCTTTACTTTGGTCGCTAACACCCGATCGCTAAAACCCGATCGCTTTACTTTCACTTTTTTCAGTTTTCTTTCACCTTTATCAGCTTACGTTCAAAAACCATAACATTCTTTGAATAAAATGCAGCGGAATAAAAACAACATTAAATAATGAGAAACAAGTTACAAAACTCTTTTTCAATTACTTTTCCTTTCACTTTCTAGCCCAATCAGCCACAAGATCCACCCGTGTAAATCCTTCAGCAACTGTCTTTAACCTCTTTAACCTGCGCATCTGTTGCTCATTCGTACCTACATCACAAGACCTTAACTAATTAGCCTAACGCTCAGTAAGTGATAAAATGGAATGCCATGCAATGCATGACCATACAATACGATTTAAGTCAAGAGTGTATACATGATAAATACCGTGGAACCATGAGTAACCCGGTCAATCCACAAAGGAGCAACATATATATCAATGGGTTACCCAAGCCGTATACACTCCTTTGTTACCAGAACGTTGGGGATTTCGGAACAGGAAGCAATGAACCCTGGTATCCCATGTCGCTAATCTATTTCTCTCTAATCCATCCAACATGGATCTATGTGACAATGGGACGTCATTAACTTCCCAAACCCCCACACGCCTATTTACATAGATTATTATGTCATACAATATGCACTTGGATTCATACAATCCTATATGCAATAAATGTCTAATAAACAAATCATTAAAAGAACTTAAATCTAGTAAACACACAGCACACAATCCTAATTCTTGCAATGTAGTGTCCGAAGATCAAAACACAGTAAGTATCAACTTACCTGGTGTCCATAACACCTTTTTGTTTCTTTTCTCTTCTTCGTACCTTCAAAACCATAACAACTATGCATTAATCACAATCACCTAAACCTTAACAAATATAACGGAATAGCAATAACCCACAATGTTGCTCATTCCATCAATGTGACTTTACTTTACAAAACTGAATAGTTGTTTCTCATGAAACCATATTTTTCCATAGCCAATAATGACCAATATGCACAATATATGCAATTCAAACCAAGAGGCAGTTTACTAATCAAGAACACTTAACAACAAGGCAATTTAATAAACCATTTCTAGCAACCAAGCCTGAGTCCATCATAGTAACATTTAGGATAAGCACCAACAGAGACATTATGTTAAAGCTATGACATTAACAGAATTCAACAACCAAAGCAGCATTTAAGGAATTCGATAAGAGTTGAGAAAGAAGTCATTATACCTCTTGAGTACCCGAGGAAGCTATTCCTTACTCTTCTCCTCACCTCAATTCTGTACCATTACAGAATGTCTCACTAGAAGACTCCAAGAGCAAAAGACAGTTTCCACAAGAGCACACTGCCATCCTCCAACAAGCTCTTTGTTCATTCCAACAAGCTCTTTGTCCATTCTCTCATTTGCAGCAGGGCACCAACAAAAGAACAAGATAATTTGTCACAATTCAAAACCAACCAACATACAACAGATTCTTCAAATCACTCAACAGAGACCATCAACACCTTAAATCATTCAATACTCCGTATAGATAACTAAGTCCGAATAGCAGAATTTCAACACAGCAGAGAACATCCAATATCCCATTCACCGACCAGATCCATTAGGCAATACAATAGAATAAATCTCAACAAATCAAACCTCTATGATCAAAGTATAATCCCAGTCTTAACAAGTAATCCAAGTGGCAGAACACAATAGGTAGGAAGCCAAACCACTTCACAATATCCATCAAAGTTGCAATCCAAACATTATATCCACGGAGCTAGACTTATAAATATTCACCAACATAAAACATTCAAATGTGTAGGACTAGAATCAAACAACAATAGACTATATTTTATTGTTTCACCTCCTACAAATTTCACATATAATCCACAGAACAAAGAGGAAGCACAGGGAATACCTTCTCCTTCTTCTGCGTCCCAAATTTCTCTTCTCCATCACGGTCTCATAGTGTGTTTCTTTCTAGAAACATAGAACTCCCACTATCTCACTCTCTATTCTCCAAAGATTCCTTCACGCCAGTCACGCCCAAAGAGAACCGAGAATAGAAGCTCCCCTGCCAATGTCAATTCGTGTCCAGTAATTCGCAGCAACAATTTATAGAGAAGAAACGTACACCGCTGGAGACTCACCCATTAACAAAGGAGCTGTCGTGTAGAAGACTCGTGTCATGCCAGGTGAAGGAGTTGAAGACAAGTGAGACACGGAAGAGAGAATCATCAAACTTAAATGGGTTTTTCGGCCAATTTTGCCCTTTCGGACGCGGTGCGTCGTCCGCAGTATCATCTGCATCGTTCGAAACCAGTTTTTGGACGAGAATACGCGTCCCCAGTCCTTCATCTGTACCATCCAAAATGCATATTCGGACGCAATTTAGCATCCACATGAGTCATCTGCAGTCGTCCGAATGTGTCCAGACTTAGGACAGAGTCATTCGGACACCATTTTGTCTCGTCCGTATACTTCCGCTACCGTCCGAAAGTCCCCAGAATTAGAACATATTCATTAAGATGCCATCTTCTCTCGTCCGCAATAGTCCGAATTGTCCCAGAATTGGACAGATTCAAAGTGGAAGGTTTTGCTATCGTCCGCAGCTTCCGAACTATGACAGTTTTAGAGTTGAGGATGCCAAATACCGTCCCAATTCGTCCCAAAATCCATTTTATGTGTTTTTCTTTAACTTTTTATCTTAAATTTCATTGGCCACATATACTAAACCATACGAATACCTACTATGATCTTAGCATGATGTCATGCATGGATTATATGGGTTTTTTCTTTTTCCAGGACATTACATTAACCAACCAAAATTCTAACTTCCGACTTATTCCAAATATTGTTTAAAGATTATTTGAAGTCCAATTTAAATATCTCAATTCCATTTTTCTAAATTCATTTCCATCAATTAATCCTCCAATAACTTCTCTTAAATTATAACCTCTAATGGTTACGTCCTTGGTAATACCCCAATAAATATCCAATTCAATCCAAATTACTTTCAAATTAACCTTATTAAATTTCGATATAAAAATTCAGGGTATTACACGTTTGATTTACTAGACTTAAGTATGTTAACTTCACTTAACTAGAGTGATTAAGAGCATTTTAATTAACTTAAGTAGAGTAATTAATTAGACTTGAGCATGTTTAAGTGACTAATTAATTAACTAGTTGGTAAATAACTAATTGGAGCATATTTAACTAGTTGTTTAAATAATAACTAATCCTTAAACATGTTAATTAACTAACTAGTTGAGCATGTTAATTAACTAGTTGAGCATGTTAATTAACTAGTTGAGCATGTTTAATTAACTTAATTATTTCTTAATGCATTTCAATTAATTAGAGAAATTAACTAACTAGAATAATAAAGGTGATCTTTCCTGAGTATGTGATGTGCTCTAAGGATCACTAAGAGCACTTGTTAGAAAATCGGCCACAAAACTGTAATAATCTGAACTCGCAACTTCAAACGGATTTATCTCCCAATCCAAACGTGAACAACAGCTGGTTTTTGGAGGTCACCAAAATTACACAACCAGGCAGATCATATCAAAATTTTAGTGCAAAAACTACTCAGAATCTCTAGTTATGATCGAAACAATACAACTCCAAAATCTAGGCTTTCACCCGAACAGATTTGACAACCAGAATTCAAACGGAAATAACTCGCCTTGCATACATCCAATGAATGCCAAAATTTGAGGAAAGTAGCTTGATTAATTATAGAACAAATCAGCAAAAGGAACAAAATCAATAGGACATGCGCAAGGCCTTCAAAATATAGTCACACTCACAAAGATCCAACAACATCAATTCAAAGGCAAATTTGCGATGAGCAAGTATTCCACTAAAGATTCAATCTTGACATGAAATCATCAACTATAATCACCAAATAAGATAGTAGCAACCTGATAATAGTAGAATAGAACAAGAAAAACGAAGAACTTCTTGAAAGAAACTTCAAGAAATCCAAGAAGGAACCGTGGAGTCCGCGAACCTCCTAAGGTGAGAGGGGGACTACAATGGCTTCACCATGGCGGTAAGCACTCTCCAAGGGTTTGAAGATCTTCTTCTATCTCCACACCACAATCAAAACCTTGAAGGGGAAGTATTGGAGGAGATAGTAACCCTTCCAACTCGGCCAAGAAGCTTCAAGATGGCCAAGCTTGGGCTATGGATGAATCGGCGATGAGGGAGAGGGATACCGCGGGTTTCTCCACAAAGGAAAAGAGCTAAGTTTTCTATTTCATCAAAAGTACCTTCTCATTCCAAAAGAGGGTATAAAAACCCTAAGTGTTTACAAAAATAATGTCAAAAGACCAAAATACCCTTAACGTGAAAATTTCGGCATGAGGGTATGGTTTGCATGCAAACCGCGCACCTCTCAAACACTTACCAAAAGACAAAACAACATAAAGAAACCAATTAAAATTTCCAGAAACATGTCTATTTCTAAATCAACAAAGATGGTAACCAAATGTTAATAATGCTCTTTGAACCTTCAACACTTCATGGAACCTTCGAGCCGGAAATAACGTGTTATCCGTTCGGTGGCGAATGCATCCATGTGATAACATGAAAAGGAACTCCTTTGTCTTCGTGAGATGTTTCCTCTAAAGAATCCCAAACTTTGATATTACCTACAAAATAAAAATAAGTTAGGAAAGAGATAAGCTTCTTGGCTAGAGCCCGAGTGATCGGGCCTTGGGGCACATCAGTATGTTAAGCAACTAGGATAACTAACTCAAATAATAACTATAATCTTTATTGAGCATGTAAATTAATTAGGATAATTAACTAGAATAATAATGGTAATTCTACTTGAGCATGTTAATTAATTTGGATATCTAACTAGAATAACAAATGTAGTTATTTCTCGAGCATGTAAATGAACTAGGATAACTAGCATGCTAATTCATAGTACGTTGTAACTTCGGTTCCATTTGTTGTTGTGTTCCATAAGTTCAAGCATACTATAATTCATTGTATATTGTTCATATATGTCGATTTAAATTATGTATTCCTTTCATGATTTGCTATTTAATTTCCTTAATATTCGTCGTTTGATTTCCTTATGTGCTTAGTCGTTTCCAATTCAATATTTAATTGCTCTCCAACGGGTGCTTTCAGTTTCTGTATCCAATTACCTTCCTTATATGCACTATTCAATTGTTATGCCAATTGTTATGTCATCATGCATCATGCATCATGCTAATAGTTACGTTGTACTACATCATGCATCATGTTAATAGAACCACTAGGGAGTGCCACTAGGCGGTACTCACACATGCATTATGTGAGGAAAAATGTTAAAGAAAAACAAAAGAAAAAGAAAAATGGAGTTAGGTGCGGATGGGTAGTTCAGATCTAACCCGACAACTACGTCAGGCCCCTACCTTATCTGAAAAGGGACTAGTTTGCACACATGAAGTTAGAAGCCGATCAAACAATATCATTCCATACGGTTTCTCTAGTCTCCAGCTCGATGTATGAGTAAAGAACCAATGACTTAACGAAAAGATTAGTTTGGGTGGCCCCCATTCCAAAAAGGACTAAAGAGAGGCATACTATATTGCTTAAACCATTTTCATTACTAAGCCTTTGGGCTTATAGTTTACTTGTGGTGTAGGTGTAGGTACTTGTACGTGAACTTAATGCACAGACTAAGGAGTAAAGGCGAAAACTATGCACAGATCAAATAGCAGGGATGAAGAATTCGCACGCGTGAGACTCATGGTTGGCTAGGCTGAAGAGAGTAAAAGAGAGAAGAACAGTTGTAATTAAATTGTATTTCATTGTTCGGTTTTCGAGTTGTATTTAATTGTCTAGTTTTTATTTCTCAAACGAATTATTTACGCTTCCGCTATGTTTTAACGAAAAAAGTTTTGACAAACTGGTTTTGCACTCTGATATTATCTTAAAAAGGGTTTCCATAAAGGTTTTAGCGGGTTGATAAAAGTTTTAAATTTTAATGAATTTTAATAAGGGAAAAATAAAAATTGGGTCATTACAAGACGTGCGGTGAGGTTTTTCCTTGAAAGTTTGGGAAGAGAGAGAGAGAGAGAGAGAGAGAAAGAGAACTCCAGTGAGGGATTACTGCCTGATGAGGAATTAGAGCTGAGAAAAGCGAAGAGGAAAAACGCATGAGGTAAGGAATAATGCATGTGGTTTGTCTAAAAGGACCTACATCGCAGGAGTAGGATTTTTGTGAATATGTTGCTCTTTGTAAATCATTTGTTCTTCGTAGATGTTCATTTAAGTAATGGTTTTCATGCTTACTGTCTGTTTGATAGTTTATATACACATAATAGCTGGTAAGGATAGTCAATGTACAATCATTCGAAGTGAAGGAATGGGTGTGTATACTCTGTTATTTTGTTGGATAATTCTAAGCAATACAACCTGTTATATATATGTGCTTTTGTTGTTTTCCCTGCATAATGAAACTGTCATTAGGAGAGACAGACTGTTTAAATAAAATTGTTTAGGTTATGGTCTTTAACCATTAGGTCGTACTGCTATTGGTAGTGTTTTCTATTAATAGTTTGATCTGTCGTATGTTCTTTATAAGTTGTAAAATATTAAAAATATTGATTAATATATGTTAACGTTTACAAGCTGTTTTAGGAATATTGATCTATGGATATAAAGGATTAGATTAGGTTAGTTTCTATTTCATAGTGTAATAATAAAAGCATGTTTAGTGATAAATTAAAGTCGATGCATGATTCTTGCTTATTGTTAGTTGTTTGTGATATATGTACTGCTATGTGTGACATTCATGTAGACATGTTAGTAGGATTGTACGTCATGCATTTTATGGGCTTAAAAATGAAGATAATAAATGGTGTTTCCTACGTGAGTTCAAAAACTGAAGAAATTGCTCACACGTAGGAAACAACTCCTTTGCGGAGGTTGCTCTCACCCAAGAGTAAATGAATGTAATGTAAGTGGGCTCATTTTTAGTGAGTTTGGAAACTGAAGAGGTTGCTCTCACCCAACTTATAAATGTATCAGGCTTAATCATGTAGGGCTGTCATAGAGGTTAATGTTGCATTTCATTTTATATTTCTTACTGGGCAACAAGCTCAGTATTCCTCTTGTGATTTAGGTATGGATGTTGAGTCGGTTGAAGTGAACGTTGAAGGAGTGTGACGTGATGGAAGCTTGTGTTACCATGCGAGATACGATCTCGGCGGTTATGGCTCTAAATGAATAAAAGTTGTTTTTAAATGCATAAAGACTTTGTTATGAATTTCAAGTATTTATTTATGTTGTTTTTTGTAAAACAGTTAAATGTTTTATTCTGCGTAACGTACTCTGATGTTTTTCTACTAAGTATCATTTAATGGGATCTTAAAATGTTCTAAATTTTACAAAAAATTCATAAACGGAAATGAGATGTTACATATTAGTCGTTTCGGTGAGAAAGGGAAGTTGGCCCCAAAGTATATAGGTCCTTTTCAAATTATTGAATGAATTGGCCCAATGGCTCATCGGTTGGAATTATCACCACAGTTGTATTATGTTCATAATGTCTTCCATGTTTCTATGCTGATGAAGTATATTCTAGATCCATCGCATGTTATTTCTTGGACCGAGGATCCTATTTAGGAGGATGTGTCTTATGTGGAATAACCTAGGAAACATTTTCCCCCAAATCTGCATTATGGACGAGCGTTTCGGGAGGAAGGGAGATTTCCTTTCGAATTCCCTCCTCTCCTTCAATTCATAAGCATTCGGTTTTGCCCTTTCCTTGCATCGTTTTCTCACAGTCTGCCAGCTCTCGCACAAATCTGCAATGCTGTATTTCAATTAGTTGTAAGATGGATTTGGAGCTCTGTGACGAGCAATGTTCGCCTTCGGTAAGCTATCCTCTTCCTCACCTTGTAATTTGATTCCATGATTGAAATTCTGATCCTTGGTTTCAATTACCGGTTGGGTTTGTGCAATTTCAATGGTGGAAAGAAGGTGGATTTCACGGTTGTAATCGGAACTCCCATAGTTGGAAAATCAAGGAGTGTTAGAGGTAAAAATTGAATCTTTCGTTTGCATTTTTGACTTTGTTTACTACTGTTGATCTGGATTTTGGAATGGTTATATTAAAATGATTTTTAGACTTTAAGTTTACTAGAATATCAAGTTTAGCTGATGATTTGGATGGAATCGGGCAAACCTTGTTGCATGAATTTCGTCGACATTGAAACGTCGGAAAGCGGCTCCGCAAACGCCGAGCTACGGTGTGCACTATGCTTGACCGTCGACTCCGGTCTAGAGATGACTGGCCAAGACAGGGAGTATCGGCCAGAGTTGGGTTTATTTTCATCGTTGAACGCAGTGGTCTACGATGAGGACGATGATGATGTTGTGAGATTGCCTTGGATCAAACCATGTTTCGGCTAGATGGATTTCAAATCCATAGAGTCCTTGAGCTGCAAAATTTGGGCTACAGTACTAGGCTGCAGATTGGACTGTAGATTGGACTGCAGTTTTGGGTTGCAGTCCATCATTTATTTCAGACTTATCTTGGGCTTAGTTTGGGCCAGAACCTTGGGTTATTTTATCAATTCAATATTGGGGTGATTTTAATAATAATTGGACATTTTTATTTATAAAAATTTGACCCAAAAATTAATGTCTTATTTTTGGATAGGTACCAATAATTATTTAAATATCTGTGGATGTTGGATTCGAGATATTCAAATTATTGGTTTCTGATCCGTATAAGCTCACTTCAAGGTATAGATTTAATTTATGCACTACATTGCATAATTTTTTTTAAAGTGAATATTTTGAAACTAATCTCATATCAAAACGATGCATCCATTTTTATGACCATCAAATTTTTATATTGTATTTTATTTTCATTGCTCACGTTTCCAATCAAGCATGCCTATAAATATTTTTCGATCAACTTGGTCATGCGAATCGAGTTTGATCGACCCGATTTGGGGTCTATTTTATTTTCACACATTCTACCGTGCGTAATGCGTTTGTTTGTTATTGAATTGGGTAATAGGAGATTTTTCAAATGTCCTTGGGTTCGAATCCCTAAAGTGCAAATAGGTAATATGACAGTTGTATGTGTCGTGTCCTTGGGTTACGAATCCCTAATCCTAATCAGGGTATTATTTGGCTTTTGCGATCGTCAAATATCACCTTTATTCTGTTATATGTCTATGACATGGTATGCCGGGAGTCTGTGAGTGACTTCATTTTCATTATGATTTTTAATTTGTACAACAATGGCTTATTTTAATTACGTGCCACATATTAGTGGGTGATTTCACACACATGCCCTTTTGTGCATTTTTTTCTGAAAGGAATTTATAAAACGTGAGTTATAAATTCATGCATGCTTAAATATCATTTTAACTAAGTTTTTCCTTAAAAACATGATCCCTATTGAGTTTAGTCAACTCATCTTAATGACACATTTCAAGATTTTATCAGCTAGTATTCCACTTGTCAAGTTAAGATTTAGCCTCAACAAAGATTTTATTTTATTTTTGTACTGTATAGTTTATCCTTGAGAGACTATTTTGCGAGGTATACTTCATCTAAACAACTGTAATCTTATTTTTAATTTCTGCACAGTTATTTATTTTGGATTATATTACTATGCTATCGGATAGTACTATTGGATCTATTAAGCCCATGTTTGTCGGGCCCTAGCATAGTATTAATATTTTAAGTCTTCCACTATTAATTAATAAAATTTAAGAGAAAAAAGGTTGGGTGATTTGATTCTTTGGGCCGGGTCGTTCCCCATTCAATCTTGGGTTCCTTTTGGGTTGTGACATGTAGGAGCTCTCCCTTCCCATCCAGACTAGCCTCACCAATGTTGATAATATGACATTGATGTTAATCCTTCGATATCTAAAAATCAATTTCCTATCAGACACAGATTCGCTAAAAAAGAAAACTAAAAATCCATAAATTGTATCTTACATGGGCAATGAACTGAATTACCACAAAGAAATCAAAGCTAACTAAATTTGTTGAGAGCTTTCCAAACCAGCCATTAATTTCCAAGCGATGAGACGAACGGAAAAAGGTTTATTCTCATTAGTGGTTGTACCCAACTATTGTTGGTTTCTTTTCTCTTTTGTCTGATAAACTACACTAAAAGGTATGTAGAACTTGCACATCCTCAAAACATGCAAAATGATGTATAACAAAGAAGACAAGTACGAATTTAAAAGTGAGAAACAAATTATATTTATCAAGAAGAATTGGAAAAAACACAATACAAAAATTAAGGTTCACAAGAAGAGAACAAACACATATGCATCAATTTTCAATGAGGGAGATCAAACTAAGCTAGGTCTTCGCATCCTCCTTGGTAACACTGATTTGTTTAAAATTACGTGGGAATTCAACAAGAAAATGTACAATAGTATGTATATCATGTACGAATCTAATCTTAATCCATCAACTTCAAGTCTCCGCGTGGGTCTCTGGAGGAGATGAAGCACCCAAAAACTTTCTCATCGTTTAAATCACGGAACCGCCCTCCATCGACCATGAATTCATTCCAACCGTTCGATTGTTGGAATCTCTCCGTTTGTACTTCTCGCCACCCTCCTGGTCATTATCATTGAAAGCCTGGGCCACCAACTGCTGGACCGTCTGTAGGCCGACAAATGACTTTCCTAGAAAAACCGAGTACCGGTTCACAAACTCCGAATAAACCGGGAGGACAAGCTTCAACGTAGCCTCCTTCATTTGCTCTCTCAAATCCGGGTCGGGTATACAGTAAAGTACTCTGTGTCTGTGAGAAACGCCGTTGAGGCTCTTTAAAAACGCCTCCATTTTTCCCCTCGCCAGTCCTTCAATGGCTTCCTTGCTCTTCCTCTTCACCTCATCTTCTTCCTCCAGAATCATCACCGATGGCCCCCAGGCTAGGTTTTGGTACATGTAAGCGGATTCCTCAGCCGCTATTTTATACCTCTTTCTCATATACTGTTCCCCTAGCAGTGTTCCTAGCTCTGTGTTTCTGGTCCTCATGTAAATGTACCAGTTCGTGTTCATCGAGAATATGCACGGTAGAATATTATCCTTGTAGCGTAATTTTTTAGATTCGACGTTTCTTTGAAGAGCTTCGATCATATTGGAAATGGCGTCTTCTAGTAAATTCTCGTTGGTTTCGGCCTTTGCAAGAATTCCTGTCTTCCATATTAGCTCTGTTCGAAGGACTTTTGCCATGGATGCGCTGTAATTTTTGCTTGCTAAGTACTTGAGGTAATTGACTGCATATCTTACTAATTTTGGGACCGATCCATCTTTTGGAGGAGGAAAACCATCGGAATCGCCTTCGATTTGGAGGCCGAACTCCCAGAATACTTTTGTTGAAGCATGGATTAAAAGCTTTTGGAGTTCTCTGAACCGAGTACAGATGTCTGCTCCGGCATCTCCTTCGAAAATTTGAGCGAATTCAGGATTGAGTTTTTCCAATGAATCGAACATGTCCAAAAGCTTGAACAGCTTCTGCGCCTCTTTGCTGCTCCTCGCGACGCCTTCTCCAAACCGGAAGAAGACAGCCATTATTTTGTCCGATATCTTCGTAAAACATTCCGGCCATACTAGTCCGTCCATGATTGTTCCGAGAACTTGGTTGCACAGTTTCTTTTCGGATTCTATCACCGTTTTGGCTGCAAGTTCGAAGTGTTTTATCCAAAGAGTAATTGCAGTCTCCAAATTCTTCCACTCCAATTTGTCAATTTCTTCAGCAGTGTAAGTTTTCAGATAATCTGGATTTAGTCTCATTAGTGCTTTAGCTGCTCTTCTGTATCTAACCTGCGTGAAAGACATCAATTTCAAGGCCTGGCTGGAATTCACAAAGGAATGAAGAAAGTTTCATTAGATTTTCGCTGTTAGAAGATTTTGCTGAACTTACCTTTACAAAAATGTCTATGCATATATCCAAGCAATCATTCGCATTCAAAGTTTCAGAAATTCGTCTAAGAACTTGAATCTCCAGCTCTGAACCCAGCACATGGGCAACAATATCAGCTTCTTCCTCATCAGGCTGCGATTCCATTATATCCGGATGCTTCAGTTGCATTAAGATTCTTTCATACTCGTCTTGTAAGTTTAACAAAGCTTCGTCAAGGAGGCCCTCAAACCTCATGGCATCAATCTCAGTCTCGTAAAGAGCTTTAAGAGTGATGAGAGTTTCTCTTAGTCTGTGAATTCTGTGCTGATCTGTGGCCTTCGTTCGGCTCAGAAACTCTACGACCTCTTGAAGCTTCTGAATCACTGGCTCACCGTCTTGGCCGATCGAATTTACAGCAGCATTGAGCTTCTCAACACAATCCACATAACTGATGAGCTTCTTGAGCCTTTTTTGCAGCGATTTCTCGGCTGACAATTGCGACGAAAATTGAAGGATCTCATATTGGAATGATTCGAAGAGCTTGAAGTCTTCGAGGAGTGAGAGTGCGGGAGACAATGCTCGGTTGATTCGGGTATCGAGTGCTTTGTTTGCCATGGCCAGAGACTGCAAAGGCGCTATTCTTCTCGTAGCCATACCTACATTGTCGTCGATTAAGCTTAGCTTTTTATCCATAGACTTAAGGTCTTCCTCCAATTTGGCTGATGCTTTGAGGATGTTCTTCAAATCCGAACAAGCTACTACAATCTGAGAAAGCCGACAGTCTTCCTCAGTGGGTGCCATACTTTCTTCTATCCAGCGCTCTCAGATTGCTGCATTCAAAATGGTAGGCTGTAAAACATAAAGACAAACGTTAATAACAAGGTTAAATTCTGGTGGGAGTATCGGAAAAGACGACGACGACGGCAGAAGCCATGTTTGATTACTGGGTCTCGATGCAAACTAAAGGACAAATGGCATCTGCTTCATGAAAACAAACAAATCTGATTGGAAGCATAGAAAATTCCTCGCCGGTTCAAAATGGGCTCCAATTTGAGCAATCGATTTCCTGGCAGCTGCTCGATTGGGCTTTTGGTCTCTAACTGTTCCTTTCGACATCTATACGACCTTTTATTCAGTTCGTTCGTCACATAAGTAATTGATGGGTTCCACTCCATGTAAGCCCATCGCATAGTTAATTTATGGATAATTAAAAAACAAAACAACCTCTCAACTATAAAATTAATGACAAGTCAATATTAAAATAATTTCGTTAACAATTAAAATCTTGAACTATAAAAAATGAACGAAGCAAATTTCATAGTCATGTTTTCCATTAAAAAAAAGTTTCAAGACAGGAATGTTCGTATTAAAAATAATGGACGTCTGCTTTTTAAGAACGATGTCATTCCTATTACCATTCACAAATTAACGAGCGTCCATCTTAGGGAGCAAATGTTCGTTATTTTTAGTACAGACGTCCACATCTATAAAAATGCAAAGATGCAAGTGTCCTTCCTATCAACATTCACAAAGTAATGGACGATTTTCCAAGGAAGATCACATATGTCATTTTAGTACGGACGTCTACGCCTATGTAAATGGAAAGACACAGATTGTCATATAATTATTTTCGTTCGCCTTCATGTAAAGGGTTATACATGTAAAACTCGTGAATTTATAATTATAAATTTCACTTGTTATTTTTTCGCATGATATTCGGTCAAGCGTTGAAAAGGCTTAGCGGCCAAGTGTAGATTTTTAGTCAAATAGTTGAAATCGGTAAAATTGGGTACTACTAAGCAGTAAATCAATTGATGAAATAAATTTAGTAAATTGTTTTAGCTAAGAAATCATTGTCAGTTAGCATTTAGAAAGAGTTGGGATTTGAATCGAAACTTGAATTGGATTTATTTAATATATAAAATATATTTTTTAATATATATGATTAAAATTAATAATTTTATTTAAATCAAAATAAATAAAGAAGAAGAAGACACGCCCGAGAGGAGAGAGATGCGAGAGTGGGAAACGAAATTGGAGAGTTGACGATTTTCAACTACGAATTTGAGTTCCCGAAGTCAAAACCAACAATTTTGTGAAGGTCGTTGGTAAGTGTTTTAATTTTCCCATCCATTTTTGAGTATAAAGTTTGAGATTTTGTTTGACCTCGAATTCGAGCTTAGAGGGAAATTTCTAGTTTATATTGGTAGAATAAGAGTCTATGCAAGGTTATTTGTCGTTGGAAGTCGAAAATCGAGAGAACGTTGTCCCAATCGACCCATACGTGGTATCTGGTCAACAAGTCAAGTTGGGAATGCACGAGTCGATGCACGGGCCGTTTCGGTCAACCATCATTCTTTTTATGATTGGAATTCTTTTTTATGACAAGGATTTTATTATGGCTATGAATGATTTTAAACATTTGCTTGAAAAATTGGAATTTATGTTTTCATTTTTTCAAGTCTTCTGCTGTGTTTTATTCTTAAAGGCATGATTTAATAATTTATTTTATATATATATATATATATATATATATATATATATATATATATATATATATTTAAATCCAACATGTATTTATTCACTTATTCTCTTTAATGTATATATATATATTTTAAATATACATCACAATGACCAATCACAAAGTTCTGGGTCAAGAGACTCATTAACCTTTATGTTTTCTTTTATTTTACAAGTGATTCATTTTATAACCAATTAGAGAAAACACCTAAATCAAAGGATAAAGAGAAGCCAAAGCACTTATTAAGATGAGAGTTAGAACAAGCGACCAAAACCTTCGTTCACTCGGAGACAACTACCATCACTTAATGAGTTTTTGCTTCTACTAAAGGAAAGTTCATTGGAGATAGACTATCATTTTAAGCTAGGAAACTTTATTTATTTTTGTGTTATTTAAATTTGAACATTTGGATGTGGAACTATGTTATGGCATGTTGTGACACTCATGTAAGCTATATTAGCCGAGTGTGGTTTATTTATGTTGGAATAAGTTGTAATTTTGTCCTTAGTGGTAACCCTTATTTGAGGGAGTAAGCTCTCTCTAAGGGCTACCCTAGGCAGTTGACTCAAATAATAGAAGCCTTGTTTGAAATTGTAGAGATTTCTCCATAGCTGCATCTTTTTCAGTGAGTTACATTCGATCAAGCTTATGTGTTGTCTATTGATTTCATCTTTTGTAACTTTTGGTGATATCTCCTACTACTACTCCTTTCTTTTCCTTGTGTTTTGAGGGAGAACATCTAGGAAGGCATAAAAACTTGCAAGAAACTCAAGTTGGAGTGCTCTCCATCGAAAGGAGTCATTGAACTCAAAAGGTGCAGAAGTAATGTCTATTCAAACAAACTTATAGCTCTTCAATCATAGCTCAATCATCCCATCAATTTTGATTGTGATTTTTCAAAGGGCAGTACTTCACTCAATTGGTAAGAAGTGGTCCAAAAATCATAGAAAGAATCTTTGTATCAATCAAGATACATTTTTCCAACATTTGACCTAATTCTCGGCTTAGTGGGTGCCTACATTCGAGAAGATGTCATCTTTGCATTTATATCTCTCCCGTCAAAGAGAATTTCACCCTATAATCTTGAGGGATGTTTTTTTCACATATAACAAGTGTTTATGTCTAAACTTCATGTGAAGGCATTTTTAATTGATGGAGTTATTGTGCCCTCAAGTTGACTAAAAAAATCTACCGAGAAACTATCTATCCACAGCAACTTGTAAACTTTCTTTTTTGGTAATGCATCCCATAATATATATATATATATATTATGTGATACTTGAAGAGAATAAGTCAATAAATGCATGTTGTATTTTAATATTTTTCCTTAAGCTAAAAAGGGTATTACGGTTATGGTATCAGAGCATAGGTTTGAAAATCATTTATGTAGACCGTCAAACAACGCAAGTCTCAGCACATAAATGCCTCCCCAACTATAAGTACTATTCCCTAATGAATATAGTTGCTTAGTTGTTTTATTTAATTGTGTTAGGAGTTAACTAGTTGACGAAGATGGTGAGAGGGCATGGACAGAATGTGGACACAAGGGACAAAGTGATTTGTCAGTTATTTTATTTGTTAGAGAGACAATTCTAGTACTTGGACTTGTTCATGGAACAGGATGCACAGGGAAGTATGCATTCCACCTCTCATAGGGAGGCAGGATGGGAAAAATTACATAAACTGAAGCCACCTAGCTTTGACAAGAGTGCTGCGGATCCCACTAGTGTGGAATAATGGATTCGATCACTAGATGAAATATTTGAATATGCTAAAATAGAGGAGGTGGAAAGAATATATGACACGAGATGACCTGCAAAAGGAAGTACGTGTTAGCAACCCACGAAGAATGACAGGGAAGGAGATGTAGACCTTTGATCGGATCCAGGAACTATCTAACGTTAGGTTCACGGATTTTAGATTTTTGAAGAAAATCTACCGATCGCGAGCAATGGTTCGGTTTTCCCTCGCTCAAACTCCCAATGGAAGTTTGAAAAGGGAAAACTTACGAGTTAGCTCAAGCACCACGAGCTTGCTAACAAGGAAGTCCTCTACTTCATCTCGGATTCGAAGATCTGGGGCGGCCGCTCGACGGAGTCGGAATTTCCTCACAGGGGAGGGAAAATAGTAATATATTAATCTCGTCAAAGTTGTTTTTCAATGCATCTAACCATGGAAATTTATAAACCTAGGTGATGATGAGTAGGGGTGATGGACGGTCGAGATGAGGCAGATGATGGGCGGCCAAGATGAGGCATATGGGTGGCAATATGCAGGCTCTTGGATGAATGTGGAATGAATGGCCGAGATTAAAGCTGGTGGAAGAACATGCATGGCGTAGACGTGGCAGCTCCTTGATGTTTTCTTTGGGCTTGCTCTTTCCTTGGGCATGAAATGGATTGGACTTGGCCCATAACTCAATCATCACCATCTAACCTAACCAATAATCTAAATGCATGAATGAGTAAAGCTTATAACCATGCCTTACCCTCACAAAATAGGCTCAATGTTTGCCATGAAAATAAAAATAAGAAATAAATAAAAATATGCAGAATTGAAAGGTTACACGTTTGGGATGCCGGGAAGACAAATTCCCGTTTGGTGAGGCTCATAACATTCACGTGTGTCCCAAGTCAAGACATGCACAGGTTGCTCCCTATCCGTTGGGACAACATCCCAAATAGAATCATCCTCGAAGTTAATACCTACAAAAGAAACAAGATCATCAGTAATTTGGCTAAGTGACAGTAAGGACCTTGTTTGCGATCGAGTAATAGGCTTTGGCCCCCGAGGCATGTCAATATCGTCTATTGTGTACCTACTTTTGCAAAATGTCAAGTATCGTGGGATTCTATAAAGACAATCCATGACGTAAGGGTGATGACATGGGAAGCATTCAAGGAAGTTATGATGAGTATTTCAATCATACCATGAGGAATCAAAAGCTGGTGGAGTTTGTACAGCTTCGCCAAATTGGGATAGTTGCATAGTGTATACGTAAGTTTGAAGCTATAATGACTCGTATCCCATTTAATTTTTTTAAACATGTTATAAAACGTAATTAACTTGCCATTCACATCATAACATAGCGGAAGCATTTCCTTAATTTTTAAAAGACCCATTGTACCATTTATAGCAATTAAAACTGTAGCACCCGATTTCTTTCTATCATATTTTAGTCCATTTTTTGTCATATGTGTGTGTGTGTATATATATATATATATTATTTTTATTTTTATTTTTTAACCTTTCATTTCATTTTTCCTTTAGTGTAGCAGAAGTCTTTTCTCTTTAACAAACCAATCAACTCATAAATCATTTATCAATTATTACAAATCATTTTCTTTTACAAAATGTGTCTCATTTCACAAATCTAGTTCTCCATAACAACTCCAAGCGCTCCTCATCAATATGCTCCATCAACTGCATGGTCCTTTACTATCAGTCTCTTTGTCCAAGTTACCTTCATCACATGATATGCATTTATCATAAAAGCATGAGTCTTTCATTTTCATTTTCATTTCATGCCGCGTTCTTTTCTATTTTTTTCTTTTACCAGTCTGATTGTTGGAGTACAGTCTAGGGAATAATAAATACAGTCCAGTCAATACCAACCCTGAATGATCCTAGATTGTTGGAGCACAGTCTAGGGAAGAGTACAATCCAATAAATCCCACCTTCAAACGATCCTATTCTTTATTTCTTTGTTAGTTACGTATTTTCTTATTGCCTATTCATCTTCAAGCCCTGGCCATACAAGGCTATTTACGTATTTTATTTATGTTTATCTTTCTTTATTGAAGCATAAGCATGTAAAACATCTTCATTCTTTTTTGTAAAAACCATGATGCATGAATGCACACACAAAACATATGGTATCCCATTTCATTTTTTTAAACGTGTTATAAAACATAATTAACTTGCCATTAACATCATAACATAGCATAAGCATTTCTTTTTAATTTAAAAGACCCATTGTACCATTTATAGCAATTAAAACTGTACCGCCCCAATTTCTTTCTATCTTATTTTAGTCCCTTTTTTGTCATATATGTGTGTGTGTGTGTATATATATATATATAATTTTTATTTTTATTTTTTGACCCTTCATTTCATTTTTCCTTTAGCGTGGCATAAGTCTTTTCTCTTTAACAAACCAATCAACTCATAAATCATTTATCAATTATTACAAATCATTTTCTTTTACAAAACATGTCTCATTCCACAAATCTAGTTCTCCGTAACAACTCCGAGTTCTCCTCATCAATATGCTCCATCAACTGCGTGGTCCTTTGCTATTAGCCTCTTTGTCCAAGTTACCTTCATCACATGATATGCATTTATCATAAAAGCACGAGTCTTTCATTGTCATTTTCAGGCCGCGTTCTTTTCTTTTCTTTTCTTTTACCAGTCTGATTGTTGGAGTACAGTTTAGGGAATAATAAATACAGTCCAGTCAATACCACCCCCAAATGATCCTAGATTGTTGGAGCACAGTCTAGAGAAGAGTCCAGTCAAGTCAATCCCTATAACGACTCGGACTTTCGTCACTTTTTTAAAATTCGTTAAAATTTGAGAAAAAAACGTATCAGAGTGCGCCTAATCCGGACCGCTACCAACCGTTCGTTAAAACTCGTTATAAAGATCTAATTTAAATAAATATACGGAAGCGTAAAAATAAATCATTTAGTTATGATGCTGCGGAAGCACTTAGAAAACCTTTTTATTAAGAAATACTAAACAAATTAAATACACTTTTGATTACAATTTAGGAAACTCTTATTTAATTAAATTACAAACCATTTATTTCTTATTGTTTGTAGCCTGGCCAACCGCAAGCACACTCGCGTGCAAAATCTATCATCAACTGTGTCGAATCCATATGCTACCTTCTCCTGCAAGTAACTACACCACGGGTAAACTGTAAACTTAAAAAGGCTTAATAAGAAAAGAGTTACCAATAAAAACTATAGAATTTAAATGCAATTATTACCTTGGATAATTTAAACGTGCTTATTGATTAAATTAATATAAACCTAATCGCTTAGTCAATTCATAATCAATTATTATCTACGAACAACCAAAAACCTATAATACGAGCAGAGCTATCAATGAAGTAACCATTAACAAACCCTAAAACTAATAGGGAGCTAACCACAAGTGACCTTACAGAGTATCAACAAGAAATAACAGAGCATTCAAGCATAAAACCTACATAGCAACGTGATGATCTACATACTGAACAACTATCAATAACAATCTAGAGAAATAATACACAATCCATCCAACAGAGAATTCACAAATAGGGAAACTAAAGACAGAAATTATGAAACCATAACTCAACGCACGCACACATACTCGTGGGTAGGGCTTAGACGGCCAACATTACCCATTCCTTACCATTTGACAAACCTAAAACAGGGACAGACAACTCCAGCAACAACTCCAGCTCACGGATGACAGCTCCAGAGAACCCAGCTCCCTCTCGAGAGAGCTCCAAAGCTTCAGCAGCTCACCTAGAGAGCTCTGCTCTTCAAGTTTTTATCCCCACTCCTCCTTCTCTCGGTTTTCCTTCTGCCTTTTAATCCTCTTCTCTGGCAGAGTATAGCTTCATCTGCACGCCCGACCATCACGTCCGACCAACACACCCTAACAATGCCCTTCTTTATCTCCCTTCATTCCTCTACATGTCCTTGCTGTCGGCTTCCAGCACAAGGAACCAGCCACTGAGAGCCTGTTTGATCCAAAACGACAAGCTGGACCAAGGCCTTTGGGCGGTCCAGCTTGAACCCGAACCACGCCAGTGCTCCCCCTCAAAGACGATGAGCCCAAAAGCCCCTGCCACTGCCAACCATCACAGCCGGCCAACAGAATGCGGAAGAGGAAAACATAATCATCGACTTACCTCATCCCGTCGCTAGAATCACAGTAGCAACATCAATCCCGAGCCCCAATTCGCGAGCCCTAGCCGCGAACCGCCGCATCTCGCCGCTCCATGCCGCACCTAGATGTCGTGCACGCTAGACCCGTCGTCATCATCTCCTCCCCATCGCGCCCTCACTCCCTCGTCGCCTCTCCCTTCCTCTCTCTGTCTCTCTTCATTTTCAGTAATGGCCAAAGGCCATTCCTTGGCCTTCAGCAAAGAATGGCCTACAAGCCATTATTTTGCTCCACCACCAACTGGTTAACTCAAACCGGTTTACCTATTTCCTCTCCCCTCAATTCCTTCATTAATCAATCCACTAAATTTTCTAATCCCATTTCAATTAAATCCTTTAATTTATTAAATTTAATCCAATTTATCCATTCTATTCATTAGCTTTAAAATACCCCTAAATTGATTTAATTTAGCAAATTAAATCAAATTTATTCATTTTCACTAAAATAGCCCTAGGCCTAACACTCCTAATACGCCCTGTAATATACCGATAATTAAAAATATCGGGTTATTACATACTTCCCCCTTATATAAATTTTGTCCTCCAAAATTTGCCCCTTAACAATCGCTATCTACCCATCTAAACCATTTGTTAGCTAACCCGATTTGGTGTTCTTGATGACTTTAGGCTTTAGCTTAATACTAATCCCTCTCGGATTGACGTTTGCATGACTCTAGCTAATAGATTAGCTTGACAACGTCCAAACTCATCTCTTCGCACCAAAGTCGATCCAACTATCGAACTCACTCTTCCACACTTTCGCTACGCTACTCTGATCCACCCATTGACCCCTCTTAGGTTTCTAACCCATTTGTGCTTCCCGGTTTGTGTGTGAATACCAGTTTTCGTTCCTGTTCCCATATCCATTCCTAGAAATCACTCTAGAAACTTCGTTTCTATTTCTGTCTCCGTTCTTGTTCCTGTTCCCGTTTCAAGTTATGTTTCCGTTCTCGTTCCCACCTCGGTATTTGTTTCAATTCCCATGATTGTACGCGTTCCTGTATCCGGTTCTATTTCCGCTTCCATCTCTGGAAATTTTGTCTCCGTTTTCGTTTCTGCTTCCATTTTTGGAAACTTCTTCTCCGTTTTCGTTTCACTTCTATTTCTGGAAAATTTGTCTCCTTTTCAGTTTCCATGCTCATACCGTTTTTGTATCCATTTCCGTTATCCAAGGTTTTTGTTTCTATTACCGTTTCCAGTTCGGTTTATGTGATCGTTTGTTGAAAGGTTCAACTGACTCTCTAAGCTACCACACTTAATCCCATTGACCCTTACCATCACGTCTACCCTTTATCTACCCATTGTAACCTCTCCTCTTATCTTACAATTTTATTTTTTACGCTTTAATTTATCAGTATATTTCACTTTTTCTGTTCGTAACCTTCGGTATAGCAGCGATGACATAGTTTGAAAGTCTGCTAACCATTGGCTATTCTTTTCATCGTTTGCCTCCCATATAGCAGCAATGACATAATCTGAAAGACTGCAAATCATTGGCCGTTATGTTTTGGCATAATCCAGGAACTATCCCGGCATAATCCAAGGACATTGCAACCAATACGAGTAACAATGGCATAATCCGAAAGCTTGCTAGCGACGATAGCATAATCCGAAAGCTTTCTAGCGATCGTGTCCATGAAAGACTTGTCCACGAAGGACTTAACAACCTCACATCATATCATTGCCGTTTTCTTAATTCACTTTTTACTTCTTTAGTTTGCTTTTTATTATTTATTAATTCATTGTCTTCAGTCTCGTTGCTCGTGATTCGTTTGTCGTTTGTGCCCAACTTGTGCATAATTCAACCTAAGTGCCCTCGTTTAACTACCTGACTTCATTTAACTAGATCCTTCCACTTATTACCCCGTTCTTATTTCCAAAAATTTGGGCAGTCTCCCTTGTTTTTAGACTCCCCCAAAGCTAAACATCCTGCATAAAATATCCCGAACAATTCCAGTAGCTTCTACTCTCTATTACATACCATTATCTACAACTCATTCTCTACTATAAACTCCTTTTCGTTACAAAATAATCTTAACTAATAAAGAAATTAAAACGATTAAATTAAAGTACAAGCGATTAAATTGAAATACTTACAGTTGATGAAAGATTTCCAAGACAGGCTTGCGCTAGCAGGCAGGCTATTATTATTAGTTGACTTTTTCAAAACCATACAAGTGGTTTTAAAACAAGCGAGAGACTTAGTTTTAAAAACGATACCAGAGCAGTGTACACAATCGTTTTTAAAACTTTTTCTCTGATACTAATACTAACGATCCGAATTTTCATCACTTTTTGAAAATGCGTTAAAATTTGAGTAAAAAACGTATCAGAGTACGCCTGATTCGGACCGCTACAACCGTTCGTTAAAACTCGTTATAAAGATCTAATTTAAATAAACATGCGTAAGCGTAAATAAATCATTTAGTTATAATGTTGCGGAAGCGCTTAGAAAACTTTTTTATTAAGAAATACTAAACAAATTAAATACACTTTTGATTACAATTTTGGAAACTCTTATTTAATTAAAGTACAAACCATTTATCTCTTATTGTTCGTAGTCTGGCCAACCGCAAGCTCGCTTGCGTGCAAAATCTATCATCAACTGTGTCGAATCCATATGCTATCTTCTCCTGCGGGTACCTACACAACGACTAACCTGTAAGCCCAAAAAGGCTTAGTAAGGAAAGGGTTAACAATAAAAAGAATAGAATTTAAATGCAATTATTAACCTATATAATTTAAACGTGCTTATTGATTAAATTAATCTAAACCTAATTGCTTAGTCAATTCATAATCAATTTATATCTTAAAACAACCAAAAACCTATAATACGAGCAGAGCTATCAACGAAGTAGCCATTAACTAATCCTAAAACTAACAGGGAGCTAACCACAAATTAATAACAAAACATACAAGTGACCTTATAGAGTATCAACAAGAAATAACAGAGCATTCAAGCATAAAACCTATAGAGCAACGTGATGATCTACATACTTAACAACTATCAATCACAATCCAGAGAACTAATACACATCCATCCAACAGAGAATTCACAAACAAGGAAACTAACGACATAAATCATCAAACCATAACTCAACGAACGCACATATACTCGTGGGTAGGGCTTAGACGGCCGACATTACCCATTCCTTAACATTTGTCGAACCTAAAACAGGGACAGACAACTCCAGCTCCGACTCCAGCACATGAATGATAGCTCCAGAGAACCCAGCTCCCTCTCCAAAGAGCTCCAAAGCTTCAACAGCTCACCCAGAGAGCTCTGCTCTTCACATTTTTTGCCCCACTCCTCCTTCTCTCGATTTTCCTTCTGCCTTTTAATCCTCTTCTCTGGCAGAGTATAGCTTCATCTGCACTCCCGACCATCAAGCCCGACCAGCACACCCAAGCAATGCCATACTCTGTCTCCCTTCATTCTCCTACATGTCCTTGCTGTCGGCTTCCAGCATAACGAACCAGCCACTTAGAGCTGGTTCAATCCAAAACAACAAGCTGGACCAAGGCCTTTGGCTGGTCCAACTTAAACCCGAGCCACTCCCACGAACTGAGAGCCACGCCAACCAACAAAGTTGGCCAACAGAATGCGGAAGAGGAGAACATAATCTTTGACGTAACTTGTCTCGTCTCGGAATCGCAGCAGCAACATCAATCCCAAGCCCCAATTTGTGAGCCCTAGCTGCGAACTGCAGCGTCTCACCGCTCCATGCCACGCCTGGACGTCGTGCACGCCGAACTCATCGTCGTCGTCTCCTCCCCGTCGTGCCCTCACTCCCTCGTCGCCCCTCCCTTCCTCTCTCTGTCTCTCTTCATTTTCGGGAATGGCCGAAGGCCATTCCTTGGCCTTCAGCAAAGAATGGCCTACGGGCCATTCTTTTCTCCACCAACAACCGGTTCACTCGAACCAGTTTACCTATTCCTCTCGCCTCAATTCCTTCATTAATCAATCCACAAAATTTTCTAATCCCATTTCAATTAAATCCTTTAATTTATTAAATTTTATTCACTTTATCCAATCTATTCATTAGATTTAAAATACCCCTCAATTGATTTCATTTAGCAAATTAAATCCAATTTATTCCTTATCACTAAAAGACCCCTAGGCCTAACGCTCATATTACGCCCTGTAATATACCGATAATTAAAAATATCGGGGTATTACAATCCCACCTTCAAACGATCGTATTCTTTCTTTCTTTGTTAGTTACATATTTTCTTTTTGTCTATTCGTCTTCAAGCCCTGGCCATACATGGCTATTTACGTATTTTATTTATGTTTATCTTTCTTTATTGAAGCATAAGCATGTA